>JARQOC010000002.1:747089421-747396107 GCA_033576535.1 Allobates femoralis | reverse complement strand
CTGTCCTCTATATCCCCAGGATCCACCAGGGAGAAGCCACCGTCCTCTATATCCCCAGAATCCTCCAGAGAGAAGTCCCCGTCCTCTATATCCCCAAGATCCTCCAGAGAGAAGTCCCGTCCTCTATATCCCCAGGATCCTCCAGAGAGAAGTCCCCGTCCTCTATATCCCCAGGATCCTCCAGAGAGAAGTCCCCATCCTCTATATCCCCAGGATCCTCCAGAGGAGAAGCACAATGTCCTCCTGGATCATCAGGTAGATGAGGTGAGATTTCTGGGAATCCTCTATAGACTGATGTGATGAAGCTTCTCCTGACCTCCAGCAGCGGTGGAGTGAAGGCGCAGAGTCCGCCGGGGTCGGGAGCGACTTTAGATAGTTTTTATTTTATAAAATACTAGAAAAAAATACCCACAGTTTTGCTTCTGGCAAATTATGTATTCAATTGTTAAAGGCTCTCACCTGTGAAAACTGCTTCACAGTCCATAGCAACCAATCACAGCTCAGCTTTCACTTTACCTCAGCAGCTTCAATGGTGAAAGCTGCACACTTTCTGCTATAGACACCAGAACGATCTTACTATGAGGTGATTATCATAAACTAGATGGTGGCCCGATTCTAACGCATGGGTATTCTAAAATATGTATTTAGTTGACATACTGTGACTGACAGAACGTGAGTGAACTACATATATATATAGCAGTGGTGGTACACTACAGTACATGTATAGCAGCACTATAGTATATGGCGGTACATTGTATTACATGTATAGCAGTACTATAGTATATGGTGGTACATTACAGCACATGTATAGCAGCACTATAGTATATGGCGGTACATTACAGTACATGTATAGCAGCGCTATGGTATATGGTGGTATATTGCAGCACATTTGTATAGCGGCACTATAGTATATGGCGTAAAAAGTAAAAATAAAAAAATCCTCAGTGAGGATACTCACCTGTCCGCCAGCTTGCTCCACCTCCATCTTCTAGGTCCTACAGGCCTTTAGGACCTGTCGTTGCCTGGGAAACCGATCAGCTGATCAGTCACATGACTGCTAACTGCCGTGGGGCAGGATGGTGACAGATGGGGCAGGATGGTGGTGGGAGGGGGCAGGATTGTGTCGGGGGCAGGATGGAGCAAGCGGGGCAGGATGGAGCCGGAAGAGGGACAGGATGGAGCCGGAAAGGGGGCAGGATGGAGCCGGAAGGGGGGCAGGATGGAGCTGGAGGAGCAGGATGGTGGCGAGGGGGGGGAGCAGAATGGTGGTGGGGCGGGCAGGATGGAGCGAGCGGGGCAGGATGGAGGCAGGATGGAGCCAGGAGAGCAAGAACAGCGGGGGGCAGGATGGAGCGAGCGGGACAGGATGGAGCGAGCGGAGCAGGATGGAGCTGGAGGAGCAAGATGGTGGGGGGGCGGGGCAGGATGGTGGCGGAGGGTCAGGATGGAGCGAGTGGGTAAAGATGGAGCCGACGGGGCAGGATGGAGCTGGAGGGGCAGGATGGAGCCGGAGGGGCAGGATGGTGCCGGAGGGGCAGGATGGAGCCAGAGGGGGCAAGAACAGAGGGGGGCAGGAAGGAGCGAGCGGGGCAGGATGGAGGCGGGGGGCAGGATGGTGGCGAGCGGGGCAGGATGATGGCGGGGGGGCAGGATGGTGGCGAGTGGGGCGGGATGGAGCAAGCGGGGCAGGATGGAGGCGGAGGAGCAGGATGGCAGGGGGGCAGGATGGGGGGGCAGGATGGTGGCGGGGGGCAGGATTGAGTGAGTGGGGCAGGTTGGAGCCAGGGGAGCAGGATGGTGGTGGGGGGGGGCCACCATCCTGCTCCCCCGGCTCCATCCTGCCCCGCTCGCTCCATCCTCACAGCCTCCCCATCCTCACAGCCTCCTCCATCCTCACAGCCTCCTCCATCCTCACAGTCTCCTCCATCCTCACAGCCTCCTCCATCCTCACAGCCTCCTCCATCCTCACAGCCTCCTCCATCCTCACAGCTGGTCATTGCGGCATCCGGCTAGGATGCCTTGATTTTAATTCACTTGAATAAAGTCACCCCATGTTTATGGACATGTGGCCCTGGACCATCATTTTCTATAATCGCTGACCGCCTTCCTCTATAGTGACATTTCTTTGTATTTCTCATTTCTTATGTGGGATTCTTGCAGGAAAGTCATGGTGGAACGACGAGTGGAGACGACAATCCCTCCTCCATGTCGGTGAATGGTAAGAGCCTTTCATAAACTCTGTGTTTTGTTCTATCTGTATAATTTACAGACTGAGTTTACCTTTTATATTTTCCCAAATATTGAATGGAGAAGATATAAATGACATAAAACCTGATGATCTCACTTATGTTCTTTTACCTCAAGGCTCAGACCTTCCGGTTTATAACTCCAGTCCCCGCTATATTACCAGTGGCCTCCCAGTGTATAATCTCCAGCCCCCGCTATATAAATGTGGCACCCCAGAGTCCAGTTGCCACAATAGCATTGCCTCTCTCGGTGGATGATGTCATGCTTGAAAGCAAGATGGGGTATCCACACCAGGTAAACCCACAGCATGCAACACTTTTCCTGACTCCGGGCATGAAGGGGAAGCTCAAGACCCAGGTTCAGAGGAGCTCCCCTATAAATTCTGGTCTGAGGGAGGGGTTAGGGAGTGAGTTAGTTGTCCAGTTCAGTGGAGGAGATTGCAGTTCGAGGGAGAGGACTGTGAAAATATTCTGTGGACTGGAGCTGGAGGAGCTCGTACCAGGATTGAGAGCTGCAAGCATGAGGGACCCGTCGGAGAGGTTCTGAGGAAGGAGAGAAGAGGGCCTGTGGAGCAGAGCCAATTGCCAGCTCACCTCAGAGCAGAGCGCCAGAAACGGACACCAGAGTTGTGTGGGTACTAAAGACCCAGCAGCCAAAACCAGAAGACGGGAGACACCACATCTCCTGGCCACATAAAAGCACCCGGAGACACAGCAACACGGGAGAACTCAGGGACAGCCACCAGAGGAGTGGTACTGGAGAAGAGCTCAAGCTGCCTGCCATACTGGTGTGTATAGAGTTACAAGCAGTAAGAGACGGTCGCAGCTTAGCTATAAGCAGCCAGGACCAGTAAAGAAGAGTGGAGCAGGGAGGCCTCAGAACTCACTGGGTGAGGAGATCCCCAACTTGCTCCCAGGCCGTCCGGACTCACAACATCACCTGTGGTCACTGTCCTGGTCTGAACCATCAACTACCAGTAAAGGTAAAGGAGACTATGTACTGGGTGTCTGTTGGTTATTTCGCGCCTCAGTCCTGCACCCCAACAGCCTACCACCACCATACACATAACCAGTTGCCCTGGGGAACCGCTCCACCCATGGGGAGCAATACCACATTAGCTGCGATTCCATCATCCCTAGAAGTGCCGCACCGCAGCGTCGGCCATCAAAAGCCGAACATCACAGGTGGCGTCATGTCTTGAATCCCCAAAACCTTAACTCCCGAATTTTCATTGACACTGCCAGGGTCATGGAGCAGGGTCTCGACCCCTGTGATTCCCAGCAGTACTGTAGCCTGGTTCCGAGTATCCCATGGCCATGGAGGGCGTATCATAAACAATAGCCTCCGAGTGTATAACTCAGCGCCCACTATATAACCTTCAGCCTCCCAGTGTATGGCCACCGGCCTCACTGTATATGACCTCCGGCCTCCCAGTGTATGACCTCCGGCCTCCAGCGTATAATAATAATCTTTATTTATATAGCACCAACATATTCTGCAGCACTTTACAATGCAATACAATAACCTCCTACCCCGTTATATAACCTCCGGCCTCCCAGTGTATAACCTCTGGTCCCCCGCCATGTCATCTACCTTTATTAAGATGTGACAGAGTGTCCTGTTGTGCAGAGTTCACTGATACCAGCGTGTCCTGTATCAGGAGCCTCCTATGTAACAAACCCGTTCCTGACATTTCTCCCTCCTGAATCTTCCCCCATCACCTGTGAGAGACATTATTGAGAGAATAATGCAATGGTGTCCGCACTCACTGTCTGCTGACCCTGAGTGTCCTTAATTGCATTTTAAACTATAAACTGAGTATAATACAAAACACCAATACATATGAGAGGTGTACACTGGCCGAGGGTGGGACACAGGGATGAAGTTTTGTGTTCACACAGTCATACAGGGAAGATGAATGATATTGAAAGAAACCCAATAAGACTTAAGGCACCGTCACACACAAGGATATCGTTAACGATATCGTTGAAACGTCACAGACATGTGATCGTTCAAACGATATCGTTCGGCCCGTCGTTGCGTATAAACCAACGATATAGGAAGAAAAAATCGTTGGATCGTTCATCACAAAAATGAGATCCTGACCTCAAATCTATCGTTCATCGTCCAATGAACATTCTGTCAAGAACATACATCGTTCAGTGTGACGCCTTTTTGAATGATATCGTTCATAATTCTCCTATTCCTGCCGCTTTATTAAATCGTTTAAACGATCATCTCTGAATCACAGTGCGTTGCCAAATGTCAGTTCCTTAATGATATCGTTACGTGTGACAACACACTAATGATCTCAAAACGATCGTAGTCACGTGACCACACTAGCGATATCGTTCAGGATATCCTTGTGTGTAACGGTACCTTTACGCATAACTGGAACCCTCCAAATCCCAAATGAAACAGAATGTGAGAATGCTGGAAAGGAAAACACACTAATAAACTGCAGGGAAAAGCAGGTAGTTAATGAGCTGCCCAAACAGGACACGGTGAGAATAACTGACTCGCCCAGGCCAGGGTACTCAGATCTCAGGCTCAGACCGGGGTGTCACGGGTGTCTGCCTGAGGCTGTGGGCCTGGTGGTCAATGCATAAGGAGGGTATTTATTTACAGGGATTATATACAAAGTTTTGTCGTGATGCCACCTGCAGTGTCTGGTGATGCTCACCAGCGCCGCCACGGTCCTCTGGTGGTCGATGGTATTGCGGCTTGGATGGATTAGTCCCCCACAGGCGGGACTGGACCGCCGGGGCAGCGATGCTGTAAGAAAACAGTTTATGCAGGAAAGATGCAGCAGAGTCAGAACTTCACCGGGTACTTTTACTGAGAACTTCTCCAAAGTCATACAGTTCAGCAGTGCAGTAGATGGTATAATGGCAAATGCTACAACTGGAATTTCTGGCCGTTAGATGGATCCCTCCCTGTGTACTTTTTTTTTTCCTTTCTTTCCCCTTGCCTCCCAGTGGCGGTGAAGTCTGATCTCCTAGAGATAATCTGACCTCTTGCTGTTCCTTTCTCTCCTCTCCCTTGTACCCGTCGGGTGAGCCTTTTACTGTTCTTCGCAGGATCCAACTGCAGAACTGATTTCCCTCCTGTGGCCTCTTTGGGAGTCGGGGCAGTATCTATTATATAATCACGAATGGGTTTTTTGCCCCTTTTGAGACCGCTCTCGCTGCGAGTCAGCGTGGTCATGTGGATACGAACGAAGCATTGGCCGCGCAGCGGCCATTGCGAGCAGCTCTAAGGCGACTCGCTATGCCCGCGCAGCGGGCATGGCGAGTCGCCTTAGCAGCGCGAAGCATTGGCCGCGAAGCGGCCATTGCGAGTCAGAGACTCGCTCTGCTAGAATCCCGATGCATTGTGCATCGGGCACCCATCTAGCTTGTAATATCCCCGATCATCGGATTCTCTGTGAGCCGTGTAGGAACTCACAGTTGCGGGCTCCGGTACCCGGGTTCTCTTTGGGGCAAATACTTGGTTACTCGATTCCCCTTCTGGAGTAAACTCCTGGTTACTCTCTACCCTCTTCTGTCTGTGATCTTTTCTTTTGCTCCTTCCCTGGGCCCCTCAGCCGAGGAGACCCTCCTTGCTCCCTCTATGCCGACTGCCTGGCTCCAACTCTCCTCCTCACTAACTGTCCTAGACTGAACTGCACTCTAGTTCCCCCTGGAGGTCACTATATACCCTCCCGGGGTCCCTCCCACCTACTGATCTAGTGTGTGGGTGTTAGCTCTAGGGTTCCACCTAGTGACCATAGTTCCAATTATAGTGGGGTGACTACACCGCTTTTCTGGGTGTAGTACCCCTTTTGTGGCACCTACATGGTGGGGCGCCACACACCCCCTTGATGAAGCATGCTCGTCCACGGGAAGTGAAAAATTTTATATTAAATACCAACGGGTAAACTATATACAATTTAAGAATATTTAGATTTCTTCCCGTTTCCGGGAGGCGTATGACTTTAAACGTTGCACATTTAAAATACAATACACACATTGCAGCAGTTACTTGCTAGACCCCACAGTCCTCGGGCCACATATTGGCAAAGTTGTGGCTCTCCGGCTCACTCTAAGGGCCCTTTCACATCAGCGTTTTTTGAAATTCGCGGCAGATGCGGTGAAAAAAACGCATCTGCCGCGATTACCGCATACCGGCTGCACTTGCGGCACGGTTGCGGCGCGGTTGTGGTAAACGCCATACAAGGTATAGGCGGACTTGCGCCAGGTGCGGCAAGTGCGGTTTTGAACTTGCGGCAGGTGCGGCCGCGAAAAAAAAAACGCGGAGATTTGAAAAAAACGCTGATGTGAAAGGGCCCTAACTCTGCACACAAACATATTATTACTCTTGCCCAACGGGACCGACTCTAGCTATGCGGACCCAGCAGTAATCTATAGTTCAGCACAGTCCAGTGTGTGTTATCAACACTGGGCCGCTATTCACTACACATTATCAGGGAAAAGAGGGACAGTTCAATAAAAAGTCTTTAGGGTCACCGGGGACACACTCTTCATTCTAGCAATTCTCAGCAAAAAGGGGCTATATACACGGACAATGTGTCACATGGGAGTCTATTGTATAAATTCTGCAATCAGTCTAAGCGGGAGATCCTGATGGCGAACCATCCTAGCGGGGCATGGTAGCGTTCATAAGTGACCTGCTCACCTCTATATAAGTCACGCCGGGGGTGTCCTTTTCTTAGGAAGGATTCCACATCCCGCCGGGAGAAAAAGATATCATCCAACAAGTCGGGTTCTCTCAGGAATCCCCATCCGTCTTTATGGTATACCGAAATAAACCATCCCGGTCTTCCACAGCTCCATGGGAAGTGGGGGGTGAGCGCGGGCCTCATCCCTCAGTCTCTTGGTGGTCCTCTCCCTCTGGTACCAGTCCTCTCTCTGCCGATGCATTGCCACCTGGCTCCGCTCATCCTGGGCCGGTCGGTTGCTTGGCAATGACTGATACGGGGGCGGTGAAGTGCTGCTGCTGGAAGGTCTGGGTGTAGCACAGGTCGCGGAGTTGAGGATGGCGGGAACTCCCTGATGATGTTGCTGCCAAGCAGTCCACTAAGCCGCCTCCCAGGTGCTCCTTCCCGAAGCTCCAGCTGGCTCCTCGTCGTCATAATTATAGTAGTCCTCGTAGAGTTCCTCGACCTCCACGTCTGGCGCCGTGGGTGCGGGTGCTGTCTCCAGCCGGAGACAACTGCTGGCCCGGGATGGTGGTGGTGTCGGAGGCTCTGTCTTGGTCCCGAGTCCTGGGTCTGAGCGGGTGGTGGTAGGGAGGTGCGGTACTGCTCTACCGCTCTGGCCGCAATCTCTGCCTCCCGCGCCTCACGGGCTGTCCTTCTCGCCGACAGCTCGTAAGTCCGTTCTGCGCTCCACCGCTGGCACACCCACGTGAGCGTCTGCTCCATCTCCTGCCAGAGTCAGGTGAATGAGTCCCGCCAGTAATCCACATCCCCTTCAATGGTGAGTAGGGACGCTGCTGCTGGATCTCCTCTCTCAGCGCGGGTCTGTTCTTCCAGCTTATGGACGACATCTCTCCATCGGGGTGCTGCCATGCTGCTGAGTACAAAGGAATCTGATGGCGTCTGTCCTTCTGGTTTGTACAGCTATGGGAGGGCACTCCCTTGGAACTTCCTGTGGGCCACCCCCGATTGATTGATGGCAATCGGGGCGGCCACACTTTTTGGCGCCTCTGTCTAGGCCCGCCTTCTTCTAGGGGCTAAGGCACTCCCCGGGCCTGCACATTTTGTTTACTTCATGGCGTTGGCGTCAACTTGGGTCTCCAGGCGATAATGGCGGGAACCCATCTTTGGCACCGTGCAAAGGCAGAAAAAGTCAATTTTAAGTCCAAGTTCATAGGCGCACAGTACCCGGTGGCACCGGGCACCTTATCCTGTTCGTGACGCCAGAGTTGACTCGCCCAGGTCAGGGTACTCAGATCTCAGACCGGGGTGTCACGGGTGGCTGCCTGAGGCTGTGGGCCTGGTGGTCAATGAATAAGGAGGGTATTTACTTACTGGGATTATATACAAAGTTTTGTCGTGACGCCACCTGCAGTGTCTGGTGATGCTCACCAGCACGGCTACGGTCCTCCGGTGGTCGATGGAATTGCGGCTTGGATGGATTAGTCCCCTGCAGGTTGGACTGGACCGCCGGGGCAGCGATGCTGTAAGAAAACAGTTTATGCAGGAAAGATGCAACAGAGTCAGAACTTCACTTCACCGGGTACTTTTACTGAGAACTTCTCCAAAGTCATACAGTTCAGCAGTGCAGTAGATGGTATAATGGCAAATGCTACGGATGCTGCAACTGGAATTTCTGGCCGTTAGATGGATTCCTCCTTGTGTACCTTTCTTTTTCCTTTCTTTCCTTGCCTCCCAGTGGCGGTGAAGTCTGATCTTCTAGAGATAATCTGACCTTCTGCTGTTCCTTTCTCTCTTCTCTCTTGTACCCGTCGGGTGAGCCTTTTACTGTTCTTCGCGGGATCTAACTGCAGAACTGATTCCCCTCTTGTGGGCTCTTTGGGAGTCGGGGCAGTATTTGTAATATCCCGATCATCGGATTCTCTGTGAGCCGTGTAGGAACTCACAGTTGCGGGCTATGGTACCCGGGTTCTCTTTGAGGCAAACACTTGGTTACTCGATTCCCCTTCTGGAGTAAACTCCTGGTTACTCTCTACCCTCTTCTGTCTGGGATCTTTTCTGTTGCTCCTTCCCTGGGGCCCTCAGCCGAGGAGACCCTCCTTGCTCCCTCCAGGCCGACTGCCTGGCTCCAACTCTCCTCCTCACTAACTGTCCTAGACTGTACTGCACTCTAGTTCCCCCTGGAGGCCACTATATACACTCCTGGGGTCCCTCCCACCTACTGATCTAGTGTGTGGGTGTTAGCTCTAGAGTTCCACCTACTGACCATAGTTCAAATTGCAGTGGGGTGACTACAACGCTTTTCTGGGTGTAGTACCCCTTTTGTGGCACCTACATGGTGGGGCGCCACATAACACTGTCGTTTGATAACTATTTTCTTTCTTTTTACAGCTGCCTCGCCCCCAAACCGAACCCGAACTGTAACAGCGACTTAAAAACAGGTTAAAAAAACTACAATTTATGGGCGAACAGGAACCTGCTAACATTAAATGTAAAATCATCTTAAGCTGGTGGGAAGGAGAGCTCAGTCAAAAGCCATGACCCCATGATCTAAAATGGAGAAACTGACATCTCTTCTTAACAAACAAGTGTGAACAAGTGCAAAACTGAAGAAGAATATACAGGGGGTCCTCGACTTACGACGTTGAACCGTTCTTACATCGCGTCGTAAACCGTAAGTCAGAACATACGTATATATTGTACATAAATAACATACTGTAAGCACTTATCCTATCCTAACACCATCCTAACTCATTATCAAAAAACACATAAAATCTAATATATAATTCCCCTAACGCACTTCCGTAAGTTTCGGCTCTACTTCCATCGTTGTGGACGTGGCTGCTCAGCAGCCACGCGACCCACGAAGCATTGCCCGCGCGGCGGGCATTGCGAGCCGTTGCAGGGGTGCGAGCAATGGCCGCTAGGCGGCCATTGCAAGTCTCCCGCCCCGGCGACGACCGACGAGAGCCGAGCGCCGTGGCCGAAAATAGAACCAAGGGCCCGGCCATGTATCGCTCGAAACACCGCTATGTATCTCTATGGGAAGTGAGGTGCTATGCTGATTGGTCGCCGCAGCACACAGCGACCAATCAGCATAGCGCCTCACTTAAGCGGGAAATTTGAAACTCAAAGTTCTCCATTATATCTCTATGGGAAGTGAGGCGCTATTCTCATTGGTCGCTGTGTGCTGGCGGCGACCAATGAGAATAGCGCCTCACTTTCAGCGGTAAATTTGAAACTCAAAGTCGTCCATTATATCTCTATGGGAAGTGAGGCGCTATTCTCATTGGTCACTGTGTGCTGCCGGTGACCAATGAGAATAGCGCCTCACTTTCAGCGGTAAATTTGAAACTCAAAGTCGTCCATTATATCCCTATGGGAAGTGAGGCGCTATTCTCATTGGTCGCCGCCAGCATACAGCGACCAATGAGAATAGCGCCTCACTTCCCATAGAGATATAATGGATGACTTTGAGTTTCAAATTTACCGCTGAAAGTGAGGCGCTATTCTCATTGGTCGCCGCCAGCACACAGCGACCAATGAGAATAGTGCCTCCCTTCCCATAGACATACATAGCGGTGTTTCGAGCGGTGCATGCCCGGGCCCTTGGTTCGATTTTCGGCCACGGCGCTCGGCTGTCGTTGGTCGTCGCCGGGCCATGAAACTCGCAATGGACCTTTGTGCCGGAGTTACCGCGGCTGCAATGACTCACCTATCTATCTCTATCTATCTCTATCTATCTTTCTCTCTATATCTATATGTATATCTATATGTATCTCTCTATGTATATCTATCTATCTATATCTATCTATCTATATCTATATGTATATCTATATCTATTGTGGTGATGTGGCCCCTGGCCGGATGCTTTACACGGGTTATCAATGCAGGTCTCTGTTCACATGGGCCGGTTTTCCTGATTGTGTGTGCTGTGTGAAACCAACCTGAACACAATGGGGTTTCATGAGCCTAATGAGCGGCGGTGAGAGTGGGATGAGATCCATGAGGAATAGGATGTAATGGATGAGTGCTTTGCTGGGCTAAACCTGAATGGTGCACAGGGGGTTAATCACATCTCAGGTCTGTGTGTGAGAGATGTGCTGATTGACTCACTGGATTGCAGCTGTGAGAGGCAGCCTGGATAAGAACCTGCCAGGTGACTGAGTGAGAAGAGGACGATGGGAATCAGAGAAGTCCAGACCACTGCCATGTGAAGACGTGCTGGAAGTGATGGGAGCCTGCCAGCTCCATGCTAGTGCACCTGATGTGTGCATGCCAGCCAGTGTCCAGGACCGAGGACGGCTCAAGGGCCAGGTGGTCTTGTGTGTACTGAGTGACAGGGCTCCTGGTACTATTGTGGGCCCTGAGTGTGTAGCATATTGGTGTATGTAAAAATGCCATGAATGCTGTGTCATGCATGAGTCATAATGGTTTATGAAAAAGTGCCATGTGTGATGACTCATGTGCTATAGGATGGGGAATGATCCCTGTCAGGGTGATAGACGGTGATAGCCGTCTTTAGAACCAGACTGAGGTCTGCAAGGGTCGGTGGGTGACGCCTTGAAGTTCTGGAGAAAACGTATGTGAATGTCCTGTAATGTAATAGGATGGGGAATGATCCCTGTCAGGGTGATAGACGGTGATAGCCGTCTTTAGAACCAGACTGAGGTCTGCAAGGGTCGGTGGGTGACGCCTTGAAGTTCTGGGGAAAACGTATGTGAATGTCCTGTAATGTAATGTCATATGGGAATGTCATATAATGCAATGTAAGGACATGCATATTATATGTGAAAATGGAAATACAGTGTTATGGTTTATGCGTTGAAAGCGGTTTATGACAAAAATTAATAAATCCGCTGGTTATGTTACGTTTAAATGTAGTCGCTGCTGTCATTTTCCCCGTGCCAAGCGGGTCCCCCTGGGGCGCTACCTCACACTATCTATGTATATCTATCTATCTATATCTATTTCTCTATCTATATCTATATATCTATATATCTATCTATATCTACCTATCTATCTATATCTATCTATCTATCTATCTATCTATCTGTATCTCTATATCTATATCTATCTATATCTATCTATCTATCTATATCTATATATTACTATCTATATCTATATATCTATCTATCTATCTATCTATATCTATCGAAGCGGCCATTGCGAGCCATTGCAGGGGCGAGTCTCCCGCCCCGGCGACGACCGACAAGCGCCGAGCGCCGTGGCCGAAAATAGAACCAAGGGCCCGGCCATAAATTCCTCTAAACACCGCTATGTATCTCAATGGGAAGTGAGGCACTACGCTGCGCAGCACACAGCGGCTAATCAGCATAGCGCCTCACTTAAGCGGGAAATTTGAAACTCAAAGTCGTCCATTATATCTCAATGGGAAGTGAGGCGCTATTCTCATTGGCCGGCGCCAGCACAGAGCGACCAATGAGAATAGCGCCTCACTTCCCATTGAGATAAAATGGAGTCTCCCGCCCCGGCGACGACCGACGAGAGCCGAGCGCCGTGGCCAAAAAGACAACCAAGGGCCCGGCCATGCATCGCTCGAAACACCGCTATGTATCTCTATGGGAAGTGAGGCGCTATTCTCATTGGTCGCTGTGTGCTTGCGCCGACCAATGAGAATAGCGCCTCACTATTTATCTATATCTATCTATCTATATCTATATCTATCTTTCTATCTATCTAGCTATCTATCTATATCTATTTATATCTTTATTTATCTATATCTCTATCTATATCTATATCTCTATATCTATATCTACCTATCTATATCTATCTCTCTTTCTCTCTCTCTCCCTCTCTCTCTCCCTCCCTCTCCCTCTCTCTCTCCCTCTCTCCAGATTCTAGACTCCCGATTCTTTAGAATCGGGCTCACAGCTAGTATGTTTAATAATGAAATAGGAATAATAAACAGTAATAAAAAAAGAGATTACAGTACAGTACTGTATTTATTCCTATGGTTGGCTTGCACACTGGAAGGGGTGTTGCAAGGGAGGTGAGTCAAGAGAGGTAAAACCTGCCTTACGCTTGGGAGACATAATGAAGGGCAAAAGGTTTACTTTTACCGTGTACTGTACTGTATTCTTCCGCCGCGCACACCAAACAGGAAGTTCGCGTTACGACGTTTACGACGCAAAACCACTTAAGTCGAAACAAGGCTGGGAGACGTGTCGTAACCACGCAACATCGTTACTCGGGACTGACGTAACCCGAGGACCTCCTGTATACCGTACTCTAATAAATAAACAGACTCACTCTAAAAAGCTAAGGCATGCAAACATTGAATGTAGGAATTGTATGACTGCTAAGGAAACACCTTTAAAAATTGAGACACTTAATGCATTAAAAGGGCAGTTTTATGTGAGCCCAGCAGCCAGAGTCAACGTGTATCTCTTTGCTTTCATTTTAGATTATGGGTCATGCCTTCTAACTGAGCGCTCTTTCTTCCCACCAGTTTAAGCCAGTTGTACATATTTAATCAAGTTTCTGCCTGCCCATAATAATAATAATAATAATAATAATAATATAATAATTGTCATAAACTAGTCAGGAACTTGCAGCTCTCTGGCACCCCCTTATCCTGCTGGCCAATCAGGGAATTGACAGAGGATAAGTAAATGAGCACAGCTGCTATAATTTATGTTGAATATTGCGGCACTTGATGGGACAGAATGTATATATACCACCGATTCCTGCAAGGAATATATATATACACCTCAATCCAGCCACAAGCAAACCCACCATATCACATAAATACATAAATTATGCTGCAACCACCAATCACTTATAGGTGGATCGGACACCCGTTCGGTAACATGAATTTTTGCGGAGGTCGTTAGGCCTTTAAGTTTAGGTTTGTTTTAGAGCAAGAAGATCGACGCTTTACATTTTTAAAGATGTAATCCGAAAAATAGGCAGTGTTTACAAAAGATACAAAAATATTATAAAAGAGACAATTTACAATATGTATAAACAGTTATGAAAATAAAAGGGATAAAGATATGAAACTTACTAAATCTCAGGGATGACAGTGAAATAAAGGAGAGGAGGCACGATCCAGACCCCAGCAAGTGTTAGCTGTGTCTCCAAGGCTCTGAATGCTGCTTTCAGTCCCATCTTACTTGAAATCCCACCCTGCAGTTCACAAAGAAATGAGCCATCACGGGGAAGGTATAGCTGATTCTGAAAACTATCACTTTCTAGTTTTGTCCATATCTTTGTCCTCAAGGGTCACAGAATAAAGACAGTGATATCATATTTTCCCTTTTGATTTTGTGTGTTTATTGAGACCAAACATGATATGTCTGTGACTTGTAGATGGACAGAAATTCATTTCCCAAGTTTCTGATACTCATTCCAAAAGCAAAAGGAGGGTGCATCCCAAATATCTGATCATCATAATATCTGATTATAATTATTACATTAAAATATGACCTTAACGGTCTGTGCTGAAAGACAAAGAGCTTACATGTGTGCTGGTTTTTGGAGGGCCAATCATTGGCTCTGTTTGATGGAGGAATGCTGAGTTTTCGACCCTGCCAAGTTGTAAATACCCATAGTTTGAGGTAATAAAATACCTGACGGATGGGGAGTGAGGGGGAAGAGCGGACAGTGTTCTACAAAAACACACAGAAGGCGGAGAAGTTTGTCAACTCGGCTTGCACTTCTAGAAAAATGGAATATATTTCATATTTTCCTGACAATAATATAATGTTGTTTTTAACCCGGATAGAGGCATTAGGTAGGGACCCAGCAAAGAGAACTCGCCTTGACGCTGCCTACTAGGCTCACATAAAACTGGCCTTTTTATGTGCTAAGTGTTTCAATTTTTTATACATTTCCTTAGCAGTAATGCATGTTTAAATTCCTATATTCAATGTTTCCATACCTTAGCATTTTCAGAGTGCAGTGATTTCTTTGTTAGATTGTAACTTATTGAAGATCTATCTGAAGAATGGAGACTGATTGTGTTCTCTTTAAAATTTTAAAATATTAATTTTGACTGAAATGTTTCCCTTTTTTTCAGGTGAAGACCGGATGAGAAGATCTCTTACACATCTCACTTCATCTCCTTATGGCTGGGGTCACACACACAGATATTTGTGCAGATATTGTTCACAGATCTCTGGTTGCAGTGAAATCATGGACACATGGTTCCATTTTGTGGCAGTGTACAAATGGAGCAATCTGTCCATGATTCGCAACAGATCTGTGAACATATTTCCTTCAGATATCTGTGTTGTGACCCCATCCCTATCATGAAGTAGCAGATAATCAATCACAGAATGGAGAAAGTAGCACTGGAAATAGACTTGATAAAATATCATCTTCCATTCGTGGAAAAAGATATTGAATAATCAGAAAGATGAAAGGCATATTCTTGTTTCAGAATGCGGGAAATGTTTTACCCAGAAATCAACTCTTGTTGCACATCAGAGAATTCACACCGGGGAGAAGCCATTTTCATGTTCAGAATGTGGGAAATGTTTTACCCAGAAATCAGATCTTGTTGGGCATCAGAGAATTCACACAGGGAGAAGCCATTTCTCTGTACTAAATGTGGGAAACGTTTTACTCACAGATCAAATGTTATAGAACATCGAGAACTCACACAGGGGAGAAGCCATTTTCGTGCACAGAATGTGACAGATGTTTTACCAGTAAATCAGATCTTGTAAAACATCAAAGACGTCACACAGGGGAGAAGCCGTATTCATGTCCTGAGTGTGGAAAAGGATTTGTTCAAAAGTCAAATCTTATAAGCCATCTAGGAACTCACACAGGGGAGAAGCCATTTTCTTGTTCTGAATGCGGGAGATGCTTTTTGACAAAAGGTAATCTTGAGAGACACCAGAAAACCCACAAAGGGGTGAAGCCATTTTCATGTGTGACATGTGGAAAAAGTATTTGCGTAAGGAAACTCTTGAGAGACATCAGAGAGTTCACACTGGGGAGAAGCCATATTCATGTCCTGAATGTGATAAGTGTTTTAGTCAGAAATCACACTTTAATGAACATCTAAGAAGTCACACAGGGGAAGAAACCTTTTCGTGCTCAGACTGTGGGAAATGTTTTACACATAAAGCCATTCTTCTTGAACACCGAGAACTCACACATGGGTAGAAGCCATTTTCATGCTCAGAATGTGAGAAACGTTTTACCCGTAAATCCATCTTGTTAAACATCAGAAGTTACACAAGAGGGGCGTGACCGGGACACACATGGAGTGGTCAGCACTTCCTTGAGCTCCTGCAGATAACCTGGCAAGCGGGTTTCTAAATATCGGCCATCCGGACCCTGTTCCACACTATATCACCTGTGATCCTCCCAGAGACCCTCCAGGTATGTCAAAAACCAGGACTAAAAAGGGCAAAAAACGGGCAATGGCTCACAGACTTCTTTATGGCGGGACAACAGCAGCACACTCTTAGGCCTGCAGCCACCCGGACCCACACATCTCATAGCCCTGAGGGAAGTTGGAGGAGGAAGATATAGATGAGACCCCGTGACACAGAGGATCCTGAAAACTATGCTGGTCTCCCTGAGGCGTTCGCTCCAAGCTGATATGAAGGACATGATGGAGGAATTTAGGCAGGAGCTCTCCTCCCTGGAAGACAGAACCTCACATATAGGGGAAGATGGGAAATATGCAGCAGCCCATAATGAACTTGCCACAGATTATACACAGATAGAGAGAGACCTTAAGCAAGCACAACTTAAGATCTGTGATATGGAAGACAAGCTGCGCAAAGGTAACATAAGGATCAAGGCATCCCAGACCCACAGGATAATGAAGATCTCCCATCTATAGTACAGCCACTTCTCCAGATGATACTACCAGATGCCTCACAGGGAGATTTAACAGTGGAGAGATCCTTCAGACTTCCAAAGCCCGTTCACATCAATAAGGCTCTCCCTAGGGATATCCTGATTGCTTTCTCCAAACCCAGCATTGCTGAGACTGTTTGGCGATCCATGAGACAGACCCCCAATCAGCCCCATATACTGGAGTGACGGTGTTTCCGGATCTCTCTGCAGGCACCCTAGCCAGGAGGCGGGAGTTTGCACCATACTGTAAACTTCTAAGAGATAGGGACATTCAATATAGCTGGGGCTCGCCAGTTTATGTCCAGTTCCAGTATAAAGGTACTGCTCAGGTGTTTCACTCTCCCAGTGGCTTGGGTAAGGCATTAAAAGACTGGAATCTGGTCCAGAACTCCGAGAAATACCCACAACGTCACAGTCCGGGATTCTCATCCAAGACCCGTTTGATGGTGCAGGAGTGGGAAAAGGCTGGTTGATTCTCCATACTGACTCAGGCCGGGCGGTCTGCGGGCCTCAAGGCCTTATTTTTCTTTTTTCTATTTTGCCTTATCCCCCCCCTCTAATCTCTGGACTACCTAGAACACTATCGGAGGGTAGTTTACCCAGAGACTCTTTCATTCTATCCGGGGCAGATGGGGATGGGCTTGCCCCCCTTGGTGGGAATTTTCCCATCTAACAATGTTGGAGGTTTTTTTTATTTTTCTTTCATTTTTATCTCTCTATTTTTCTCCAGGACTGTTTGTTGTGTCCCTCTCCCACCCTCCCCCTCCCCCTAACCCTTCCCCTCCCCTTTCCTTTTGCAGGACCTATACAGATATGAGAACAAAGGGAATAGCTTGTAATAAGCTGTGGCGCAGCATGCAGATTGTTTACTCTTTACTTTTGCCATGAGTATAACGGGACTTACCCTCAACGTTAATGGTTTGAATTCTCCTCTTTGGTCTGGCGCCACCTACTGCATGATCGTAAATATATTGTTTTCTTACAGGAAACCCATTTGCTGTCAGATGATACACATAGAATGGCCTCCCAGACATACCCACATCAATTCTTTGCATCTGCGTCTAAAAAGCAAGCAGGTGTTGCAATACTAATTCATAAGCGAGTGGTATTTGTGTTGCGGGAGCTGTTCCCAGATCCAGAGTCGATTTCTAATGGTTGTGGGCACTATTAATGGAGTGTTGTTTACAATGATCTCGGTGTATGCCCCTAACTCGGGGCAGGTGGCCTTTATCCGCGCAACGCTAGACAAACTGCTTCCCCAGGCATGCGGACACAAGTTGGTGGGTGGTGATTTTAATGCTCCTATGGACAGAATATTGGACTGTTCACAGTCTTCGATAGCTAGATGGGGATTGGGGCCTTTGATCTCGTCCTATCATTTACATGATGTTTGGCGTTACTTACATGGTAACGAAAGAGATTATACCTATATGTCGCCTAGACACGGCACGTGTAGCCGAATAGATTTTTTCTGATTGATGATGGTCTCCCCAAATGCTTGGGAGCAGAGATTGGATCCATCACGTGCCCCGGTCTCCGTCACGCTCGCAGACTCTCTAGCTGTCTCGCCACCAGCCTTGTGGAGGCTCAATGAAGCATTGCTATCTTACCCCTCAAATGTAGAAGATCTTACCCAACAGATGAAAGAGTTCTTTCTGCTGAAAGATGATGAATCTGTGACCCCTGAAATTTTGTGGTTTACCCACAAGGCGGTCATGCGGAGAACTCTATAGAAATTGGCTGCTTACACTAAAAAAATATATAACCTGGAACTGCAAACCCTCATTCAGCAGATTGGATCTCTAGAATCTAGCTATAAACGCTCCCCTTCGGATAGCCTGCGAGAGGCCCTTCTACAGCTACGCCACAAGCTTCGAATTCTGATGCTTGCGAGGGTTGAAAAAATTTATTGAAAGTTAGGGCTAAATATTATAGTATGGGAGACCGGGTGGGCGCTCTCCTGACTCGCCGGGTCAAAAAAAAGGAGATGCAGTCCAAAATTGCCCAATTAATAACTCCAGAGGGTGCACAAATCCGCAACCCAATACAGATTGCGGAACAATTTAAGCTCTATTATGAAAGCCTGTATAATCTTCGAAATTCTACAGATACTCCCCAACCCACAACAGAGGCTATTCGTGATTTTCTGAGCCGGGCCGATCTCCCTGCTCTTACGGCGGCAAAGATAACCTGGCTAAACTCCCCGCTAACAGAACAAGAGATTCGAAATGCGATCCGGTCAGTGAAGAATGACTCTGCTCCTGGTCCGGACGGCTTTACGTACCAGTACTTTTCAGTATTTGAGGACGTGCTTCTACCAGTTTATTGAAAGTCTTTTCTTACTGGCAGGATCAGGGAAAAATTCGTAGTGAGGGGCTACAGGCTATTATCTCAACAATTCCCAAACCAGGAAAGGCCCCCACGTTGCCTGGTAACTACAGGCCGATCGCCCTCCTTAACTGAGACCTAAAGCTCTACGCCAAAGTATTGGCCACTCGTTTGCAAGTGGTTCTCCCCTCCCTCATCGCGCCGGACCAGGTAGGATATGTACCTGGCAGACAGGCGCAAGATGGGACAAGGAGATTGATAAACCTCTTAGAGGTGCTGGAGAGAGGGGGAGACCCGGGGGCTTTGATCTCCCTGGATGCGGAGAAGGCATTTGACCGAGTGCACTGGGGGTACCTTAGTGCAGTCCTGAATAAATTTGCATTATTTGGCCGTTTCTATACCTCTATAATGGCCCTGTATTCTGCCCCTAGTGCCTCGGTCCATGCCTTTGGTTCATCTCGTCATCTTTTACCATCACAAATGGCACCCGTCAGGGTTGCCCTCTCTCTCCGCTCATATTTGCCTTGGTGATGGAGCCAATGGCTGCTATCATTAGGTCAAATCCTGCTGTGACGGGAGTATCTTTGGGAGCGGTGGAGCATAAGATCGGCCTGTACGCCGACGATGTGATCTTCATGTGCACAAATATAGCTACGACTATACCGGCAATAATGAGTGTCCTGGATGATTTCACTAGGGTGT
The DNA here is from genome assembly GCA_033576535.1 of Allobates femoralis. Taxonomy (NCBI): domain Eukaryota; kingdom Metazoa; phylum Chordata; class Amphibia; order Anura; family Aromobatidae; genus Allobates; species Allobates femoralis. The sequence continues at coordinate 747,376,324 of JARQOC010000002.1, read as the reverse complement.
CTTATTATAAATTAAATTTAACTAAGTCGGTGATATATCCGATTACTGTCCCAACTCCTCTTTGAGAAACGTTACGCCAGAAATATCCCTTAAACTTGGGCTCTTACCAGATTTACATATCTGGGAATAAAAATAACTTGTATAAAACGTATATTACAAACTAACTGTGACACTTACTTATCTGCTCTCATCTCCTCGTACTCTTCCATACAACTGACGTGGATGGCGAGAATACAGCTAGTTAAAATGACCCTCCTCCCTAAAATTTTATACTTCCTCCGGTGTTTGCCCCTGTATTTCCAGTTAAGCAAATTACTCAATTCCAGACCTTATTAAATAAATTTATCTGGAACAATAGACCACATAGAGTGGCGGACAACATATTGGTCCTGCCGGGAAAGTTGGGGGGTCTGGGAGCTCCGAATATCCGAGCATACTACAGAGCAATCCTCCTTGAAGTAGCGCAGATCTGGTGGACTGGCCATATGGGACCCTTATGGCACCAGATTGAGACCTGGAGTACGCCTAGACATTCCACCGGACTACTGCTGGAGATTCAGCTCCTACACTGCAGGGAGCCCACTAGCTTGCTACGCTCCATGCAAGCTGTAATGAAAATTTGGTCCCAGTTGAAGGTGTCGCACCTGGGCTTCTTATACCTGTATATTTCTCTAAGTGCTCTGGAGGAATTGATTGACTCATCATCCCTGAATGCTTGGAGGAAAGGAGGAATTAATTCTCTCTCTGATATAGCTGATAATTTAATGAGGCCCTTTGACTCAATAATATCACGATATTCAATACCACGCACGACTTTCTATCAATACCTACAAATACGTCACTTGCTATCTTCCACAGCGATCCACTGAGAGGAGGATAGGGAATGGAGCACGGCCATACAAACATACTATAAACATAATCAATTGTTCAGCACGGTATATGGGTTTTATATAGAGCTCTTGTGGAACATAACCGACTAGCAAACTACCCTATATGGAAAGATGGGAGTCCAGGCTTTCATTCTCTGCCACTTTGGAGGAATGGGGCGCTGCCACACAGCACGCTGCCACATATAGTGCCTGTATGGGCCATCTAGAACAAACAAAAAAACTCTCCCTTGATTGGTATCTGACTCCGGTCCGCATGGCTGGCTTAAGGGAAAGTCGCCGCCAACTTCTCCGAAGTGTTGGAGGTTATGTGGGGGTATGGGGTCAGCAACCCATATCTGGTGGTCTTGTTCAAAAGTGGTTCCCTACTGGAGTAGAATAGAGACCCTACTAAAAGACCTGATGGGTCTTCCCTGCACTCTGACCCCTCAACTGGCTCTTCTGGGCATTGGCATAACAGACTTTCCCCATACTTTGCGACCCATTCTAACTAATGCTCTCGTAACGGCCCGTATATGCTTGGCTTATCATTGGAAGAGCCCTTCGATACCTGCCCACGAACACCTTATAGCGAAACTGAATCTCCACTTTCGATATGAGCTAACTCTAGCACATGACCCTCTCTCACAGGATGAGGATATTGAACTGGTGGGACCCCTGGGTTGAGTCGACCTACAATACAATTCAGACTTAAGATCATTGACAATATGTATAAAGCCCTGATGCCTTACTCCTGATAACATTTGAAATGAACGATGGATATTAGGATTAGACTTATAATCTTAAGCGTACACCAAGTATTAAATGTTGTGGAACATATGATTCTCCTGCTTTCCCCACTGTGTATACCCCTCTTCCCCCTTCCCTCTTGAATATCCATGACTTGTTATTTTTTATTTGATCCCTGTTCTTGTACAGCTATACATACTGCATTTAGCTGTTTTTTTTCTTGTTGTACATTTATTTTATTTAATCCGATAAAAATACAATGGTTAAAAAAAAAAAAAAAAAAAGACGTTACACAAGAGAGAAGACATGTTAAAGGCCAGCTGAAGGCTATTAACTAATAGGTATAGGAGACAAAAGATTTGGAGAAGGGCCTTTTGAGAAGCACCTGGTGGCCCAGTGGGGGTCAATTTTAGAGGTGTGGGGGGTCGCCTCTCACCTTATGAGGTTGTGCACCCTTGCACAACCTCGGTCTGCGGCACCACTGTGTTGGATTGTCCAGTCCAGGATGCGGTGGCTCCTCCGCTGTCTCTCACAGTCACGTGGGATGCCAGCCGGTCAAGTGACTTGCGCGTTAGAGGATCCACGTCACAGCAGGTCCTTCAGCCCTCATGCAGTGTGCAGCAGCAGCTCACTCCACAGAGGGTTGTTAACCTCTCTAGCGGTATTCCCGAGCAGGACTCGGGGTTAAATTTCACTGCCAGAAGCGGTAACCCCGAGTCCTGCTCGGGGAGAATGCCAGAGCTTGAATCTGAGCCCCCTTACCCCATCCTGCTGGTCCAGCAGGGTCCCGATGTGCTGTCTGTGATTCCCGGTGGGGGCTGCCATCTTGCTTCCTGGATCTGTGTCTCTGAGCCGCAGAGGCTCATGGGAGGCGGAGCTAGGCACAAGAACCCCTCCCTCCTAAGCCACCGCAATTGTGCCGCCGATCCCGGGCCCTCTGCTCTCTCCCCTGGCTGCCAATGTGCCCCCCTGCCCTCCGGATCTCCCCCCCTGCCCTCTGATCTCCCCCCTGCTCGATCTCCACCCCTGTGCTCCGATCTCCCCCCCTGCCCTTGATCTCCCCTGACCCGGATCTCCCCCCCTGCCTCTGATCTCCCCCCTGACCTCCGATCTCCCCCCCTGCCCTCCGGTCCCCTCCCCCGCTCTCCGGTGACCACCGCTTCTCCTTCCATTCTCCCCTTCTCTCCAGGCCTCTCACCTGTCTTCTTTCTTCTCCTCTGTCCTCCGGTCTTGTCCCTCTTTCCTCCACTCTTCTCCCTCTGTCCTCCGGTCTGCTCTGTCTTCTATCTTCTCTGTTGCTGTCCTCTTCCTGTGCCGTCCTGCTGCTTCTGTCGGCTCCTCTGCAACTCATCTCCCAGCATGGAGATGAGGGTGCAGAGGAGCAGTGTCACAGCCAGGGCACAGCATCTGTGTGATTGCTGTGCCCTGGTCTGTGTTAACCCCCTAAGTGCTGTGATCTCATGGATCACAGCACTTAGTTTCCATGGTGATTGGATCCACTATCGCCAGAGACTTACAACAAGGGAGCACTTGATCCCTTGTTGTAGTCTATGGGATCAGCGTCATGGTGCACAGTATGGCAGATCATTGCCATACAGTGCACCATGACGCTGATCGCAGAGACTACAACAAGGGATAAACTGTCCTCTTGTTGTAGTCCCTGGGATCAGCGTCATGGTGCATGGTGTGGCAATGATGTGCCATACCGTGCACCATGACGTTGATCCCAGAGACTACAACAAGAGGACACTTGATCCCTTGCTGCAGTCTCTGGATGTAGCAGAGGCGATCGAACGTCGTGAGATCTTCGTTGTGGACTACGTCGGAGGCGATCGAGCGTCGTGGGACCTTCATTGTGGACTACGTCGGATCTTTACAAAGAGATGGAGTCCGAATTTTGTTTGTGTTTTTTTTCAAATAAAAAGATTTTTCTCTGTGTGTATTTTCTGACTATTTACCAGAGATTCCTAATGGCGGGTCTAACATTGGCCCTATATTATGAATCTCAGGCTTAGTGCCAGCTGCCAATAAAAAGCTGGCATTAACCCCTTTATTACCCAGTTTGCCACCGGCACCAGGGCAACTGGAAGAGCCTGGGTACAGCGCCAGAAAATGGCGCTTCAATGAATGCGCCATTTTCTGGGGCGGCTGCGGGCTGCAATTCGCAGCATGGGGGGCCCAGAACGCTTGAGCCTCTCTATGCTGAGGATTCCAGTCCCCAGCTGCCTAGTTGTACCTGGCTGGACTAAAAATATGGCGGAGCCCCACGTAATTTTTTTTTCTAGAATTAGTTCTAGAAATTTAAAAAAAATGGGCTTCGCTGTATTTTTGGTTCCAGCCAGGTATGACGAGGCAGCTGGGGGTGTGGCAGTCCGTAGCTGCTAAGTTGTACCTGGCTGGACCAAAAATATGGCGGAGCCCCATGCCATTTTTTTTTTTTACTTCTACCAATAAAATGACAAGGAGCTTTGCCTTATTTTTGGATGCCAGCCAGGTACAACTTGGCAGTTGGGGGCTGCAATCCTCATCGTGGAGAGACCCAAATGTTGTGGCCCCCCCACGCTGCAAATTGCCAACCCACAGCCACCCCAGAAAATAGCACATTAGAGGTGCCATTTTCTGGTGCTGTACCCCAACTCTTCCAGTTGCCCTTGTGCTGGTGGCAATGCTAGTGGCACACAGGGGTTATCCATACGCGACATGGAGTCCGCGTTAGCGGACACCATGTCGCGTATGGAGAGCCCCTGTGTGCCTAAACATTGGAGTTCCCCCACAAGTGACCCCATTTTGGAAACTACACCCCCCAAGGAACGTATCTAGATGCATAGTGAGCACTTGAACCCCCAAGTGGTTTCACAAATTGATCCATAAAATAAAAAAGTTCTTTTTTTTTTCCACAAAAAATTATTTTTTCATTTTTACGGATCAATTTGTGAAGCACCTGGGGGTTCAAAGTGCTCCCTATGCATCTAGATACGTTCCTTGGGGGGTGTAGTTTCCAAAATGGGGTCACTTGTGGGGGAGCTCTAATGTTTAGTCACACAGCGGCTCTCCATACGGCAGCTAACAATTTGAGCTGATTTTAATTCAAATTGTTAGCGGACACCATGTCGCGTTTGGAGAGCCCCTGTGCGTCTCCACATTGGAGCTCCCCCACAAGTGACCCCATTTTGGAAACTAGACCCCACAGGGAACATATCTAGATGGGTAGTGAGCATATTGAACCCCCAGGTGCTTCACAAATTAATGAAAAAAAAAGATTTTTGCGGAAAAAAAAGTGCTTTTTCATTTTTATGGATGAATTTGTGAAGCACCTTGGGGTTCAAAGTGCTCACTATGCATCTAGATATGTTCCTTGGGGGGGTCTAGTTTCCAAAATGGGGTCACTTGTGGGGGAGCCCCAATGTTTAGGCACACAGGGGCTCACTAAACACAACATGGTTACATTGTGTGTATATAGGAGTAGAAAAGGGCACTGACCTGTGTTGATGCAGCTGTTAGTTCCCGTGGATGATGGTGTTAATGATCCCGGTGCTCCAGCTTGTAAAGGATCAAGTGCAGGATTATTTCAATAGAGAAAGCGGCACTCACGATCTTGGTTCCAAGCTATTTATTTGTCCAAATTACAGGATACATCCATCAGGGAGGGTGTGCAGGGAGGGGAAGCATGAGCAACGGAATCCGTTTCGAGGACAATTCCTCTTCTACGGGTCCAGTAGATCAGTGCAGAACTATATTATTACTAGATGGCGGCCCGATTCTAAAGAATCGCATAGTCTAGAATCCATATATAGTTTATTTACTAATAGTTACGGGAGTGCGGTGAAATGAATTGTGTGTATACAGGCGGCTCTGTGGGTAGCAGAGTATACAGTGGCTCAGTGGTTAGCACAGCGCAGTGGCTCAGTGGTTTGCACAGTCCGGTGGCTCAGTGGTTAGCACAGCTCGGTGGCTCAGTGGTCAGTAGTGAGTGTGGTGAAAGTGGTCAGCGCAGCGCCGTGGGCAGAGTCGTCAGCGCACACACACAAACACACACACACACACTCCGCTATACTTACCACCGACCCTGCGTCTTCCCCGCCGCCTGCATCGTCAGTCGGCATGTCGCCGCCCCCGGACGACTGGATCCAATATGGACGGCAGGGCCGGTGGTAAGTATAGTGGTGTGTGTGTGTCTGTGTGTCCCTGCTTACGGCCGCCATCTTGGCTCACCCTCTACGGGTGTAGAGCTCCAGTGACATCACCGGACAAAGTGACGGAAGGCCGGACAAAGTGACGGAAGTCACTTCGGCTTTTATATATTAGATATTCTATCTAAATATCTTGATTATTGTATGATAATAATGATTAAAGCCTGATGTCACATTGTACAAAAAATGTATCACTGACACATGAGCCGAGAATGAGGAGTCGGAGTCAGGGACATTGAGGAGTCGGAGGTTCGGCACCGGCTTCACAGACCTGAATAACAGATAACCGTGACCCCATCTACAACACAGACGAGCTGTAATGACTTTATCTGCCGTATATGATAATAAATCCTCTATGTGAAGAGGAAGAAACCATGACGTGTTCTAGTATCACCTCACAGGATCTCCGGAAAGCTGGGTGCCGCCATGTAACCGGCTGCTCTGATGATACCTGTGTATAATTCAAATAATTTTTATTGAAATTATAATCAATAACAAAAAGCAAATTAGACATTTGTACACTGTATAAAATAATCAAAGTGAATGCATAAGAGTAAGAACACGATATACAGTCCAATACAATTACCGTATTTTTTGTATTATAAGATGCAATTTTGTTCCCCCAAATTTTGGGGGAAAGTGTGTGGGGGGTTTATAATCCAAATGTATGGAATATACTGCAGGGGAGGATGGGGGTGGCTCTAATGCGTGTCAGGGGGCTGAGGTGGGCTGGCTGCGGGAGGTCACGTGCTCCCGCTCATTAGCCTCATATATTATGCACTGCACCCGCTGTCTATCACCGCAATGCTGAAACCGTGCCCAGGTGATGGACTGGGGAGCGGCGAATATTACATGTGTCTGCACCACCCCTGTGATGGCACATGGCCCCCTCTGTTGGATATGCCCCATCATGCTTCTGCCCATACTGAAATAACAAACACTTTACTTACCCTCCCCAGCGCTGTGCTCCGTGTCTCCCTGCTTGCCATGCGCTGCACTTCCTGAGTCTCGGGAGAAACCGGTCATGTGATCGGCACAGCAGAGTGACATCATCTCTGTGCGCCCGATCACATGACCGGATCCCCGAGACATAGGAATTGCGGCCCAGTGTCAAGCAGGGAGATTGATTTTTTAATTGATTTTCAAAGTTTGGAAAAAGTGTGAATTTGGGTGTTGCCGCCTTGACATTTCTCCCATATCTCAGGCTAGAAATAAGGTAGAGAAACAAAATAAACCCCATTCTACTCTGCACTGTCCAGGCTTTCCCCAGATATGTCACAAGAGGATCGCAGTTAATATTTTACCCATGCGAACGCAAACGCAGGATTTTAAAATGCATTTCTGAAAAAAACGTATAATTAAAAAATTCCCAAAACTGCCCATGTGTCTGCTCTGCTCCTCGCCACATCTGTACCAAAATTCAAGTTGGGATCGCGATGGGATCATATTTTAAAATATTTAATGATTATAGCGTCAATGGGTCATTCCATATCAAGGGATCTAAATATGAATATTTTTGTTTTCCTGACGTCTTTAGATTTTTTTTTTCTATATGATGAAGTACTACTTTAGTTAATTACAAATTAAAAGTTTTTAATCTTTTTCTTCATCAGTTAATTTTTTACAGATTTTTAAAGTTTTGAAAAACTGCTAATTTTTGCCTTGTCTGGCTTTACATGTTTTATCATATCTCAGGCTAGAATTAAGATAACGATTTGGAAAAGGCATCATTGTTCTCAGAACAAGACCGGCTTTCATTTGATACTGTGTTTCCCCGAAAATAAGACACTGTCTTATATTTTTTTGGGTCCCAAAGATGGACCATGTCTTATTTTCGGGAGGGTGTCTTATATACCCTACATCCCACTGCAGCCTCCCATACACACACATACACACCACACACACCGTTTTTTACCGGTCCGCTCTCTCCGGTGGCCCCTGCTCTCCGCACTCTCCCCGGTGACCTCCGCTCTCCGGATTCCCGCTGTAGCTGCCGATCTCCGCCGAGGTCAGGAGCCCTGAGCCAATCACAGCCTAGGAACCGCGAGCCAATTAGAGGCCATGCACGTCAGCTGGCTGCAGATTGGCTTGCGGTTCCTGGGCTGTGATTGGCTCACAGGTTCCTGCGTTGTAATTGGCGCAGGGCTCCTCACCTGGGCAGAGATCAGCAGCTACAGCGGGAAGCAGGAGAGCGGGGGGGCCGCTGGAGAGCGGGGGTCCACTGGAGAGCGGGGGGTCACAGAGAGCGGGTCACCAGAGAGCGGGGGCCACCGGAGTGCACCGCAGGTAGCCTTATAATCAGGGTGGGTGTCTTATACTAGGAGGTAGGGCGCCCCCCCCCCAAGCATGCCTTACTTTCGAGGGGCGCCCTATTTTCAGGTAAACACGGTATGTCACAACACTATGTTTCTTAATATTTTGTTAATTTGTTATAGTTTGTTAATAATCTGCATATTCATAAAGGCTCATCAACATAATGAGCTGGTCTGACTCACTGCATGTCCATCACATAAACAATCTGACAAGATAATAGGATCTATAGAACCGTTACTAATGCTCCACAGCTCAGACCACTTTGTGCTACAAAGTACAGAATACATATTAACAAAATATTAAGAAACAGTCTTGTGACATATCAAATGAAGGTCTGTACCGTTCTGAGAACAATGAGGTCACTCCCACCTCATTATCTTAATTATTTTCGATGTTAAAAAGTGATTTATTCAAATCCCTATTGTTGAATCAGGATTTATAAGTCTGGCTTCACATCACGGCAGCGTCCGATCTGGGGCTGTCCGGTGTAAACCAGACAGCCCCGGACTGGATTTTGGCCCCATAGGGTCTATGGGGTCGGATGGAAGCCGGATTGCAGCTTTCTGCCATCATGTTTCCATGTGTCTGGGAGAATCCGGGAGGAACCGGATCTTTCTCCCTGACACAAAATCAGACCATGCTCTGATTTTGTGTCTGGGGAGAAAAATCTTCCGGTGCTCCCTAACATGGGAGTCAATGGGGCCGGATTGCTCCGAACCGAGAACCGAACAGTTGCGGCTCAACTTCAGCACCAGGAGCTGTCCCGTGTGAAGCGGTTCTGCACCATTTCACAGGAGACAGCTCAGGGCGGCTGCACACCGGACCAGAGGGCATATTGTCCCTCCGATTCTGTGTTCAGATCCGGTCCGAGGCGGTCAGGTTCATCCCTGACAGCCCTGGATCGGTCGTGCCGTGGTGTGAAGCCAGCCTGTAATCCTCTGTGTTGGAAGTTACAGGTTCTTCACAATGTTCTGCCTGCAGAGTATTTTTCTCTTTTGCAAGTTGCTTTCTACAACTGTCACAAATGTTCATGCTGCATTGAATGATGGATTTATATCAAACATCCAATCTTGGACCGGCCGAAGATTTTTTCTTGTTGTGTGTCCAGTTTTTTAAAGGGATTGCAGCAGTATATATTATAAAATGCTGAGAGGCAGCAGCCATTGCTGTGTGAGAAAAATACAGTTAATATTAAGGAAGATGGGTAATAAAAATAAAGATTTACAGTTCACTTGAGATATAACTGTTACTATAAAGTAAGTATTAGGGCTAGAGCACACACAACCTTTTCTGTCTGCGGATAAACGCTGCGGTTTTGGCAGCTTTTTTCTACTGAGTTTTCACTATATCTGCATTAGTTTTTTTAATCCCTGGTGAAAACAATGGCAGATTTTGTTTTACATAGTGATAAAACACTGCATGTGTTTAACCCCATTATTTCTACCTCGAGATATGATAGAAAATGTAAAGCCATACCAGGCCAGGCCAAAAAATCTAAATTACTTACCGGTAATGTGTTTTCCATGAGCCATGACAGCACCACCTGAGAGATAGGACCGCCCATCCAAGACAGGAAACCTCTGAGATAAAAAAGGGGGACCTCTCCTGAACCTCAGTTTTGGTTACAGAGACCGGAGAGGAGAACCCAACAAGCATTAGTACACAACCAAAAAAACTCAACAATCAACACACCCCCCCCCCCCCAAACGGGACCAACAGGCAATAGGGAGGGATGCGGTGGTGCTGTCGTGGCTCATGAAAAACACATTACCGGTAAGTAATTTAGATTTTTCCACATCGCCACGACAGCACCACCTGAGAGATTTCAGAGAAAAGAAAAATAGGGAGGGACCACCGCTAGCAGAACCCGTCTACCAAAGGTCACCACCTTAGCGGCAGCAAGATCAAGCCTGACATGCTGGAAGAAAAGAGAAGGAGAAGACCAAGGAGCAGCTCCACAGAACAAGTCTAAGGGGACAACAGCCACCTCCGCCCAGGAGGCAGCCACTGCCCTGGTGGAAGTGCACAAAGGCCCCCCCGGGACCCGCACTTGACTGGAAGAAGCAAGAGCGAAGGCTTCCCGCAACCATCTAGCAAGGGTACCCCGGACATCGCCCCACCCCAAGAGGCCCCCGAAAGAAACCCAAGAGGGACGGAGCCAGATGCCAGGCCGCGGCCCGACGAAGCAGGCAAGCAACGCCCACCAGACAACGAACGTGTGGAGAACCACGTCCTTCAGAATTGTAGGAAGACCACAGAAGGAAGGGAGGACAAGCTCCCACAGCCCGCGGAACATGATAGCCACCTTGGGAAGAAGGAAGGAACCAGGTGGAGGATGACCCTGTCCAGCAAAAAACGGAGTACAAGGCCCCACCACCGACAAGGCCAGGAGGACACAAAAACAGCTGGCTGACGGCAAGCCACCTCCCAACAGGACCAACTGCAGAGGCAGGACCCTAGGCAAAGCAAGATAAAGGCCCAAAGGGAGGCTTGGGTAAGGCATCCAGAACGAAAATGAGACCTTAAGGAGCCACCTTTGGACAGGGAACAGGAGTGGCCCCCCCGCAGGACGGGAAAACCACGACACCCAAGAAGACCCAGCGAGGGAATAATGGCACAGACCCCCCCAAAGCCGAAATCAGAGCTTCAGGGGAGTGACAGAGAGACCAATTCCCCACCCTCCACTGGAGAAGTCGAAAATTGCCGGCACAGGAGCCCACCGTCCGGACTCGTCCCTGAAGTGGACAGAAAGTTAACCACACGGTACCAGAAAAACCCGGTGGCAACCGGCATCCGACCGGACCTCAGCGCACGAACAACGCTACCAGGGAATCCCCCACGTGACCGGAGCCGCCTGGTCAAGTCCCACGCTGTCAGCCAGAGACCCGAGACCAGCGGATGGGGGACCGGCCCCCGAGACAGGAGAGACTGGAAAGGGGGAGAGTCCAGGGAGCCTGGATGGACAGGCGACTGAGCCAGAAGAACCAAGCTCCCCGGGGCCAGAAGGGAGGCATCATGACGACCCTCGCCCTGTCCACAGCAACGGGCCGGGCTCCGGGAATCAGAGAACAGAATCGATGCACCAGACTGAGCTCCCGAGTGGCAAAGAAATCTATCTCCGGAAGGCCCAACCGGCCCAACCTGTGCGAAAAAAAACTCTCGGATCCAGGGCCCACTGCTCCCGTCGGAGCTGCACCCTGCAGAGAAAAGCCGTCCAGGAAGGTGCCCCCCTCCCGCATGTGAAGGGCAGAGAGGGAAAGCAGACGGGCGTCCAACAGCTGACAACGCCCCGCGCCTGAGACCGGGTGTCCCCCTGACGGTGCCAGGAAGCCACCGGCACACTGTAGCCGGAGAGGACACTAAAAAGGCGCCCTCGAAGGGAAGTAAGGAACGCATAAACTGCCTCCCAAATTGCCAGGACCTCCCGCATAAGGGAGGACAGCCTGGAGAGGCATGAGTCTCAGGCCCACCCGAGCGGACAGGGCCCGAAGGAGGGCCCCCATCCCCAGGAACTGGCCTCCGTGGTAAGCACGTCGGAGACGGGACCACCCCACGGGACGCCCCTGGAGAGGCAACCCGGGGAGCAGCCCCCCTCCAGAGAATCACAAGTCGGAGGGGACAGAACAAACCTTGCGTTCAAGGCCGCCCCCAACCCGAGCCAATGCTGGAGAACCATCCACAGAAGGGCCCGAGAGCGCAACTGTGCCCAAGGAATAGCGGGGATACAGGACAAGAGGGGGCCCAAGAGGGACACAGCCCACCATAAAACCACACGAGGAGAGCCCCGTACTGCAGAAAGGGATGACCGAAGACGCAATGGCCTCTTTAGGTCAGCGGGGAGCTTCCAGACATCATGCACGTGCGGGGTCTCTGGACCGCTTTCAGTCACGCCACGACCCCGACTTCCAGAAGGAGGTAAAGCAAAGACTGGGAACCCAGAAATAACTCCAGAACCAGCTGACGCGTGGCGGGGAACAGCCTGGACCTCCCCAGAATAACAATCCAACCCAGCTGACCCAGGGAAGACCAAACCATTTGCAGACGGGCGAGGCACAGACCCCAGGAGTCCCCCACAAGCAGCAAACGTCCAGATATGGAATAATCAAAACCAGCGGACGTCGGAAGTGGCCTCACTACTGCCATCAGCGACGTGAAAATCCGAGGAACCATCGCCAGCCCGAAGGGGAGAGCCTGGCACAGAAAAGGAAGAGGAAGCCCCCCAAACCGGGCGAACATCACAAATGCCGGTGGTGACGGTGAACTGGACACTGTATTATGCGTCCGCCAGATCCAGCCTCACCCTGAAACAATTGGGAAACAAAACCCCGATTGCCGACTACCAAGTCTCCCTCAAGAACGAACTCCGCACCAGTAAGCTGTTCAGGGGTTTCAGGGGTATAAAAGTCTGGAACGAGCCGACTGGCTGTGGCACGAGAAACAGCGGGGAACAGAAACCCCTGCCGCAGTCGGCTGGAGGAACCAGGGAAACCAGCCCTAGTCGCACAAGGCCCCGTACCCCTCCTATCAGAAAAAGTGCCGTTTCCCAGACAGCGGACAGACGCAATCACCAGGGGCCCCACAGGAGCCAAAGCAAACCCCAGTGTCTCCGTCACTGAGAAGAGCGAGAGCCCCATCGCAAGCCCCAATCCCGGAGCCGGCTGGGAGAAAATGGCAAGCCTTCCTTCACCCTGGAGCGAGCTGTCACTGATACTGGAACTTCTCGCCAAAGGAGGAACCCCTGAACAAGAAAACCCGACTACATCACTCTCCCGTTGGCCCAAGAACTTCGAGTCCGACCAGGGGACTTCCGTTTAGCAAACCGAGGCTCACGAAAAGTAACGGCCCCGGAAGGTGGAAGCTGGAAATCCGGAGGGAAAAGCATCCTCAGTGGCACAAGCCTGGTCCAAGATATCAGCCAGCGACGTACCAACCTGAAAAGCACCCGCACCAGGTAAGAACCCAGATTGGGCACACTGGGCCAGACCCGTACCTTAAGGCACGATGAGCAGCATGAAAGAAAGAAAGCCTTCGCCGCCAATTCCACGAGGAATCCGCCAGAAAAGCCGCCGCAGCAAGAGTCAAAGGAAGGAAGACAAGGTCTCCGCTTTAGTAGACTCGTCCCTCACCTGAGCCACCAACTGCTGCAACCAAAACACGAGGGACCAAAAAATGCAAGCAGTGGATTCCCAGGAACTACACAAGTAGCCTAATAGGAAAGAGAGCCCTTCCGATCAGGCTTAGCCCAGGAGCAAAAAATAAGGCCTGGATCCTCAGATTTAAGGGAAAAGTCCGTCTCCATCTGGAAGACAGACCACTGAACCTCAAATCCACCACCGAAGAGGGGCCACGGCCATCCACCAACCCCACAGGGGAACGGACCGCTGCAAGCAAAAAATCAGTGTCTTTGCGTGGAACCCACGGCGCCCCCTCTCCGCTGTCAACTGAGGAGGAGGACCCGGAGGAGGAGGAGAGAAGAGGAGGAGGACGAGGCAGAGGATGAGCAAGACCTGCGCCTCCCCCCCCCTGAAAATAATGAGCGGCACGGTCAGTACCAGAGGAAGAGCCCCAAGCCTTCTGCCTCATATGTCCCCCATCCATCCAAGCTAGCTGCAGGGACGGAAGGCTTCCCACACTAAAGCGCTAAGGCTAGAGGCCTGACTGGGGACAGTGACTTTCACAGGCTCCACAATGCAAGGGGCACATAAGTCTGTCAGTACAACCCTCCGGAAGAGGAACCTTGCAGAAAGCACATACCTCAGGTGGTGAAAATACAGACAGTACAGCCCGAAGGCACTCACCCACCAGACGCATACCGACTTCCGGGGCATTAGGGTCCCTTCATCCTGGATCCCTTCTCTGAGGACCTGCGGCCACCACCTGCTGAGGCTCCCCCACGACGGGAGCCGAAAGGGTATGCTGTCACACCGCTGGACGCTAGCTGGCTCTGCCCTCCGAGCCTTGCCCCTCACCACCGGGAACCGCTCCAGCGTGTTCCCCGCTGCCGAACGCCAGGCGCCGCCATCTTGGCCCACACTGAGCATGCGTGGAACGTCACTTCCAGTCCGCGCCCTAAACCGGAAGAAGCGGTTTAGGCGGCAGGTTTGAATTTCGCGCCGGGAAAACTGCTCCCAGGCCCATTACAGACCCAGGAACACTGCGCCCTGCCCGCAAACCATCCTCTTCACCCGGGGCACAGAGTGCAGGGTTGCCACCAACCATGCAGCTGTGACACCCGGGCGGCACAAGGGCCGAGAACAAGCCGCTGGTGGCCCTCTCCAGACCCCGTGCCCCCCACCACCGCAGGGGATACCCCATGGAGGAGCTTCTGCACCCAAGTCCGGAGCCACTGCCTAGGTAAGGACAGCTCTTCCAGCTACCGGGTCAGGCCAGGACCGCATGAGCTTCAGGGGTCTCCCACCTCCAAGACAGGAAACCTAAACTGAGGTTCAGGAGAGGTCCCGCCTTTTTTATCTCAGAGGTTTCCTGTCTTGGATGGGCGCTCCTCTCTCTCAGGTGGTGCTGTCGCGGCGATGTAGAAATTAGCGCTTTTTTAAAACTTTAAAAAAAAAAATCTGTAAAAACTTAACTGATACAAATAAAAAGTTTTAAATTTTTTTCTTTAAAGTTGTACTTAATATAGAAAAAAATAAAAAAAAAAAAATCTAAAGACGTCAGGGAAAAAATATATTCATATTTGGATCACTTGATATGGAATGACCCCAGTACGATGGCTTCTACCACAAATCCTCGATCTACTGTGTCCCTTAGCTCAGGAGGAGCAGCCGCCATGTGTAATACTGGAGTGCTGGGAACTAGGAGACTCCACCAACAAAATGGCGGCCCTCACTGGTAACTAGGAGACTCCACCAACAAGATGGCCGCCCCCACTGGTAACTAGGAGACTCCACCAACAAGATGGCCACCCCCACTGGTAACTAGGAGACTCCACCAACAAGATGGCCGCCCCCACTGGTAACTAGGAGACTCCACCAACACGATGGCCACCCCACTGGTAACTAGGAGACTCCACCAACAAGATGGCCGCTCCCACTGGTAACTAGAAGACTCACCAACAAGATGGCCGCTCCCACTGGTAACTAGGAGACACCACCAACAAGATGGCCGCTGCCACTGGTAACTAGGAGACTCCACCAACAAGATGGCCGCCCTCACTGGTAACTAGGTGACTCCACCAACAAGATGGCCGCCCTCACTGGTAACTAGAAGGCTCCACCAACAAGATGGCCGCTCCCACTGGTAACTAGGAGACTCCACCAACAAGATGGCCACCCTCACTGGTAACTAGGAGACTCCACCAACAAGATGGCCGCCCTCACTGGTAACTAGGAGACTCCACCAACAAGATGGCCGCTCCCACTGGTAACTAGGAGACTCCAAGAACAAGATGGCCACCCTCACTGGTAACTAGGAGACTCCACCAACAAGATGGCCGCCCTCACTGGTAACTAGAAGACTCCACCAACAAGATGGCGGCTCCCACTGGTAATTAGGAGACTCCAACAACAAGATGGCCGCTCCACTGGTAACTAGGAGACTCACCAACAAGATGGCCGCCCTCACTGGTAACTAGGAGACTCCACCAACAAGATGGCCGCTCCCACTGGTAACTAGGAGACCCCAAGAACAAGATGGCCACCCTCACTGGTAACTAGGAGACTCCACCAACAAGATGGCCGCCCTCACTGGTAACTAGAAGACTCCACCAACAAGATGGCGGCTCCCACTGGTAATTAGGAGACTCCAACAACAAGATGGCCGCTCCCACTGGTAACTAGGAGACTCCACCAACAAGATGGCCGCCCTCACTGGTAACTAGGAGACTCCAAGAACAAGATGGCCACCCTCACTGGTAACTAGGTGACTCCACCAACAAGATGGCCACCCCCACTGATAACTAGGAGACTCAACCAACAATATGGCTGCCCCCACTGTGGACATAGGATCTTTGCAGACTAATCTCCTCACAAACCTCGCCCCTTCCATGGGGAATGGAGATTACAGAGGAATTACAGAGAATGCTGCTGCAGAACTGAGGCGACAAAGCCCACCACAGACACCCCCAGTATACACACCACCACCACCACAAACACACCATCCCTCAGGATACAGCACCCCCTAAACACACAAAGACACCCCTACCCCAAGTATACACCCATCACCCAAATCGCACCAGACACCTCCTCTCCAGTATACACCACCACACGCTCCTCCTCTCCAGTATACACCACCACACACGCTCCTCCTCTCCTGTATACACCACCAGACGCTCCTCCTCTCCAGTATACACCACCACACGCTCCTCCTCTCCTGTATACACCACCACACGCTCCTCCTCCCCTGTATACACCGCCCACAACGCTCCTCCTCTCCTGTATACACCGCCACAACCGCTCCTCCTCTCCTGTATACACCGCCACACGCTCCTCCTCTCCTGTATACACCGCCACAAACGCTGCTCCTCTCCTGTATACACCGCCGCACGCCCCCTCCAGTATACACCACGCACGCTCCTCCTCTCCTGTATACACCACCCACGCCCTCCCCCCTAACACACCCACCTCTCCTCTCCAGTATACACCACCACACGCTCCTCCTCTCCTGTATACACCACCACACGCTCTCATCTCCAGTATACACCACCACACCGCTCCCCTCTCCAGTATACACCACCACACGCTCCTCCTCTCCAGATACACACCACCGCTCCTCCTCTCCAGTATACACCACCACACACGCTCCTCCTCTCCAGTATACACCACCACACGCTCCTCCTCTCCAGTATACACCACCACACGCTCCTCCTCCGTATACACCACCACACGCTCCTCCTCTCCTGTATACACCACCACACGCTCCTCCTCTCCTGTATACACCACCACACGCTCCTCCTCCCTGTATACACCACCACACGCTCCTCCTCCTCCTGTATACACCACCACACGCTCCTCCTCCCAGTATACACCACCACCACACGCTCCTCCTCTCCTGTATACACCACCACACGCTCCTCCTCCTGTATACACCACCACACGCTCCTCCTCTCCTGTATACACCACCACACGCTCCTCCTCTCCTGTATACACCACCACACGCTCCTCCTCCTCCTGTATACACCACCACACGCTCCTCCTCCTGTATACACCACCACAACGCTCCTCCTCCCAGTATACACCACCACAACACGCTCCTCCTCTCCTGTATACACCCCACACGCTCCTCCTCTCCTGTATACACCCCACACGCTCCTCCTCTCCTGTATACACCACCACACGCTCCTCCTCTCCTGTATCACACCACCCACACGCTCCTCCTCTCCTGTAAACACCACCCCACGCTCCTCCTCTCCTGTAACACCACCCCACGCTCCTCCTCTCCTGTACACACCACCCCACGCTCCTCCTCTCCTGTAACACCACCACACGCTCCCTCCTCTCCTGTATACACCACCACACGCTCCCCCTCTCCTGTATACACCACCACACGCTCCCCCTCTCCTGTATACACCACCACACGCTCCTCCTCTCCTGTATACACCGCCACAACGCTCCTCCTCTCCTGTAACACCCCACAACGCTCCTCCTCTCCTGTATACACCGCCACACGCTCCTCCTCTCCTGTATACACCGCCACACGCTCCTCCTCTCCTGTATACACCGCCACACGCTCCTCCTCTCCTGTATACACCGCCACACGCCTCCTCCTCCCTGTATACACCGCCACACGCTCCTCCTCCCTGTATACACCTCCACAAGCTCCTCCTCTCCTGTATACACCACCACACGCTCCTCCTCTCCTGTATACACCGCCACAACGCTCCCCCTCTCCTGTATACACCGCCACACGCTCCTCTCCTGTATACACCGCCAACACGCTCCCCCTCTCCCGTATACACCGCCACAACGCTCCTCCTCTCCCGTATACACCACCCACACGCTCCTCCTCTCCATATACACCGCCCACAACGCTCCTCCTCTCCCGTATACACCGCCACACACGCTCCTCCTCTCCCGTATACACCGCACACACGCTCCTCCTCTCCAGTATAACCGCCACACACGCTCCTCCTCTCCAGTATATACCGCCACACGCTCCTCCTCTCCTGTATACACACCACAACGCTCCTCCTCTCCTGTATACACACCACACGCTCCTCCTCTCCTGTATACACCGCCACACCGCTCCTCCTCTCCGTATACACCGCCACACGCTCCTCCTCTCCAGTATACACCGCCACACACCTCCTCCTCTCCAGTATACACCGCCACACGCTCCTCCTCTCCAGTATACACCGCCACAACGCTCCTCCTCTCCTGTATACACCGCCACAACGCTCCTCCTCTCCTGTATACACCGCCACACGCTCCTCCTCTCCTGTATACACCGCCACACGCTCCTCCTCTCCAGTATACACCCCACACACGCTCCTCCTCTCCAGTATACCACCCCACACGCTCCTCCCTCCCCTGTATACACCGCCACACGCTCCTCCTCTCCTGTATACACCGCCAACAACGCTCCTCCTCTCCTGTATACACCGCCACAACGCTCCTCCTCTCCTGTATACACCGCCACACGCTCCTCCTCTCCAGTATACACCGCCACACAACGCTCCTCCTCTCCTGTATACACCGCCACACACGCTCCTCCTCTCCTGTATACACCGCCACACGCTCCTCCTCTCCAGTATACACCGCCACACCTCCCCCTCTCCAGTATACACCGCCACACTCCTCCCCTCTCCTGTATACACCGCCACACGCTCCCCCTCTCCTGTATACACCGCCACACGCTCCTCCTCTCCTGTATACACCGCCACAACACACTCCTCCTCTCCTGTATACACCGCCACAGCACCCTCTCCTCCTCCTGTATACACCGCCACACGCTCCTCCTCTCCTGTATACACCGCCACACACGCTCCTCCTCTCCTGTATACACCGCCACACGCTCCTCCCTCTCTGTACACACCGCCACACGCTCCTCCTCTCCTGTATACACCACCACACGCTCCTCCTCTCCTGTATACACCACCACACGCTCCTCCTCTCCTGTATACACCACCACACGCTCCTCCTCTCCTGTATACACCGCCACACGCTCCTCCTCTCCTGTATACACCGCCACACGCTCTTCCTCTCCTGTATACACCGCCACAACGCTCCTCCTCTCCTGTATACACCACCACACGCTCCTCCTCTCCTGTATACACCACCACACGCTCCTCCTCTCCTGTATACACCACCACACGCTCCTCCTCTCCTGTATACACCACCACACGCTCCTCCTCTCCTGTATACACCACCACACGCTCCTCCTCTCCTGTATACACCACCACACGCTCCTCCTCTCCTGTATACACCACCACACGCTCCTCCTCTCCCTGTATACACCACCACACGCTCCTCCTCTCCTGTATACACCACCACACGCTCTCCTCTCCTGTATACACCACACACGCTCCTCCTCTTCCTCTTCCCGTACTTCCACTTTGTTTGTAGCTTCTCAGTGATGAGATTGACGCGCGCGAACTCACGTGACCACAGGGACAGATGACGTCACACCCACCAGGTGGCGAGAGGACGGGGACAGTGACTCCTCCCACTGTGGGGAGCCATGTGAACAGCCGCGGTGCATGATGGGAGATGCTGCAGAGCTGAGGAAACTCCGGAGATCGTACAAGAGTAATGTATGTGTGTGTGTATATACCTGTGTGTAATGTGTATACCTGTGTGTAATGTGTGTGTGTAATGTGTGTGTTACCTGTGTGTAATGTGTGTTATACCTGTGTTAATGTGTGTGTGTGTATACCTGTGTGTAATGTGTGGTGTGTATACCTGTGTGTAATGTGTGTGTGATACCTGTGTGTAATGTGTGTGTATGTGTATACCTGTGTGTAATGTGTGTGTATGTGTATACCTGTGTGTAATGTGTGTGTGTATACCTGTGTGTAATGTGTGTGTATACCTGTGTGTATGTATGTGTGTATACCTGTGTATAATGTGTGTGTATACCTGTGTGTAATGTGTGTGTATACCTGTGTGTAATGTTGTGTGTATACTGTGTGTAATGTTAATGTGTGTGTATACCTGTGTGTAATTGTGTGTGTGTATACCTGTGTGTAATGTGTGTGTATACCTGTGTGTAATGTGTGTGTATACCTGTGTGTAAGTGTGTGTATATACCAGTGTGTAATGTGTGTGTATACCTGTGTGTAGTGTGTGTGTATAACCTGTGTTAATGTGTGTGTATACCTGTGTGTAATGTGTTGTGTATACCTGTGTGTAATGTGTGTGTATACCTGTGTTAATGTGTGTATACCTGTGTGTAATGTTGTGTGTGTGTATATACCTGTGTGTAATTGTGTGTGTATACCTGTGTGTAATGTGTGTGTGGTATACCTGTGTGTAATGTGTGTGTATACCTGTGTGTAATGTGTGTTGTATACCTGTGTGTAATGTGTTGTATACCTGTGTGTAATGTGTGTGTGTATACCTGTGTGTGTGTATACCTGTGTGTATGTGTGTGTGGTATACACTGTGTGTAATGTATGTGTGTGTGTGTGTATACCTGTGTGTAATTTGTGTGTGTATACCTGTGTGTAATGTGTGTGTATACCTGTGTGTAATGTGTTGTGTGTGTGTATACCTGTGTAATTGTGTGTGTGTTATACCTGTGTAATGTGTGTGTGTGTGTGTGTGTGTAATACCTGTGTGTAATGTGTTGTGTATACCTGTGTGTAATGTGTGTGTGTTATACCTGTGTGTGTGATGTGTTGTGTGTATACCTGTGTATAATGTGTTGTGGTATACCTGTGTGTAATGTGTGTGTATACCTGTGTATAATGTGTGTGTATACCTGGTGTAATAATGTGTGTGTATACCTGTGTTAATGTGTGTGTATACCTGTGTGTAATGTGTGTGTGTGTATACCTGTGTTGTGTGTATACCTGTGTGTGTGTATACCTGTGTGTAATGTGTGTGTGTATACCTGTGTGTAATGTGTGTGTAGTGTAACCTGTGTGTAATGTGTGTATACCTGTTGGTGTGTGTGTGATATACCTGTGTGTAAATGTGTGTGTGTATACCTGTGTGTAATGTGTGTGTGTATACCTGTGTGTAATGTGTGTGTGTATACCTGTGTGTAATGTTGTGTGTATACCTGTGTGTAATGTGTGTGTGTATACCTGTGTGTAATATGTGTGTGTGTATACCTGTGGTGTAATGTGTGTGTGTATACCTGTGTGTAATGTGTGTGTGTGTATACCTGTGTGTAATGTGTGTGTGTATACCTGTGAGTATGTGTATACTGTGTGTGTATACCTGTGTGTAATGTTTGTGTGTGTATACCTGTGTGTAATGTGTGTGTGTGTATACCTGTGTGTAATGTGTGTGTGGTGTGTGTGATACCTGTGTGTAATGTTGTGTGTGGTGTGTAACCTGTTGTAATGTTGTGTAACTGTGTGTAATGTGTGTGTGTGTTGTGAATTTGTGGTATACCTGTGTGTAATGTTTGTGTATACCTGTGTGTAATGTGTGTGTTGTGTAACCTGTGTGTAAGTTGTGTAACTGTGTGTGTATACTGTGTGTAATGTGTGTGTGTGTGTATACCTGTGTGTAATGTGTGTGTGTAGTGTGTGTATACCTGTGTGTAATGTGTGTTGTAACTGTGTGTATGTGTGTGTATCCTGTGTGTAATGTGTGTGTGTATACCTGTGTGTAATGTTGTGTGTATACCTGTGTGTAATGTTGTGTGTGTATACCTGTGTGTAATGTTGTGTGTGTATACCTGTGTGTAATGTTTGTGTGGTATACCTGTGTGTAATTGTGTGTGTGTGATGTGTGTAATGTTGTGTGGTATACCTGTGTGTAATTTGTACCGTGTGTGTGTGTTATACCTGTGTGTAATGTGTGTGTGTGTGTGTATACCTGTGTGTAATGTTGATGTGTAATGTGTGTGTGTGTAATACCTGTGTGTAATGTGTGTGTTCCGTGTAGTGTGTGTAATGTTGTGGTGTATACCTGTGTAAGTGTGTGTTATACCTTGTAGTGTGTGATACTGTGTGTAATGTTGTTCCTGTGTTAATGTGTGTGTGTGTGATACTGTGTGTATTTGTGTGTATACCTGTGTGTAATGTATTGTGTGTATGTGTGTGTGTGTGTATACCTGTGTGTAATGTGTGTGTATACCTGTGTGTATGTGTTGTGTATACCTGTGTGTAATGTGTTGTGTATACCTGTGTGTAATGTTGTGTGTTGTGTGTATACTGTGTGTAATGTGTGTGTTATACCTTGTGTATTGTGGGAAATGTGTTGTGTGTGTAAACCTGTGTGTTAACCGTGTGTAATGTGTGTGTGTGTATACCTGTGTTAATGTGTGTGTATACCTGTGTGTAATGTGTGTGTATACCTGTGTGTAATGTTGTGTGTGTATACTGTGTGTTGTGTGATACCTGTGTATGTGTGTGTGTGTATACCTGTGTGTAATGTGTGTGTGTGTATACCTGTGTGTAATTTGTGTGTGTGTGCTTGTGTGTGTGTGTTTGTGTGTTACCTGTGTATGTGTTGTTAATGTGTGTGTGTGTGTATACCTGTGTGTAATGTGTTGTGTACTGGTAATGTGTGTGATACCTGTGTGTAATGGTGTATGTGTTGTGTATACCTGTGTGTGTGTGAATTGTGTTGTGTGTGTATACCTGTGTGTGTAATGTGTGTGTGTTATACCTGTGTGTAATGGTATGGGTTATCCTGTGTGTAATGTGTGTGTGTGTGTATTTTATACCTGTTTTTGTGTAAGTGTGGTGTGTGTGTGTGTGTGTTGTTATACCTGTGTGTAATGTGTGTGTGTGTGTGTATACCTGTGTGTAAATGTGTGTGTTGTGTGTGTGTGTGGTGATATACCTGTGTTAATGTGTGTGTGTGGTGTGTTGTGTGTGTGTGTGTATACCTGTGTGTGTGTAACTTGGTATGTTGTGTGTGATGTAATGTGTGGTGTGTGTGTGTGTAATGTGTGTGTGTGTGTGTATACCTGGTGTAATGTTTGTGTGAATTGTTGTGTGTGTAAGTGTGTGTGTGTATACCTGTGTGTTAATGTGTGGTGTATACCGTGTGTGTAACCATGTGTGTGTGTGTGTATATACATGTGTGAATGTGTGTGTTGTATACCTGTGTGTAATGTGTGTGTGTGTGTGTGTATACCTGGTGTAATTTGTGTGTGTATACCTGTGTGTAAGTGTGTGTGTGTGTGTATACCTGAGTGTATGTGTGTGTGTGTGTATACCTGTGTGTAATGTGGCTCCGTTCTGTACACATCATACACACATAGCTCCGCTCTGTACATATCGTAAACACGCGGCTCCGCTCCGTACGCATTGTACACACATCTCCGCTCCGTACACCTCATACACACATATCTCAGCTCTGTACACATTGTACACACACAGTTCTGCTCTGTACACATCGTACACATGCGGCTCCGCTCCTTACACCTCGTACACACTCGGCTCTGCTACATCCACACAGTAAATCCCTCCTGACCTCACACATAAACTTTACCTCATCCATCATCATGACAACCAGCACAGCAGAGTCCTGCATACACTGTGGAGCTGATCATGTGACCCCTGACTCCTCCCCTGATGTGACATCATCACAGGTCCTGTAAGCAGTGTGCCTCTGTCTGTACAAAAGTTAACCCATCTCATGCCAAACACATTTAACCCTTCTTCTGCCTCTTATCCCACACTATGTAACCCACTATCTGTCAGCCGTGTCCTCAGCTAACAGCCCCCTGCAGACTTGAGCCCGCATGATATAAGGTAAAAGTACATGATGTGAGGCAGCAGTGATATGAATGAGCCCCCACCCCCTCTCCACCTGAGTGCTCAGCCCAGCGGTGCCCGATGTCTGTGCAGCAGACAATACAGATTGCATCGCTGATCCCCGCACTAGTCCTCCTCCTCGTCCCTTCAGCACCCGCCGGATAGCAGCAGCAGGCTGAGGTGGGTGGGTGGGAGCGATGGCGGGTCTGATGACAGGGGGGAGGGGAGGTGGTGCAAAACACCCCTACACGGCCGATGCCCGGAAAAAAAAAAAAGTAAATAAAACACACTCAGGCGCCGCCCCCTGAATGCCACCGCCCTAGGCACGTGCCTACAAGTGCCTAAGGTCTAATACGGCCCTGGGTGTCGGTATGATGTCTGGGGTCAGTACTATATGGTAACACTGAGGTGTCGGTATGATGTCTGGGGTCAGTACTATATGGTAACACTGAGGTGTCGATATGATGTCAGAGGTCAGTACTATATGGTAACACTGAGGTGTTGGTATGATGTCTGGAGTCAGTACTATATGGTAACACTGAGGTGTCGGTATGATGTCTGGTGTCAGTACTATATGGTAACACTGAGGTGTCGGTATGATGTCTCTGGTCAGTACAATATGGTAACACTGAGGTGTCGGTATGATGTCTGGGGTCAGTACTATATGGTAACACTGAGGTGTCGGTATGATGTTTGGGGTCAGTACTATATGGTAACACTGACGTGTCGGTATGATGGCTGGGGTCAGTACTATATGGTAACACTGAGGTGTCGGTATGATGTCTCGGGTCAGTACTATATGGTAACATTAAGTGTCGGTATGATGTCTGGGGTCAGTACTATATGGTAACACTGAGGTGTCGGTATGATGCCTCAGGTCAGTACTATATGGTAACACTGAGGTGTCGGTATGATGTCTGGGGTCAGTACTATATGGTAACACTGAGGTGTCGGTATGATGTCTGGGGTCAGTACTATATGGTAACGCTGACATGTTTTATGATGCCTTGGGTTGGTACTATATGGTAAAACCAACGTTACGGTATGATGTCTTGGGTCAGTACTATATGGTAATACTGCCATGTCAGTATGATGCCTTGGGTCAGTACGAGTTTGTAGATATCAAACATGTTACTTTTACTGTTGTCTAAGTGGTGAAAAAAATTGAGAGATTTTTGAAGAAAAATAAATGCTCTTTTGCGCCATATTTCGTGCCCTGTAACATTCTAATTTTTCCGGATCTGGGGCTGTATGACGGCTTATTTTTTGCAGCTTGAGCTGACGTTTCTAATTATACCATTTTTGGGTAGATCCGATTTTTTTGATCGCCTGTTGTTGCATTTTATTGCAATGTTGCGGCAACCAAAAAAACTTAAGTTTGGCATTTGGACTTTTTTCCATTACGCAGTTTACAGATCCGGCTAATTGGTTTTGTATTTTGATAGATCGTGCATTTAAGAATGTGGCGATAACAAATGTGTGGATATTTTTAATAGCTTTTTTTTATATGGGGCAAAAGTGGGACGATTTCAACTTTATTTTTTTTTTTTTTTCAGATTTTTAAAAGCTTTTTTTCGCTTTTATTTTACTTGGCCCCTTAGTGCACCTCAATAATGCAGTGTCCGATTGCTCCTGCAGTACAGAGCTGTGATGATCCACGTCTCTGTACTGCAGAAATTATCATCTCCCATGAATGCCAGCGATCACAGGAAGTAAGACATGACAGCGACAGTGGTCCTCAGCTGACCCCTCACTTTCATGAAGTTGCTGATGGCGGCGGGGAATAGTACGATCCCCACCACCATGTGTTAGATTGAGCTGTCAGAGTTTGACAGCATTATCTATCGAGTGCACTGTCTCTCCCCTCGTGTGCTGTGTCTCTCCCCCTATGCGCTTTGTCTCTCCCCCATACACTTTGTCTCTCCCTCTGTGTGCTGTGTGCCTCCCTCCCATGTTGTGTGTGTCTCCTCTCCTTTCCATGCGCTGTATCTCTCCCTCCCATGTGGTGATTCTCCCTCCCGTGAGCTGTGTCACTCCCTTGTGCACTGTAGAAACAAAGCATTATCCACAGCACCTCATGGAAAGAGAACCCTCTGGGTTCCAGAAAGATAGGCGCAAGTCCAGAGCCAGGGAGATCCACCCGGCCGTATTACCATCCAAAAGATTAGAAGAACAGCGCCTTACAAGCTGGAAGTTCAAATCATCAATCCTTTATTCCATCCACCACAGACACAGTGCTGTGGTGGATGGAATAAAGGATTGATGATTTGAACTTCCAGCTTGTAAGGCGCTGTTCTTCTAATCTTTTCCCTTGTGCACTGTGTCTCCCCTGTTAGGTCCCCTGGCATTGCTCCTCAGGTCACCTTCCCTGGCTCTGCATCCTCTGCTGCTTTGCCAGTCGGGCCTTCGTTGTCGTATCGTGCTGTGTCTCGGAGTCATTGCCGGGTCCCTTTCCTGTCTCCTGGTCACCGAGTTCACACACCAGCACACTACAATGGATGGTGTAATGAGCGGTGCACTGGGCACGACCGCGCTCCTCCCCTGTGAATCTAGGGGCCGGCACGGCTCAGCCTGACACTCCCCTTGGCCAATAGCTGTCCTTCCTCTGGTATATCAGGCCACCTCCACTGCTGGGAGGTGCCGGATTATTGTGTTAAATGCCTTGTGCTTCTGGCTGCTAGTCAGGTCCTCCTTGCTCTCTCTCTCGTGGGTACTTCTTCCAGTCCTCTGTACTCTGGTCTCTGGTGCCTCAAACCCTCCTCTGCCATAACTCAGTGAGGCTAACCCTACGAGCCGCCCCCCTAGTACCGGTAGCTGTGGTATGTAGACCCCCTGGGCTTGCCCCTGACAATCCCTTTATAGGGGTTGGACCAACTAGGACCAGCTCACCCAGGGAAGTTCAGTACCACGGCCCAGTGGATCCACTCTAGGGAGCCTCCCACCGGTAGCATGACATTCCCCTGTGCGCTGTGTCTCTCCCCCATGCACTATGTCTCTTTTCCCGTGTGCTGTGTTACTTCCCTCATGCGCTATGTCTCTCCCCTGTGTGCTCTTTCCCCCCGTATGTCC
Organism: Allobates femoralis; assembly: GCA_033576535.1. Taxonomy (NCBI): domain Eukaryota; kingdom Metazoa; phylum Chordata; class Amphibia; order Anura; family Aromobatidae; genus Allobates; species Allobates femoralis. The sequence goes on along the minus strand of JARQOC010000002.1, from coordinate 747,349,298 downwards.
CATGTGCTCTACTCCCCACATGCTTTTCTCCCACAGTGTGATTTTTATTTTTCCCTGTGCACTGTTTGACACCCCCCTTCCCGTGTCATCTCTTCTCATGTCATCTCTTTCCTGCACTGTCTTACCTCTTGTGTGCTCTCCCCTCTACGCTGTTTTCTCACTCATGTCATTTTCTTTTGTGTGTATGTGATGTCTCTGTGCATTATGTTCTCCTTCCCTGCGCAATGGTAATTGCAGGAGATCAGCACCGCCCCACTTGTGATGTCACGGGTCTCTGCTGCCGGCTTATTACTATTCATATGCTGCAGCAATCCGGACACTGGGGAGAAACCAGTGCACAGGGAAGGGAGAGAGACACAGTTACCCTGGGTCCAATACATCTGCAGGGGACACCGTCCGGCAAGTGGCATGCACGATGTCTCCTGTTTTTCTAGGGCCCCAGCACTTGCCCGGTTGTGCTGGGTACTGACATGACTTTTTAGTTACAAACCCATCCTGGCTCTGGTTATTCACTTTATTCTCATCCTCATACTTGCATACATGTTTTTTAATAATTTGTTCAAAGATCTTTCCCGGTATAGAAATCAGGCTTCCAGGACTATAGTTCCCTGGGTCCACCTTCTTCCCCTTTTTGAAGATAGGGACAACATTTGTATTTTTCCATCTTGGACTCTGCTCTCCAAGAATTTTCAAAATTATGGAGAGTGGTTAAAAAATTTCCTCTGCTATCTCCATCAGTACGCTGAGGTGTAATTCATCTGGTCCTGGAGACTTGAATTAATTTATGTTAGCTAAGTATTCTCTAACGATCTCTCTGTTTATTGATAGCCTAGATTCTTCCATTCAATAGTACAGTGAGGATCAGTTGATGTTAAATTTACTTTCTAAGAGAAAACGCACACAATAAAGGAATTTTAAAATCTGGCTTTCTCAACATAATGTTTTACCACTTCATCATTTTCATACTGTAAACATCCTTCAATATCTTTCACTTTTCTTTTATTTTAGACTTACCCCAAAATACTTTTTTTATTGCTTTTGACGCCTCTTTCAAGCCATAATTCATTATCAAAATAGATGTAGTGATCGGTGTCTCCCCATACACAGGATCACACAGTAGTGAAGACGTCATCTGGGGAGTGTGTGGCCCCCCGTGTGTCAGGAGGGCGGAGCAGGACCCCGAGTGACATCACCGAGCCTCCACCTCATTCACTGATACATGAGCAGAAGATCCTAGAACTGACCCACCGGATCACTGATCTGCTGAGCGGAGAGGTGAGCGCTGCCCCCCGCCGGGAATGCTGGGACATTATATAATAACACCGGGGGAGGGGTCTGCTAATGACGGCTCATTGTGCGTTTCAGGTCCCTATAAGGTGTGAGGACGTCACCGTCTATTTCTCCATGGAGGAGTGGGAGTATCTAGAAGGACACAAGGATCTGTACAAGGACGTGATGATGGAGAATCTCCAGCCCCTCACATCTCTGGGTAAGAGGAGACCGTTCTGATTATAGAGGAGAGGCCGGGTCTGAGGTCACCTAGACTCCCCCATCATCTGATCATCACATGTAGATCATGTATTCAGTCACTGTGTATATTTCCTATAGGTGGGTCCAGTCCGAGAAATCCACCAGAGAGAAGTCCCCGTCCTCTATACCTCCAGGATCCTCCAGAGAGAAGTCCCCGTCCTCTATATCCCCAGGATCCTCCAGAGAGAAGTCCCCGTCCTCTATACCTCCAGGATCCTCCAGAGAGAAGTCCCCGTCCTCTATATCCCCAGGATCCACCAGAGAGAAGTCCCCGTCCTCTATATCCCCAGGATCCTCCAGAGAGAAGTCCCCGTCCTCTATATCCCCAGGATCCTCCAGAGAGAAGTCCCCGTCCTCTATATCCCCAGGATCCACCAGAGAGAAGTCCCCGTCCTCTATATTCCCAGGATCCTCCAGAGAAGAAGCACAATGTCCCCCTGGATCATGAGGTAGATGAGGTGAGATTTCTGGAAATCCTATAGACAGATGGAATGAAGCTTTTGTAGAGTGCAAAGGGCTAGGGGACTCAGCAACTGACCAATAGTTAGGATCATGGTGGCAGTGCACAGTGCTGTGGCCCTGGCTCACATTGAAAGAGAGAATTAGAAATGGATAAAAAAAAACTAATAAGAAAATAAATAGTTCATGACACCAGTTGGGATAATCAGCTATACATGGCTGGGAGATAGGTGAAGTGGCAGAGCAGTTGTTAAGCCCTTACCAACCAGGGCTGGCTCACTGGGGATTGTGATGATGAGGGTGGTAGTAGTGGTGCAGGTTAGCAGAGAAATGAACAGCAGGAAACAGTCTTTTGTTTTATCATTTACTAAAGTTTTTACACAGTGTCCAAGGCCACCATCAGTCAGGTGGCCTGGCCAGTCTGATGAGAACTGTAAAAAGAAAAATGTACCATCAAACACACGGTACAGCAATGGGATCGAAAGTTGCTTGTTCCTATGCAAATTTGTATATGGGCTTATTCGAGGAACTACATATGTTAAATGAGAATCATAAAGGAGGTTTGATTGTATATAAAAGATTTATAGATGACATCCTGCTCATATGGGACACAGACCACAGTGATGTGTACAAATTCATAGGTTCCATTTTGCAAAATAACTGGGGGTTAGTCTTCGAGCCAACAGTCAACGATACCATAATCAATTTCCTAGACCTAACTATCTTTATAGACAAGGGAACCATAAACACTAAAACATTCTTTAAAAAGACGGACAGAAATTCGTATATCAATTATGAGAGCGGGCACTATGCCAAATGGCTGAAAAATATACCCATGGGACAGTTCAGACGAATTAAGAAAAACTGTACGAACCAGGAGGACTATGTGACCCAATCTGAAATTTTAAGCAAGAGATTCTTGGAAAGGAATTATCCAAGGAAACTTGTTAAAGCAGCCCAGAGGTCCTGTGGTAGAATGAGCTAGGAAACCCTATTAAATCCAAAGGTGAGGAAAAGGCCAACGCAGAACAAATTTATGTTTAATTTTGTAACTACATACAACAGAAACCATACTGCTATACGAAATTGCTTACAGGCACACTGGCATGTTTTAAAAAATGACCCTGTACTGAAATCCATAATCCCGGAAAAGCCGGGCATAACTTTCAGGAGAGCACCCAACATTAAGAGCATCATAGCTCCCAGTCGACTCCCACAACATAAAACCCCAATAAGATCCGCCAAGACAGCAAAAAATACCACTAGATGTGGGAGGAAAAACTGCATTTGTTGCAGAAACATTCAAGCGGTCTCTTCATTCGTTTCATCCTCAACGAATAAGACATTTGCAATAAAACATGACATGAACTGTGCCACTAACTATGTCATCTATTTATTGGAATGTCCCTGTTCTTTACAATACGTGGGAAGAACGATAAGATCACTTAGCGAGAGGATTAACAAGCACAGAAGTAACATTAAAAATGGTTTCAAATTACATGGGGTGTCCAGCCATTTTGATAAATACCATAACAGAGACCCGACCCTGTTAAAAATCACTCCCATTGACCATGTGCCAGCAGAGACAAACAATAGGTTTGAAGTACTCAAGAAAAAGGAGAAGTTTTGGATGTACAACCTGGACACTCTAAAGCCAAAAGGGTTAAACTTGATCACAGAATTGATATAGAGTATTATTTATCTTTTATTCTTCTTGTGCATTTTTATTTTTTTTATCACTCACTGTATACTTGTTTCACCTCCCCTTTTTTATAAACTTTAAAGAATCTGTGAGATACAGATCAATTCTGACACACTGTTAATATCCTTCCACTTGCTTTCATTACATTGAAAATTTGCTTTTATACTGCCTCAAGTGGCGGATATTTGCATTACATGGGCAGCCATGGCAACTGGCTCCTCAGGCTAAACTGGGTACCACATCTAGTGCCACCTTGTGGTTTACCCAACTAAAGGTAGCTACCCCTGATACATTTCACTATCAAACTATGACACATATGAGCATTCTCTCTTCATTAAATTGGAAGAGTCGACTTAGTTATTTTATATACTTCCTTCACTAATAGTCATTATTATATTAACTACACTCATACACTTTTTATTATTCTTATACTAAATCACTTTTTATAGATTTAGATAGATTTACATATTTTTATATCTTTATACATTTTTATATATATCTTATTCACTTATTTAAGATTATCAATTTTGAGACAATCAGTTTAACACAGATCACTTAGTTGTGACACTATGCATGATTCTCCATTTGTTTCCATTACATTGGAAATCTAGTAGACTTTGCCCCCAGTGGCGGACATTTGCACTACATGGGGAGCCATAGCAACTGGCTCCTCAGTGCAGAATGGGTACCATATCTAGTGACACTGAAATATCTTCCTTGGACATGATTTATTATTAAACCATGACACCTATCAGCACCTTCCACACACTTATTTAGTTTTCTTTGTTCTAAATTAATGATCGGACCTGACTGACTCACTACTTTTCCCCTGCAGCTTCTTCACTACCCTACCATTTGTTTTCAGTTCCTTATTTCCATATCCTCATCATTATTTCATGATCTAAATAAGATCAACAACCCGCATATATCAGTGTGACTTGTCTGAAGCTTGATTTTTGTTTTACAGATTAATATTAGCGCGTGAGCGCCATCTTGTGTCCTGTTTGAGTATGCATCTTTGTAACCAATTTAGATATGCTGTTCCTTTCGTTTTTTGGTTCATTTTTGCAAATAGGTTGATTTGTTCTTCCCAGCTAGGGAGTGGAACCTGAGGTGTTGGAGTGTGGGAGCACCACCATCCCACCGCGCCACCGCACAGGGATGAATATATACATGTTCTTTATATTTTGTACCTAAATCACTCCTGTTTTTTAAAAAAAAAAATTTAAAATAATATATCTTTTTAAATAATTAGTCAATAAAAGTAAAATAATATATATATTTTTTATTTCTTATATTACCAAATTTCCATTCCTTGGCTTTTATATAATTCCTTTTAGCGCCACCTTTCTATGTTTTTATGAGTAATTTTTAACATCAAATCCAGTGGTGGCACATAGCTTAAAACATTGATGTCCAAACCTACATAAATCCAATACCACGGGTTCTAGTCCCATATAGGCATAGTACTTATGTCTTATTTTTATATATATATCATTAGAGGACATTTATGTATTTTTTGCAACTTTTTAAGCTTTTATTTGGTGATTTTTGTAAAAATTTTAGAAGGACATCATTACTTGTATTTTTATAGAAATACCAAGCCCCTATTTTTATAACTTTGAGATAAATTCAATGCTTTTGTAAAAAATAGCGCCAAAATGGGCAGATCCACCCATTTTGATGATGAGGATGACATCATCAGGTAAACAGATGACACCTCTTTTGTCTGTAATACAAGGGGCTATAAAAAACCCCACTGCTGGTATGATTGTAATGTCCCTGAGGAAGGCGCCGGGTGTGGCGCTGAAACGCGTTGGAGAGAGGAGGAAATAAAGGATGGAATAACTGCTGACTCTTTGGTGAGTTTTTTCATACCACAGCAGCGCGGACCGTGGCACACCAGTACTCCCATCTTTGTCTTTGATGAGAACTGTAGTCTGCCCTGTTGGGTGAGAAATACGGCTTTTCTGCTGACTTCTGTAGTTCTTAGGTTTCTTGGCGCCAGATGCTGTCCAGTGCTCCCTTTTAGTTGCTTTGGGTCACCCCCTGCCATGCTGGTAGTGTGGGCCCTGCAATTTAATGTGCTTTTCAGCAGTTCTCTGACCTTCTGTACTATTATTATAAAAGACTAGAAAAATACCTGCGGCTTCACTCGTGGAAAATGAAACCCTAAAGTTGTCATCTTCAGCATTTAAAATGTGTTTTTTCAACTCTTCTTTCTTGTTAGTTTGGCGTTAACAGATGTTTAGTATTATGATCATTACTAATCACCTCACACTGATCAGAGATCTAAGGGGGGAATCTATAGATCTAAAGCAGAAAATGTCACAGTCCAGAGCAACCAATCACAGCTCAGCTTTCACGTTACTTCAGCAGCTTCAATGCCGAGGGCCGCCCTTTGGTTTCTATAGGCACCGGATCGATCTTAAGGGCCCGTCACACACTACGATATCGTTAACGATGTTCTTGAGACGTCACGGGTTTTGAGACTTTCAAACGACGTCATAGTGTGTGATATGTCGATACGACCAGCGATAAGTCGGCTGATCGTTGATTGCAGGTTTATGAACCGGACCATAAATCAGTGGTTGGCCGTCCGTTCAACCTGCAACATCGGTGATTGTGACACCTTGATGACGATGTCGTTAACGACTTCGCCTATTCAGAACATAGGAATGTAGGCATCCAAACGACTGCTAATATCGTTGGCTTGTCGCAGAGTCGTTGCTGCGTCGTTCATGATATCTGTACGTGTGACAACTTGCCAGCGATCAAAAAATGTTGTTCAAGCGATCTAGGTCAAATCGAATCGTTGATCGTGTCGCTCGGCCGTTGAGGTGTGTGACGGGCTCTTTACTGTGAGGTGATTCTCATGAATGAGGCTCCAGTTACTTCCGTACTGGATGGTGACAGCCGTTGCTTTAATTTCAGACTTCAGAATAGCTGCAGGTTGCCCCACCTTAGTGACTTTATGGGTGCTGCCTCTTCAGGGCTGACTCTTTGGTCGCCATCGCTTTAATTCTCTAAGACAATTCGGGCAAAAACTGTGGTTTTGCATTCAACATAGAAACAGCCGTTTCCTTCTTAGTTTCTATAAAACCTAAGTTTGGTGGCCAAATCTCGTGAAGGGGGAGATTTTGAGTTTTAATGTTTACAGTACAATAATAATAATTTTTATTTATATAGCTCCAACATATTCCGCGCTTCACAATACAGAGGTTCATACAAACATCATAAGAAACAGTTATAAGAAAATACAATACAATACAAAGCATAATACAATACAATAATTAGAGCAAAATAATGACAGCTCTGCTCATAAGAGCTTACAATATAACACTGAGGTGGGGGTGACACAAAGTACAGGGGCTTATTTATAATGATGGTATAGTCAACTTTAGGAGATGGGGAACAGATAGGAGCAGTATAAGTGGCCGCCGACCATTATTTGTGATCCACTTGAGACTGGTGGAGCGGATAGGCTATATGTAGATGACTCTGACTCGGGATCATGATAGGCCGCCCTAAAAAGATGTGTTTTTAGGGATCGCCTGAAACTATGTAAGTTGTGGATACACCTCATTTCTTGAGGTAGAGCATTCCAGAGAATTGCTGCAGCTCGGGAGAAGTCTTGGAGCTGGGAGTGTGTGGTTCAGATTAATGTAGAAGTGAGTCTAAAGTCACTTCCAGAGCACGGGTGGGGTGATAGACAGAGATGAGGGAGGAGATGTAGGGAGGTGATGCACTGTAAAGAGCTTTGTGGGTGAGAACAAGCAGTTTAAATTGGATCCTATAGTGTATAGGCAGCAGTTAGCTGAGTAACGGTCTGCTAGATAGGTGATCCTGGCTGCTGCATTAAGGATGGACTGGAGAGGGAGGAGTCTAGTGCAGGAGAGGCTAATTAAAAGAGAATTACAATAGTCAAGGCGGGAGTGAATCTGGGCCACAGTGAGGGTTTTTGTGCTTTCCAAGATGAGAAAGGGGAAATTTCTAGAGATGTTCTTCAGGTGCAAATGGCAAGAGCGGGCGAGAGATTGTATATATGAGGTGAAGGAAAGATCAGAGTCAAACATAACACCCAGACAGCAAGCCTGCTGCCTAGGCGTTATCGCGGTGCCTGCACACTGAGAGAGAGATGTCAGATTTAGGGAGGTTAGTGGAAGGCGGGAGCAGAAGAATTTCAGTTTTGGAATGGTTGCGTTTCAGGTAGAGAGCGGACATGATATTTGGAAACTGCGGTTAGACAGTCATTGGTGTTCTTTATTAGAGCGGGAGTAAAGTCAGGGGAAAAAGTGTATAGTTGTGTGTCATCAGCATAAGATGGTACTGGAAGCCAAATCTGCTGATGCGCTGTCCAATAGCGGCCGTGTAGAGAGAGAACAACAAAAGGTCCAAGGACTGAACCTTGAGGGACCCCAATAGTGAGAGGAAGAAGGGAGGCAGCAAATGATACACTGAAAGAGCGGTCAGAAAGATAGGAAGAGAACCAGGAGAGAGCCGTGTCCTTGATGCCGATGGAGTGCAGCATAGCGAGTAGGAGATGGTGGTCAACAGTGTCAAAGGCTGCAGAGAGGTCAAGAAGAATAAGCAGAGAGTGGTCACCATTATGTTTTGCTGTCAGAAGGTCATTGGTCACTTTGGTGAGGGCAGTTTCTGTAGAATGTGGAGGTGGAAACCTGACTGTAATGGGTCAAGAAGAGAGTGAGTGGAGAGATAATGTGGAGCCCACTGGGACGGGGCACTCGGTACTCGAACGGTGTATCACGAGGGTTATCACGGCGGTCTTGGTCCGGACTGTCTCCGAAGCCCACAAGAAAAGGGGGGTATTTACAGGGGAGAAAGTCGTGACACCACCCGTGGTATGTGGTCAGGGTGACCACCGCTGCTGCAGAACCTTCGGGGATGATGGATGGCAGCCTGTGATGTGACGCCTCTCCACAGGCAGAGCCTGGTCCCCAGAGCAGTAGTGATGATGACAGTTTACGAGGGAGAGCGGGGCTCGAGTGCAAGAATTACAGACTCACGTTTTTGTAGTTTTCCAAGTCTTTTACTGAAGATGGTGATTCAGCCGAGTACTGTCCACGGGGCTGTACAGGGGCCGGGTTGCTCCCACCCTGGCCGGGTCCTTTGGCTTCCTGTGTCTGCACTGTGTGTGTGGCCCTGCTGCCACTTTAGCTAGGCTCCGGCCCTGTCTCCCCTCACGGGTACCAACTTGCTAGGCAACTTGAGTCTTATTCTGTGTTCCTGACCCTGCCGTGTTGCTTCGCTGTGGTACAGTGAAGATGTGGGGCCTTGACTAATCCGGTGTTCACTGTGCTGTTTGTGTCAGACACAATCCCGGATCCGGTATCCGTTCTTTGCGCTTCTCTGGGGTGAGTCTCAGAGAACCCAGTCTCCCAGGTGTGTTCCTCTCTGCTCCTTCTCCTTTCCTCAGACCCTGGCTCGGCCTGGAACTGGACAGTGGACCGTGGGTTGAGCCTAATGCAGCTCTTTTACACCCAGGTCCTTCTTCCTCAGTGCTGCTCCGCACTGAACTGCCCAATTCCTCTCCTCACCAGAATATAGGGAAGCAGCTTTAGCTCCCCCTTCTGGCCTGGAGGTGCTAGTGTAGTGTTGTGGGAATCTTACCCTTTGTGGTGTTACTGTGGCACATGAACCCAGGGGTGCCACAGTAATGGGTGAGGCGAGAGTAGACCAGGCGCTCAGGAGTTAGAAATGAGGGTAGATTGGAGATTGGTCTGTAGTTGTTTGTGCAGGATGGGTCTGGAGATGTTTTCTTTAATAATGGGGTAATGATTGAGTGTTTGAAGGAGGAGGGGAAGATGCCAGAAGAGAGGGAGAGATTGAAGATTTGGTTAGGTGAGTGGTGACCACTGGAGAGAGAATATGGAGTAGGTGTGAGGGAATGGGGTCAGCAGTGCATGTGGTGGAACGAGAGAAAGAGAGGAGCCTGGAGACTTCTTCTGTGACTGGGTCAAAAGTGGAGAGTGAGCTGGAGGAAATGTGGGGAGAAGTAGGGGTAACAGCGATTTGAGATTGGGAGTTGATTTGTATGTTTAGTCTGGTGTTAGAGACGCTGCGCAAAATGTTCCTCAAATCGGAGAGAAAACTGTGTCTTTGTGTTCGACGGCTCCCACAGATCCTGCTTTATATATATAGATATATAGATTGTGATACATTTCATCATGGGGTGAGAACCTTCACTCCTTCTCTGACTTGGACTTCGTGCACTTTGTTATCGAGCTCCATCACATTTATAAGTTGTGGCTGAATCCCTGCTCTTCATTATAAGATCTATTTATCTTATTGCTTTTATGTATAGCGGGTGACACAGTGATAATCGCTGACCGCCTTTCTCTATAGTGACATTTCTTTGTATTTCTCATGTCTTATGTGGGATCCTTGCAGGAAAGTGATGGTGGAGCGACGAGTGGAGACGACAATCCCTCCTCCATGTCGGTGAATGGTAAGAGCCTTCCATAAACGCTGTTTTGTTCTATATATATTTTACAGACTGAGTTTACCTACGACGTCCTCCCTAATATCAATGGAGGAGATTTACATGACTAAAACCTGATGGTTAGTGATGGGAACCTACCGATGTTCGCGATCGGCAGGTTCGCTCGGACCTTTTTGTACAGTTCGAGTTTGGGGCCGAATATAACTCTAACTTGCATCTAAACTCCGAGCTTGGATTTTACAGTTATGGGATGGGGCTGGGGCTGAAAATAGAAAGCATATAGTTAATAAACATTATCATTATACTTACCGAGTCCCACTGCACGCATTCTGCTGTTCCAACCGCATCTACCTCCGGGGATATTCACTGCACTGCTGAGAACTCGGCAATGTTCGCGGTGACATCAGGGGTCACCCGTGTTCATGGCTTAGCTATGAACTCGATTGACCTCTAACTGTCACTGTCAGTCTAAGCCTGCTTGTCGCTCTGGATAGACAATTGTCTGTTCAGTGCTATGAAGCAGAGCTGAACCTGTTCTGACTATGGAATACATTGGAGGGAAGGTTGTTTTTTCCATAATTAAAGATGGAGTCCCTAAATGCATTTTTTGTTTTATTTCTGATAAAAAAAATGCATTTTCATTGTTGTGTTTTTTTTAATGTATACTAGAAATTCATGATGGCCAGGTCTACTTTGGCTTGATGCCATAACTTTCGAGCTTAGAACCATATGAGAATACAAAGCTGGTATTAACCTATTATTACCCAGCATGCCACCCCCCACCTGGGCCACTGGAAAAGCAACTGTAAATGATGCTCTGATGAATGCACCATTTTCTGCAGTGGCTGCAGGTTGCGGTTTTCAGAACTCTTGGGTCTTACCATGCTAAGAATCTCAGCCCCCAGCTGTCTCGTTTTACCTGGCTGGTGATCAAAATATGGCGGGAGCCCAATATATATTTTTTTAATTTTTTAAATAATAAAAAAAAAATACTGGGCTTCCTTGTATATATACTGCCAGCCAAGGTAAATTCAGGCATCTAGGGGTGGAAGCTCATAGCTTGTAGATCTGCGCTGAAAATCAAAAATGCTGCGGAGCATTACGTCATTTTTTAAAATGATTTATTTTTACACTACTCTATGTGTGAGGGACCCAACAACCAATCACAGACGCTGTGATAGAAAATGGACGTCTGTGCTTGACTGTTGGAGTAAACTGGAATCTTTTCATACATTCTAGATGCTGGTTTCAGGTAATTCCAGAAGCCAATCACAGATGCCCATTTTTCTGGTCATCATAATGGGAGACCCAGACAATGGGGTTTAGGGCACTGCCCTCCGGAGGTCACACTAGGTACTACAAGTTTGTAGACACCGCCCCCTCCGCTTATAAACCCCTACCGCAGGGAACATCCTCAGTTTTAAACTTAGTGTGCTCGGAGGATCACGCTTTGCTTGCACTTCACTGCATTCTCACTACTTACGTGATGGCGTCTGAAGACAAGGTAATAAGGTCCCAGTCGGGACCGGTGACAGCCTCCCCGCTCACCCTTAGTGGCACACGCTGGTGGAGGTACCGGAGGGCCTAGTGCCTGGACACCTGGTGTTCTCCCGGTACGCTGTTACACTCCTCTCCATCCCTCTCTGGGGGGCTCTGGAGAGTGGGAGATGGGAGCCTTGCACAGCTCCGCTCCGTCCGAGGCCTCCCTAAATGGTGCTTACAGACCGGACTGGAGCCAGCCCAGTCCGAGGCCTCCCTAAACGGTGCTTACACTCCGGACTGGGCTGAGCGGCCCAGTCTGAGGCCTCCCTAAATGGTGCTTACACTCCAGACTGGTGCTGCACCCCCGTCCGAGGCCTCCCTAAATGGTGCTTACAGACCGGACCGGCACTGAGGCACTCTGTGTCTCCTGTGTGCCTGGGGGTAGTGTCTGGCACTTTATGTGTTTCATGACACTCAGACCGCGCGTTGCCCTCGGGCCCGCGGTTCTGCGGGTGTACCCTGTGCTGGGGTCGCCCTGGCTGACCGCCCTGTGTGTCACAGGGGCTGAGGCCGTAGGCTGCGGATGTGTGACATGTATTTGCAGTCTGTGTACAATGTTTTTTTTTTACACTGTTTCCCGCGCTGCGGGCTCCAGCTCCCTCATGAGAAGGATGCTTGGAGGATGGGATGCAGCCCGTGCGGTGACGTCACCGCGGGGCGTGTGTGTGGGTTTCCCGCGTGTCTTCGGCGCCGCCCACAGTTTCACTGTCGGCGGCCATCTTTACCCTCACTTCCCGGCTGGGAACTGTATGCAGCGTGCGTCTGCACTCCAGAGGGGAGACCGGAAGACGGCGCGGAGGTCACACACACACACCGCTCCCTCATACCGCTTTACAGCGGTCGGTAAGCCACCGGATCCCCGGTTTTATTGTCTGCAATTGAGCTTATCTACCCCTACTGTGGCCATGTCCTCAGCTGGGAAGCGTGCTGCTAAGGCGGCCGAGACCACCGTTACATGTGCTACGTGCAATGGAACACTGGTGGAGGGGTCCTGCAATAACTGCGGACGCCCAGAGGCCCGGGCTGCAACTGCTGGGTCAGCAACCCCGGTGCTATACCCCGAGGTTCAGGTGATCTCAGGGCCATGGGAGACTCAGAACAGGATCAATGAATCTCTGTTGTCTCAGCTGTCCTCCATGTCGCAATCCCTGGAGGCACTTAATAGGAGACTGGATAGCCCAGCTACTCCGTCCAGTTACCCCCGGGTGTCTCCCTCTTCTGCTGTGAGACCCCTTAAGCGGGCTCGTCGTGAGGCTTCACCCGAGCTCCAGACTCTCTCTGAGGAGGAGCGTTCCTCTGATGGTGAGGAAGATGAGGGGGGTTCAACTTTCGGGTCAACGTCTGTGTCTGAACCTCCAGAGGGGGTGGAGGATCTGGTGTCCTCTATTAACGAGTCCTTGCGTCTCGTGACATCCCCTGAGGAGGTGGCTGTACACCCGAAGGAGGTCTATCAATGGCTGCGGCCTGAGGCTAGACCAAGTGGCTCCTTCTTGGATCACACCAACTTTGGAAGGGTGGTTAGGGCACCCAGGTTGCATCCTGGGCGGCGTTATGTCCGAAAACCGAAGGACACTCGCTTTCCCTTCCCCCAGGAGGTGCTTCAGGAATGGTCGCAGTCCCCGAAGGTAGATGCTTCCATGACCAGGATTGCTGCACGCTCCCTATTTTCTGCCTCTGATAGCTCCTCGTTGAAGGATGCGACTGATAGACAGGTCGAGCAACTCGCCAAGTCTTCCTATGAGGCTGTGGGGTCGTCCTTTGCCCCCAATTTTGCCGCGGTTTGGACCTTACAAGCAATTACTGTCTGCTTGGATGGTATCGCGGAACTGGCAAGGTCCAGTCCAGAGGTCAAGGCACTTACCGAGAGGGCAAGAGCTTATGCTGACTACGCCAGGACGGCGTCTCTGGAAGCTGCTAATCGCTCAGCTGTGGCCTCGGCCAATGCTATTGCGATTCGTAGGTTGTTGTGGCTGCGTCTCTGGGACTCAGATGCCACATCTAAGAAGATTTTGCAGAATCTTCCATTTGCTGGTGACAGGCTGTTTGGCACTGAACTGGACAGGCTTATAAAGGATTCTGCTGAGTCTAAGATACCGCAGAATAAGCCTAAGCCACGATATACGGTGAAAAGGAACCCTAAGCAGTGGTCCTTTCGCTCCAGCTTACAGTCATCAGCATCGTCCGCTCGTGCGGACCGAGGGGGCAAGCCTGCTTCGCAGTGGCGCACCAAGAGTCGTCCCAAGAAGCCGGCGGGGGCAGCAGCTGCCACCCCCAAACCCGCCTCTACATGACTCGCTCTGCCTTCCTGCCTCCCCACAGGTGGGGGGCCGCTTGTCTCGCTTTCAAGACCAGTGGCTTCTTCACGTTCAAGATCAGTGGGTTCGAGGCGTGGTCTCGAGAGGTTACAGGATAGAGCTGACATCACAACCTTTACACCGGTCCCATCGCCAGACAAGGCTCAGGCTTTTCATCTGGTGTTGGAAGGTCTCCGCAGGGACGGAGTGGTGGTCCCAGTGCCCACGGCAGAGAGGTTCAGGGGTTTTTACTCCAACCTCTTTATCGTCCCAAAGAAGGACGGATCCTTCCGCCCGGTTCTGGACCTGAAGTTGTTCAACCGCCACGTGCTGGTTCGGAAGTTCCGTATGGAATCACTGCGCTCAGTGATCGCGGCGGTGTCACAGGGGGACTTCTTAGCGTCCATAGATATCAGAGACGCTTACCTTCACGTGCCCATTGCACCGGCTCACCAGCGATGGTTGAGATTTGCAGTGGGGGAGGAACACTTCCAATTTGTGGCGCTGCCGTTCGGCTTGGCCTCAGCACCGCGGGTGTTCACAAAAGTGATGGCCTCTATGATGGCTCTCCTGCACGTGCAGGGCCATGCCGTCATTCCCTATTTGGACGACCTGCTGGTCAGGGCGCCATCGGAACACCTCTGTCAAGCGAGCCTGGATGTGACCATGCGGTCTCTGGAACAATTCGGTTGGCTCCTCAATGTTCAGAAGTCAACCTTGGTTCCGACCCAGTCCTTGACTTATTTGGGCATGGACTTCAACACGTCCTCAGCCCTGGTGTCTCTGCCACAATCCAAACAGGTGGCGATCCGATCGGGAGTACAAGCAGTGCTCCTGTCACCACAATCATCCCTTCGTGGGTTGATGAAGCTGGTGGGTCGCATGGTGGCGGCGATAGAGGCGGTGCCGTTTGCACAATTTCGCCTCCGTCCTCTCCAGCTGGAGATCCTACGCAGGTGGGACAAGAGGACGATCTCGCTGAATCGGCTGGTGACACTGTCACACCCGACCCGAGATTCCCTGCAGTGGTGGCTTCAACCACATCACTTGTCGCGGGGCCGGTCCTTCATAAAACCGTCTTGGTTACTGGTGACCACCGACGCCAGTCTGAAGGGCTGGGGTGCGGTGTTCTTACACCACAGGGCCCAAGGCCTCTGGACTCTGTCGGAGTCGGCATTGCAGATCAACGTGCTGGAGATCAAGGCGATCTATCTAGCACTCCTGGCTTTTCAGAGATTCCTCTCAGGACATCCCATCCGGGTTCAGTCCGACAATGCGACGGCCGTCGCTTATATAAATCATCAAGGAGGAACCAGGAGTGCAGAGGCTCTGGCCGCAGTCCACCGCATCCTATCCTGGGCGGAGGACAACAACTGCCTGATCTCCGCAGTTCACATCCCAGGGGTCGAAAACTGGGAGGCCGACTATCTGAGCAGGCAGGGGATGGACGCCGGAGAGTGGGCCCTTCATCCAGACGTCTTTCGGGACATCTGCAGCAGATGGGGCACTCCGGACGTGGATCTGATGGCCTCACGGCTGAATCATCAGGTTCCGCAATACATGGCGAGGTCATGGGACCCCCAGTCGTTGGGAGCGGACGCCCTGATCTTGACTTGGTCCAGATTCAATCTACCATATGTGTTCCCTCCTCTGGCTCTGATTCCCAGGGTGCTGTGGAAAATCAGGTCGGAATGCAGGGTAGCCATTCTAGTGGCTCCAGACTGGCCCAGGAGGTCCTGGTATCCGGACCTGTGGCAACTGTCAGGCGGACACAGGTGGGCTCTTCCAGAACGCGCAGATCTTCTCGCGCAAGGCCCATTCTTCCACCTCAATTCCAAGGCCCTCAGATTGACTGCATGGCTCTTGAGGCCTGGCTGCTGACATCCAGGGGGTTCTCCCCTACAGTGGTTGCCACTATGAATCGGGCTAGAAAGCCAGTTTCCAGAAAAATGTACCACAGGACGTGGAAAATCTTTTTTACCTGGTGTGCCTCTGGGGGCCGGTCTCCGTGGCCCTTGTCCATCCCGACATTGTTGGCATTTCTACAGTCGGGTTTGGAGTTGGGATTATCCCTTGGCTCCTTAAAGGGTCAGGTCTCAGCACTTTCTGTGCTGTTTGACAGACGATTGGCGCTTCTCCCGAAGGTCCGTCAATTTCTGCAGGGGGTGTCGCGGATGGTTCCACCCTACAAAAGACCTCTGGATCCGTGGGACCTTAACATGGTCCTGGCGGCATTGTAAAAACCGCCATTTGAGCCTCTGAGGGAGGTTTCCCTTTCTCGTCTGTCCCAGAAAGTGGCTTTTCTGGTGGCGATTACATCTCTGAGGAGGGTCTCAGAATTGGCTGCACTATCGTGCAAGTCTCCCTTTCTGGTGGTTCACCAAGACAAGGTGGTGTTTACGTCCACGGCCGGAATTCTTGCCAAAGGTGGTTTCAACGTTTCACCTGAACCAGGAGATTGTTCTCCCATCATTTTGCCCCGCTCCCGTTCATCAGGTTGAGCGCGACCTCCATACTCTGGATCTTGTGAGAGCTATACGCATTTATGTGTCCAGAACCGCCTCCTTTAGGAGTTCGGATTCTTTGTTTGTTCTTACGACAGGTCGCTGTAAGGGGTCCGCGGCTTCAAAGTCAACCTTAGCCAGGTGGATTAAGGCTTCCATTCAAGAGGCTTACCGGTCTTCTGGTTTGCCTCTCCCGGTGGGATTGAAGGCTCACTCTACCAGAGCCGTAGGTGCCTCATGGGCCTTGCGACATAGAGCGTCTGCTCTACAGGTGTGTCAGGCGGCCACTTGGTCCAGCCTACACACTTTCTCTAAGCACTATATGGTGCATGCCCATGCCTCTGCGGATGCAAATTTGGGCAGGCGGGTTCTACAGGCGGCGGTTGCCCACCTTTAGAAGGGAACCATGTTATCCGTCTTGTTGAGGAACTCTTCCCGCCCTGGGGTATTGCTTTAGGACATCCCCATTGTCTGGGTCTCCCATTATGATGACCAGAAAAAAGAGAATTTTGTTTACGTACCGTAAATTCTTTTTTCTTTAATCATCAATGGGAGACCCAGTACCCACCCAGTTGTTCCTTTGCATGTTTTGCATTGGCTCTGTTCTCTGTTGAGACAGTGTTTGCCGGGTTGTTGAACCGTTTGTGCACGGTGTTCTTCCCGATGTTTCGGGTGTGGTTTATTTCCTCCTCGCAGCTTGTAGACCAAACTGAGGATGTTCCCTGCGGTAGGGGTTTATAAGCGGAGGGGGCGGTGTCTACAAACTTGTAGTACCTAGTGTGACCTCCGGAGGGCAGTGCCCTAAACCCCATTGTCTGGGTCTCCCATTGATGATTAAAGAAAAAAGAATTTACGGTACGTAAACAAAATTCTCTTTTTCTGTGACAGCATCTGTGATTGGATGTTGGGTGCCTCACACATATAGCAGTGTAAAAATAAATAATTTTTAAAAAATGACACAGCGCTTTGTGGCATTATTGATTCTCAGCGCAGCTAAAGCGGACAGCTACGATCTGCCACCCTGAGCTGCCTGACTTTACCATGGCTGGCAATCAAAATACAGGGAAGCCCATTCATTTTTTTTTTTTTAAATAAATAATTGAAAAAAAAAAATATTTGGACTCCTGCCATATTTTGATCGCCAGCTAGGTAAAACCAGGCAGCAGGGGGCTTGGATTCTCAGCGCAGTAAGGTCCAAGCGTACTGTGCCCCCAATGCTGAAAACCACAGTCTCCCCTGAAAATAGTGCATTCATTGTAGCGCCATTTCCAGGCCCTTTACCTGGTGGAGGGGTGGCATGCTGTGTAATAATAATTGGGTTAAAACCAGCTTTGTATTGTCAGCTGGTACTAATCCTAAAATTCATGATGTCAAGCCAAATTAGACCTTGCCACCATGAAATTCTAGTAAACAGTTAAAAAAAAAAAAAAAAAAAACAACACAGAGAAAAAAATGTTTTTATTAGAAATAAAAGAAAAAACACATTTAGGGACTTCACCTTTAATTACAAGAAAAAAAAACCTTCCTCCGACGTAATACAGGTCTTCATATCTTCTTCAATTCTGCTGCATCTTTGCCAACAGACAAAGACATCTGCTGGAAGAGACAAGCAGGCACGGAATGACAGCACTTGTTTGTTAGGAAGTGCCGTCCATTTTTTCATTTTCTCAATAAGTTACAGTCAACATAGAAGTATAAAAGTCCATCCTATAGGCAATGACAGCCGGGTGCTGTGTGAAAGGTTATCGAGTTAACATGAACTCAGATAAATCCAACATCAACCGGCACATGGATCCCAGCTCTCAGTGAGCGAGAGGAACTCGGATAACCCCATCATCATCCGGCATCCGGAGTCACTCAATTATGGCTGGGGTTATCTGAGTTCATGTGAACCCGATAATCTTTCACACAGCACCCAGCTGTCATTGCCTATAGGTATGACTTTTGTAGTTCTATGTCGACTGCAACTTATCGAGAAAATGAAAAAACGGATGGCACTTTCTAACAAACAAGTGTAAACAGGTGCAGACTGAACATGAAATATACTTTAAAAAATAAATAGCTTCACTTTGAAACGCTAAGGTATGCAAACATTTAATATAGGAATTTATACACGCATTATTACTATGGAAATACACTCAAATATTTAGACACCTAATGCATAAAAATGGCCAATTTTTTGTGAGCCCAGGGCGAATCTCTTTGCTGGGTCCCTACCTAATGCCTCTCTCCGGGTTACCAAACCTACAATTTATGGACGTGCAGGAACCTGCTAATAGAAAATGTACAATCACCTCCCCAAATTTATACCTTCAAAAATGCCCCCTGCTCCTTAAACCTGCACTACCACCACCCAAAAAATGCTACTCTCCCGCCACCCCCCATAAAAGCCACTACCTCCCCTCCCCAAACCTGTCCACCCACTATCCCCCCCACCTGCCCCTCCCACACCCTTCCAAACCCACACCCCCGCCCCTAAGAAAACACTACTCGCCCCCACACCTGCACAAAAACACATTCTTCCCCCCCCAAACCCAGATCCCTGCCCTCCCAAATAAAAGCCCACCACCAAAAAAATCCCCTCCACAAACCTGCCCCTCCACCTCCCAAAAAAGCCCGCCCCCTCTCTTTGTTTTCATTTTATATCATGGGGTCATGCTGTTTTTCATTTTTTACATTTTAGATTATGGGGTGATGCTCTCTTTCATTTTAGATTATGGGCTCACTAGCTGGGTGCCCGATGCACATGAATCGGGATTCTAGAAGAGCGAGCCTCTGAGTCGCAATGGCCGCTTCGCGGCCAATGCTTCGCGCTGCTAAGGCGACTCGCCATGCCCGCTGCGCGGGCATAGCGAGTCGCCTTAGAACTGCTCGCAATGGCCGCTGCGCGGCCAATGCTTCGGGCGTATCCACATGACGACACTGACTCGCAGCGCGAGTGGACTCAGAAGGGGCAAAAAAACCCATTCGCAATTATATAATAGATGCCTTCTGACTGAGCGCTCCTCCTTCCCACCAGCTTAAGGCAGTTGTACATTTTCTATTAGCAGGTTTCTGTCTGCCCATAAATTGTAGTTTTTTAACCCAGATAGAGGCATTAGGTAGGGACCCAGAGATTTCACCTTGACACTGCCTGCTGGGCTCACATAAAACTGACCTTTTTTTATGCGCTGTCTCAATTTTTCCATGTATTTCCATAGAAGTAATCCATGTTCAACTTCCTACATTCAATGTTTGCATACCTTTGTGTTTCAGAGTGCAGCTGTTTGTTTGTTAGATTGTAACTTATTGAAGATCTATCTGAAGGTATATGGAGACTGATTCTGTTCTCTTTAGAAATGTCAAAATATTAATTTTAAAAAAAGGGGGGTTGGGGGAACAAGAGGCGCTATAGTGCCCTTATCACTAGACACTAAATAGGAAGCTCGGTGAGCAACAGGGGTTCACTCACCTAGTCCAGTTGTGTCACCCACAACTGGTTTGAAGACGTGTTAGGAATTATATCCTGATGGCTGCTGCTGGACCTTCACCGACCACTCAGACGTGGAGAAGCATCAGATTACTTGGGAAAAGGTGTTTTGCGATCCGTGCTGCCAGACTGACTCGCATCAAAGAAGACACTTGAAGATGAAGGTGCCAGGTGGGCACCGAAACGCGTCGGTGAATAAAAGAAGGATTTGATCAACACTTCATCTTCAAGTGTCTTCTTTGATGCGAGTCAGTTTGGCAGCGCGGATCGCAAAACACCTTTTCCCAAGTAATCTGAAAATATTAATTTTGACTGAATTATTTTCTCTTGTTGTTCAGGTGAAGACTGGATGAGAAGATCTCTTACACATCTCACTTCATCTCCTCATCATGAAGTAGCAGATAATCAATCACAGAATGGAGAAAGTAGCACTGGAAATAGACTTGTTAAAATATCATCTTCTGTTCGTGGAAAAAAGACATTGAATAATCAGAAAGATGAAAGGCGATATTCTTGTTCAGAATGCGGGAGATGTTTTACCCAGAAAGCAAGTCTTGTTGTACATCAGAGAATTCACACAGGGGAGAAGCCGTTTTCATGTTCAGAATGTGGGAAATGTTTTACCAAGAAATCAGATCTTGTTGCACATCAGAGAATTCACACAGGGGAGAAGCCATTTCCCTGTACTAAGTGTGGGAAACGTTTTACCCATAAATCAGGTCTTGTTGCACATCAGAGAATTCACACAGGGGAGAAGCCATATTTATGTTCTGAATGTGGGAAATGTTTTACCCAAAAATCAGATCTTCAGATACATCAGAGAATTCACACAGGGGAGAAGCCACATTTATGTTCAGAATGTGGGAAATGTTTTAGCAAGAAATCAGATCTTGTTGTACATCAGAGAATTCACACAGGAGAGAAGCCATTTTCCTGTACCTTATGTGGGAAACATTTTACTCAAAGATCAAGTATTATAGAACACATGAGAACTCACACAGGGAGAAGCCGTTTTCGTGCACAGAATGTGACAGAAGTTTCACCAGTAAATCAGATTTTGTAAAACATCAAAGAAGTCACACAGGGGAGAAGCCGTATTCATGTCCTGAGTGTGGAAAAGGATTTGTTCAAAAGTCAAATCTTATAAGACATCTAGGAACTCACACAGAGGAGAAGCCGTTTTCTTGTTCTGAATGTGGGAGATGCTTTTTGACTAAAGTTAATTTTGAGAGACATCAGAAAACCCACACTGGGGAGAAGCCATTTTCATGTGTGACATGTGGAAAAAGCTATTTGCGAAAGGAAGCTCTTCAGATACATCAGAGAGTTCACACCGGGGAGAAGCCATATTCATGTCCTGAATGTGATAAGTGTTTTAGTCAGAAATCACATTTTAATAATCATCTAAGAAGTCACACAGGGGAGAAGCCTTTTTCGTGCTCCGAATGTGGGAGATTTTTTACACATAAAGCCATTCTTCTTGAACATCTGAGGACTCACACAGGGGAGAAGCCATTTTCGTGCTCCGAATGTGGGAGATCTTTTACACATAAAGCAACTCTTCTTGAACATCTGAGGACTCACACAGGGGAGAAGCCATTTTCATGTTCAGAATGTGGGAAATGTTTTACCCGTAAATCACTTCTTGCTAAACATCAGAATTTACACAAGGGAGAAGACATATTAATGTTCACATTGTAGGAAAATTGGCAGGTATATGGCTCTGGATGTCTTAACAGAAAACCAATATATAAACCATTACTGCTCAGATTTTTGGCTTGATCTGAAGTGACATCTATTATTATTATTATTTAGTTATAGAGCGCCAGTGATTCCATGCTGCTGTACATGAGAAAGGGTTACATACAAACAAGTTAAAAATACAATGAACAAACAGTGACAGACTGATACAGAGGGTAGAGAGGACTCTGCCCTTGCAGGCTTACATTCTACAGGGCAATGGGGAGGTGGACAATAGGTTGGGTATGCTCTGGTGGTGGTGGAGCGCCAGGTCCGATGCTGGTTAGGTGGCACCGTGGTCACTGCAGGCTGTAGGCCTGTTTTCAGGTTCTGCTTGAAGGTTCCGAGTGTAGGGGACAGTCGGGTGTGTTGGAGTAGAGAGTTTAAGAGGATGGGGGATGTACGGGTAAAGTCTTTCATGTGGTTAGACGAGGAACGTGCAAGTGTGGAGGAAAGGAGGGGGTCTTGGGAGGATCGAAGATTTTGTGTTGGATGATATCGGTATATTAATTCAGAAATATATGGGGGAGACAGATTGTAAATTGCTTTGTAAGTCAGTGTTAGTTGTTTGAATTGGATATGCTCGGGAATTGTGAGTGAGTGAAGAGATTTGCAGAGGAGAGAAGTGGAGGAACAGCGAGGGAGAGGTGGATTAGTTGGACAGCAGGTTTAAGGACAGATTGAAGAGGTGCGAGAGAGTTAGCAGGGAAGCCACAGAGGAGGAGGTTGCAGTAGTCAAGATGGGAGATTATGAGGGCATGCACTAGTAGTTTAGTAGATTGAGGGTTGAGGTAGGAACAGATTCTGGAAATATTTTTGAGTTGGAGGCAGCAGGAGGTGATTAGGGCTTGGATGTGTGGTTTGAAGGATAAGGCAGAGTCGAGGATTACTCCGAGGCAGCGGACTTCAGGTACAGGGCAAAGTGTGATGTCATTTATTGTGATAGATAGATCAGGTAAGGAAGGTATGTGAGATTTCAGTTTTGTCTACGGTTAGTTTGAGGAAGCGAGAGGAGAAAAAGGAGGATATGGTTGATAGACACTCTGGGATTCTGAACAGCAGAGAGTGACGTCTGGGCCAGAGAGGTAGGTACTGAAAGCCATGGAACTTTATGAGTTGTCCCAGGCCAAGGGTATAGATGGAGAAAAGCAGGGGTCCCAGGACAGAGCCTTGAGGGACCCCAACAGAGAGGGGAAGGGGCGAGGAGGTAGTGTGGGAGTTGGAGACACTAAATGTGCAGTTGGAAAGGTAGGATGAGATCCAGGAGAGAGCATGGTCAGTGATACTAATGGAATAGAGGATCTGTAATAGGAGGCAGTGGTCGACTGTGTCGAAAAAAGAGGACAGGTGTGGCGCCCTTGAGGGTCCAATCGCCACAGAGGTACTGCACCTCAGCCAGAGGCGTGTTACCCCACTCTTGGGTAAGGAGGGACACTATCTGGCACCCACACACCCGCATCCAACACTACATACTCCAGGTTGGGGATTCGGGCGGACCCTGTTTAGGGATGGCCCCATTCCAGGGGAGATAGGTAGAGGGTGTGTGTGGAAGAAGTGGAAAGTAGAGCACCAGGAAGCAGGGAGAAGGACGTAGAAAACGGACGGACGTAGGAGACATGAGAGTGAAGGAGACTTGGTGTCAGGAGTCTGACACAAGAGGACATGTGAGAGAGACGTCCTGGGAACTGAGCCTGTTGGAGCTCGTCCCAAGAGAAAGAAGGAACACACCAGACAGAGGAGATGGAAAGGAGCTCTAGAGGGACAGAAGGGGTCCCAGGGACACGGGGAGTGAAGAATCCACATGTGGCTCCTGCATCCAAGTCGTCAGTAACCGGGGTCGGCAGGAGGGACTGGGCCACAGAGTGGACCGGACCCAGACTGGTGGCGTGACTTAAGGACTCAGCTAGCGAACCGGAGACTGTGGTAGTTTCAAGTGCAACAGTCAACAACCACACTTACTCGGTTTCTATTATTAAAGGTAAACACCGGAGGTAGCTGAGTGGTTGAGTTGCTGCTGTAAGCCAAGGTGACACCGCGTGATTTAGTCACCTTAAGGACAATATAAGCTTATAATATAGAATGTTGGCTAAGTGCTTACTCTTTAGATATTGCTTCAAGAAACATGTACTCGGAATATGCAATTGACCCTTCCACGGATGTTTATTAATACAAAATTATAAAGTAATGAAAAACTTCTATATACATTTAAAATTCACAGTAATGGAACACGGCCTCTTGTGTACGTGAGCAGTGGCGACCCTGCTCTACATATAGGAGGCTTCCGTATAGGATATACTAATAACTAAGTTAAAAACTAAGTTTAAAAAAAAAAGAAGAAAAATATTAGAGTTTAAAATTCATAATATACAATCACCTTGAGGGAATGTTACTCTAAATTATTTCAAGGCTATACTGGAGTCAATTCCTTTTAACCCTTAGTATGTTGCAGGATAACTCTGTGCTTTATACACTCCACGGTGTGGTGGATGGCTGGTCCTTCTGCTGTATTCTCTGCTCCCACGGTGCTGATAATATACCTGTGCTACCAATCGATGTTCTTGGTGGGATTCTATGTGTAATTAAAAAGACGAGGGTGTCAATTAGTACTAGACCTTACTCCGGGATAGAGTGGGGGTGTACTGATGTAGGAGTCATTTCTTACCTTCAGAGGCTAGTTTCTGAGTTCCTGGTCTTGGATTAGTAGGGCGGCACCCGTTAGGAGGTTCACAGGAGGGTACGCCTGGTTCTAGGGAATTAGTTAAAATATTTAATAGGAAATGTTGTATGGTGGTTACGTTATAGTCCTATATTATTGTTCCCTAGTGTCCCATACCTTATTATGGCTGTTTGTCGGTCGGGAATTCAGTATCGCATGGCTTTGTGTCTGGTTTTCCTGGATAGTTTCCACTGTGCTAAAGGGTAGTGTTGAGTAATGGTCAGTACCAGTTTAGGTGGTATATGCAAGATCACTTAGTTTATTAGGGATAGGTATTGGCCTAGTTTACCTGAACCATCTGTTGATATAGTTTCCGGTGGTAGTATGAGTGAGTAATAAATATTATATTATTATTATTACATAAGGGTTGTGATGTTTGGGCAGCAAAGACTTGTCTTATCTGAGCGATCTTGTTGGTGAAGTGTTTTGCAAAGACTTATGCAGAGACACGAGAAGTAGGAGGGGACAGTGCGGGGCGAAGGAGGGAGTTAAATGTGTTGAATAACTGCCTGGGGTTGTGGGACAGAGAGGATATGAGGGTTATGAAGTAATTCTGTTTAGTGGTGGTGAGTGCTGACTTGAATGTGAGAAGTGCTTGTTTCAATGCTGTGTAGTCTTCTTGTGAATGTGTTTTCTTCCAGCACCGCTCAGCAACCTAGACTCTCACCGCAGCTTTTTAGTGGTTTCTGTGTGCCAGGGTTGTCTGTTGATTTGTTGCTTTTTGCCATGAATGAGAGGTGGCGTTATCTGTGTCGTAGAGTGAGGATATGGAGGATAGTGGTAGAATAGAGTCAGAGAGTATGTGAATGTCAATGTGTGTGAGGTTTATGCGAGGGTGTGCGAATTGGTGGACGTGGGTGGCAGGTGAGGAGGACAAGGATTAGAAAGTAAGTAGATGGTGGTCAGAGAGAAGGAGAGGGGAGGTTGTGGGGGTAGTTAGGGAGCAAAGGTCTAGTGTATGTCCGTCTGTGTGGGTGGCTGTGGAGGACCATTGAGTGAGGACAAAGGATGAAGCAACTGACAGGAGATTGGAGGATGCTGAATGATGCGGTCATTTGGAGGTTGGAGGGAGAGTAGAAACGAACAGAGTACACTTCAAAGGATGAGATAATAAGGGAGGGAGGAGGAGGAATTGGGTTGAAGGTGCAGTTGCTAGAAAGGAGAAGACCCACTCCTCCACCATGTTTGTTGCCAGTGCGAGGTGTATGGATGAAATGAAGGCTGCCATAGCACAGCGCAGCAGGGGAGGCTGTGTCGGAGGGTGTCAGCCATGTTTCTGTGAGGCCCAGGAAGGATAGTCTGCGAGAGGTAAAGAGGTCATGAATGAAATGGAGCTTATAACAGATGGAACGGGCATTCCAGAGAGAGGAGGTGGTGGAGATGGGGGTCAGGGGAATGGGTTTTATATTTAAAAGATGGCGGCTGTTCCTTGCAGGTGTGGGGTGATAGGAGGGAGAAATAGTGGGGAATACAGGATTGGAAGATATGTCACCAGCGAATAGCAGCAGCAAAGAGAGAGCAAGCAAGTAGGAGAAGAGTGGGCGGCTTGTCTTGTGTTTCTCCAGGGAAGGTGTGAGATTGAGAAGTAGATCAGCAGAAGAGCTCAGGTGGGGAGATAAGAGGGATGGTGAGATAAATATTGTGTTTGAAGTGATGGGGTTTGGGGGTAGTGAAAAAGGGTAAGGATTAGTGGAGCAATTACTGTTAGGGCATAAGCATAAGTAAGCATGGTGGAAGTGTTAGTCGGAAAGTGAAGTAGCAAAGATAATGAGCAGATGGGCATAGCTGGTACCTTTTGGTTACTTCTGGGTTATTTCTGGAGTATTTCTGACACTTAAAGAAAAAATTTAAATTTAAGTTTCAGGCCAAAAATCCATGTGTAACTGCTATCATTTTCTAATTCCTTTCTCTAAACTCTCTCTATTATGTATTTCTATTATTTATATTTTACTCCTATCTTCGGTTAACTTCAAAATAAAAGATCAATTCCCTGTTACAGAGATTTCTCTGCTGCCCACTCCCACTCAATGATTGAATGTTCATGCTTCATGACACTGTCCTGCCTCCTCTCTGATCTGTTTGTTGTGTGACTCATTCACAGCAGACAGAGAAGGGAGGGAGAAGGAGGAGGAAGTTTAGCTGCAGCTCTTCATGTCATTGTGTGTATGTGACATATGTGTAGTGTGTGCAGTCTGAGATATTTCTACGTGATTATAAGAACATTTGATCATTTGCTCAGCAGATACGCACATTACACGTCTACAGGAAAACCAAAGGGAAGAAAGGGAGCGTGACGGCGTGCAGAGTGTGAAACCATAAACCCCCCCTCACTCTGCTGAGTACCTCCAAAGCGCAGCGGCCTAGTCTGGAAACCTCCGACTGCTTAATCCCCTGTATACGGGGTCCGCAAGCTGTTTAACTGTATAAAGACTGGCCGTAATTCACTAGGGGGGCCCCTGAAAATGTCCGTCTCGTCCAGCGATTACAATAGCACGTTTGCAGACCCCGTGAATCACCCCAAAGCGACCATGGCTGCAACCAGTATTACCACCAGCGCACCAGGTGCTATAGCCCCAATCTTGCTGAACTCGTTACCCTATATCCCGGGTGTCAAGTGGTTGTCCCAGTATGATGGCCGCCCTGATACTCTGTCCACCTTCAAAGAAAGATCTGCAGCGTATTGGATATGTATGCAATGACAGTTCAGCAGCGCACCGCGGTTGTGTTGGGACAGTTAACCGATGCGGCAGAAAGAGAGATTGAATCCTGGTCCGTAGATGAGCGAGGATCAGCAGCCATAATCTTTAATAAACTGAAAGCTACTTTTGAAGACTGTAATGAGGCTGACATAAGGATGCGCTTTTACCATTGCTAGCAACAGCCAGGAGATGATATCCGGACCTATGCCTGGCACCTGCAAGAGGCGCTGCAGGCTCTAAAGCAAGTCACCTGTGCTAGTGTTCTTGATGAGGACAAACTGTTAACTGAGCAGTTCATCCGGGGGATACTATCACCAGAGGACAACAAAACTTTGTGCTGGTGGTCCCTAAGTCACCCGGACGCTGATTTCAATACTTTAAAGGACATGGCTATAAAGGGGTGTCAGCCAGTGGAGACTCATGAAGCTGCCATCTTACAGTCGTGCAGTGGTGAGGCGCAGGCTACCACATCAGTACCTGTGCCTACAGCTGACAACAGTGTACAAACTGCTTACCCTGATAAATACGACTCTTTATGCTCTGAAGTGCGCCAGATGGGCAAGAACTTAACTAGAGTCATGGAAGCCCTGCAGCTGCAGCAGGGGGCCACAGCCCACGCCAAAACCTCAATCCTTAATCCAGCTTGCTGACAGTCCGAAGGATGTCCCGTGGATGAGAGCAAGACAAACTTTGTCGTACAGAGGGAAGACAACCGACCGTTACAGCTCCGCTAGGGAACCCATTTGCCGTCGCTGCAACAAGACCGGCCATATCGCCCGACGCTGTCCTTTAAATGAGCAGTCCCTGGGGGCCTGGGCCAAACCTCAAGAGTAGCTCAACAGGGCCCAGCCGACTGGTATAACACCTTCATTGGAAAACAATCGTTCCTGTCCATCATACTAGACGGCATATCAGCCCCTGCTTTATTGGATACCGGGTCACAAGTAACCACCATACCACATATCCTTTACAAACAATTCTGGTCAGATAAAGAACTCCAACCACCCGCTTTAAACCTTAACCTTTATGCTTCTAATGGTGAACCACTTACAATAGTGGGGGTTAATGAAGCACCTATAAAGGTGGGGAGGGTAGAATTGCAAAACCAGGGGATTATCGTGGTAAAAGAAAATCCTAATAATCGTGATCCTTATATTATTCTTGGTACAAATGTTGTTAGCAATTGCATGGGTGAAGTGTTGTTCTTGCTTCAACAGATCGCAGACACTGCCAAACCTGAGCAGAAGAAGGTTCTTCAGCGAGAGATAAGAGCCCTCATGCACCAACAACAGGTAAAACTTACAGGTGGTGAAATTGGTACCGCACGGGTAACAGCCATTTCCTATTGTCATGCCTCCTATGAGTGAAATGATGATTTGGTGTCGAGCAGCAATAGGTCTGAGAGGGCAGGACCATCAGGCAGTAGTGGAGCCATCAGCTCAGAACACAGGCCTACACTCTTGACAGCCAGGGAGTAGTTGATGTACACAAGGGAAGGGTACCAGTTCGCATATTAAACTGTGGCAGTGAAGAGGTCAAACTACCCAGGTATTCCACCATTGCTAAGCCGTACACTGTGCATAACAATGAGATTCAAGCAGTGGAACCCTTACCTCAACCCGAGGAGGTAGAGGCTGATAATACTACAGGGCCACTGGAGGACTGGTGTCAGCACCTCCATGTAGGAAATGATACCACTCCTGTGTTTAAAAAGCAAGGTGTGTACCGGGTAGTCCAAGAATTCGAACAGGTATTCAGTAAGCATCCACTTGACTTTGGTAGGATTAAAGGGGTACAACACCATTTCCCCACAGGTACACATCCACCAATCAAAGAGCAATATAGGCCTATTCCACCTGCACATTATCAAAAAGCCAAAGAGATGATACTGGACATGAAGGACCCAGGGGTTATAAGAGATAGTTGTAGTCCCTGGGCAGCTCCACTAGTCCTAGTCAGAAAGAAAGATGGCAGCATGAGGATGTATGTAGATTACAGGCAAATAAATTGCATAACACACGAGGATGCTACCTGTTACCTCGCATTAAGGAATCACTAGATGCATTGAAGTCTGCCAATTACTTTTCAAACTTAGATCTCACTAGCGGGTATTGGCAGGTGTCCGTTGCAAAAGAAGACCGCGAGAAGACGGCATTTACAACGCCCATGGGTCTGTGTGAATATAACAGCATGCCATTCGGACTATGTAATGCACCTGGAACGTTCCAGAGGCTGATGGAGTGTTGCCTGAGGCAACTTTGAGATGGTACTGCTTTACCTGGATGATGTCATAGTGTACTCTAAGTCCTATGAAGAACACCTAACTCATCTAGCAGAGGTATTTGAAGCCTTGTCCAAGTATGGGATGAAGCTAAAACCATCCAAATGCCACATATTAAAACCAAAAGTCCAAGTACCTGGGGCACATAGTCAGTTCCGAAGGGGTAGCCCCCGACCCAGACAAAGTAACCGTCATCCGGGAATGGCCAGAACCAAAGACCTTAAGGGAAGTACGTCAATTCCTGGGATTGGTGGGAAACTACCGGAGGTTCATTAAGGAGTACACGAAGAAGGCTGTTCCACTACAGAATCTCTTGGTAGGCCAACCCAAGAAAGGCAAGTCTAGAGATCCTCTCTTGGAGTGGGGCAAGGAACAAGAAGAGTCGTTCCAGATGATGAAAGAGGCCCTAACTGAGGAAATCCTGGCTTACCCCGACTACAACCTGCCATTCCTGTTATATACAGATGCCAACAACGGGGGATTAGGAGCTGTACTCGCCCAGAAACAAGAAGGCAATGAAACAGTGACTGCCTATGCTAGTAGGAAGCTTCGCCCCACAGAAAGTAATCCCGAAAACTACAGTTCTTTCAAGCTGGAGTTCCTGGCATTGGTCTGGGTTGTTACTGAAAGATTTAAACACTACCTGGCGTCTAGCAGGTTCACAGCCTTTACTGATAACAACCCTTTAACCCACCTGGAAACTGCGAAATTGGGAGTCATGGAACAGAGATGGATGGCCAGATTATCCAATTACTAGTTTACCATCAAGTACCGGGCTGGGCAAATCAACTGTAATGCTGATGCCTTATCCAGGATGCCTCACCTATCAGATATGGGATCGGATGAAGATGAGCTAGATATATATATAGGCAGTCACCGGTCCTTGTCCGGTGATCGCAGGTCTTCTGGGACGGTCCCAGTGCAGGCGTCGGACAGATGAGTATGTAATTTTATTATTTTTAACAACTTTTATTCACTTTTAGGGTACTTTCTCAGTGTATCTATAGATACACTGCGAAAGTATCCGGACCCGCTATACTCGCAATGAGTACCGAGTACTGGGACCTACTCGTTGTGTAGTATAGTGTGTCCGAATATTTAGGTACTCGCTCATCCCTACTCACAACCTTAAAGAGGGAAATTATAGCCTAGTGGTGTTGCCCTATTGACTTTCATCTCATTGCTCCAAATCACTCATTTCCAATATTCCACTTGCCATAGATTTTTGCAATCCAAGCCGACGCTTCATATGACATATTGTAGTCAAGCCTTCTTCACCTTTTTTCAGGCCACCATTTCAGACTTATGTAACCTGCGTCACCCGATGCTCGGAGGACGTCTGTGATCTCACTATTATGAAGCAGACGAGCCACCTCCACTGCCATGTTTGCCACCATAACAGATTGACCTTGTGATGAGACGACTTGTTGACTCTGATATTTTGACTTTTAAATGGATGGATGGACGGACTTTGTTTCCTATTCTTCCAGCTGTCGTGGTCTCACATGATGCAGTTTAGCAATTTTCTTGGCTGGGACAAGAGATCGCTATTGATGAGCTGGATGATAGCGTTTCTCTATTCTTGGGAAAGCTTCATCATGGCGGATCCTCTATTCGAACCAGTGAGCTTTCACTTGAGAATCAACCCAATAACACACTGAACCATTAGGGAGTGTGAGAACTGGTTGTAATTTGTAGTATAAGGAAGAAAAAGATTTTCAAACACCAGTAACAATACAGTGAGATGACAAGAATCTGCATAACTAATCATATGATAAATAGTTACAAGTCATATTTATGTCTAAGATAGATGAGATTATTGTCTACAAAATGAAGGTCATCTCACAATCAAAGCTGTAGAGGATGATGAGATCTGGAGCTGGAAAGTGCAAAACATTGTTACCCTTTTGCTTGTCAGTGTACATATTGAGGAGTCACATGCATTGACCTGAGATGAATATAAATTTAGTTGGATAGAATTCTGGGAAGAATTGTTCCCATTTCTGTATTTGGCAGGTCAGGCCCTTGTGGGAAAATGCATCTTTTTAACAATATTATTTTCACAAAATTAATGGAGTCATTTCACAAGCCAGAGAGTTTAGTGCAAAAACCGTAACAGACATTCTTTATTTTTACACAAACAAGATGACAAACTGGTTAAAACACAGAATTGTAGGGATTCAGTCCGGCACATAGAAAGCAGATTCATAGTATACATGGGGTAAATAATAAAGTATATCTCAATGCTTCACACCACTAACTAGGAATGCATATAAGATTAGCACGCTATAAACCCCATGTATACTATGAATCTGGATCTAGAACTGTAGACCCTTAGGCTAGCTTCACACCACGGTTTTATGCTGTCAGGCTGTATCCGGTGTTTTGCCTGATGCACAGCTCCGGACAAACAGAACCGGAGGGCAAATAGGCTCCTGTTTACTGCCAGAATCAGCAGTCCACAGCGGCAGCTGCTGAAATTTCAAAATCGCAGCTAGCGGGCTCCTGAACTCTCATTGGGGATCTCTCCAAGGTGCTGAGCTTCAGCACCCGGCATCCGGATAGATTTTTTGTTGGATCCGGCGCCATAGATTTCCATGTTATGGGGCGCCGGATCGGATTTTTTTCAGATTTTTGCCCCGGCACAAATGCTGCAAGCTGCCATTTTGTGTCCCGGGAAAAACAACGAATTCTGGTGGATCCTTCCGGACAGGACGAAACCGAATGGCAAAACACTGTCTTCCGGCCTCATAGGAACACTATGGGGCCGAAATCAGATCCGGGACTGTCCTGTTCACACCGGACAGCCCGGATCCCGAAAACCGTGATGTGAAACCGGCCGTATAATTCTGTTTTCTAACCAGTTTGTCATCTTGTGTAAAGATAAAGAACGTCTGTTACCTTTTTTTCCACTTAACTGTCTGGCTCGTGAATGACTCCATTCATTTTGGGGTAATAAAATAGTTTTGGAACTCTGTTTTTTTTACGTATTGGGGAAAATGTTTCTTATTATACGAATAGGAACCCGTGATGGTCAACATATTAAAGTTGTTGACTCCGGGAACAGTTACCAATGATGATTCAGGTCAATAGCAAACAATAGCTATCACTGAGATCACATAAAAAATATGAGCAGGAATGGTATTCTCTACCTCGTTTACTTTAAGGCATCATGAGCCATTTATTATATTAGTTAATGCAGAGATTTATGTTAACACAGTTTGGGAGTTCTGGAACAGCAAACTATTTAGAAGGAGTTTGAAGGTTACAAACCACTTTATTAAAATTTATATACACCACGAGTGAACAGCTGTCTTCATCAGGTGGATTTCCACCTGCCCCCATCCACCTTTCCTACAGCCCCTACCAAACATCCCTACAGTCCCTATCCCTACTCCCTTTCTGTACACTGGCTTTGGCAAAACTAATGTGTATTTAGTCCTGCCAATAAAGCTTCTTTGAATCTTGAATCTTTAATTTTAAAAAAGAGATTTGTAACCTTCAAACTCCTTTGTAAATAGTTTGCTGTTCCAGCGCTCCCAGACTCTGTAAACATAAATCTCCTGCATCTGTTAAACAACCCTCCGGGTTGGGAGTGAGCTGCTGGCTGCCGCACACTGCATGAGGGCTAAAGGACCTCCCATGACATGGATCCTCTGATGCGCAAGTCACTTGACCGGCCGGCGTCCCATGTGACCAGGAGAGACAGCGGAGGAGCCACCGGAGCCTGGACCGGGCAATCCAACACAGCGGTGCCGCAGACCGAGGTTGCGCAAGGGTGCACACCCTCATAAGGTGATAGGCGAGCCCCCACACTTCTAAACTTGACCCCCACTAGACCACCAGGTGCTTCTCAAAAGGCCCTTCTACAAATCTTTTGTCTCTTATATTTATTAGATAATGGCCTTCAGCTGGCCTTTAACATGTCTTCTCTCTTGTGTAACTTCTGATGTTTAAAAAGAAGTGATCTACGGTAAAACATTTCCCACATTCTGAACATGAAAATGGCTTCCTCCCCTGTGTGAGTTCTCAGGTGTTTAAGAAGAGTGGCTTTATGCGTAAAACATCTCCCACAGTCTGAGCACGAAAAGGCTTCTTCCCGGTGTGACTTCTTAGATGTTCATTAACATGTGATTTCTGACTAAAACACCTATCACATTCAGGACATGAATATGGCTTCTCCCCAGTGTGAACTCTCTGATGCGTCTCAAGAGTTTCCTTACGAAAATAACTTTTTCCACATGTCTCACATGAAAATGGTTTCACCCCTGTGTGGGTTTTTTGATGTCTCTCAAGAATACCTTTTGTCAAAAAGCATCTCCCACATTCAGAACAAGAAAATGGCTTCTCCCCTGTGTGAACTCTCTGATGTATTCAAGAGTTTCCTTACGCAAATAGCATTTTCCACATGTCACACATGAAAATGGCTTCTCCCCGGTGTGAACTCTCTGATGTGTCTCAAGAGTTTCCTTACGCAAATAGCATTTTCCACACGTCACACATGAAAATGGCTTCACCCCTGTGTGGGTTTTCTGATGTCTTTTAAAATTAGTCTTATTCAAAAAGCATTTCCCACATTCAGAACAAGAAAATGGCTTCTCCCCTGTGTGGGTTTTCTGATGTCTCTCAAGGTGACCTTTAGTCAAAAAGCATCTCCCACATTCAGAACAAGAAAATGGCTTCTCCCCTGTGTGAGTTCCTAGATGGCTTATAAGATATGACTTTTGAACAAATCCTTTTCCACACTCAGGACATGAATACGGCTTCTCCCCTGTGTGACTTCTTTGATGTTTTACAAGATCTGATTTACTGGTGAAACTTCTGTCACATTCTGAGCATGAAAACGGCTTCTCCCCTGTGTGAGTTCTCATGTGTCCTATTACACCTGATCTGTGAGTAAAACGTTTCCCACATTTAGTACAAAGAAACGGCTTCTCCCCTGTGTGAATTCTCTGATGCCCACCAAGATCTGATTTCTGGGTAAAACATTTCCCACATTCTGAACATGAAAACGGCTTCTCTCCTGTGTGAATTTTCTGATGCTTAACAAGATAGGATTTCTTGGTAAAACATCTCCCGCATTCTAAACATAAATATGGCTTCTCCCCTGTATGAATTCTCTGATGTGCAACAAGATTTGATTTCTGGGTAAAACATTTCCCACATTCTGAACAAGAATATCGCCTTTCATCTTTCTGATTATTCGATGTCTTTTTTCCATGAACGGAAGATGATATTTTATCAAGTCTATTTTCAGTGCTACTTTCTCCATTCTGTGATTGATTATCTGCTACTTCATGATGAGGAGATGAAGTGAGATGTGTAAGAGATCTTCTCATCCGGTCTTCACCTGAACATCAAGAGAAAATAATTCAGTCAAAATTAATATTTAAAAATTTCTAAAGAGAACAGAATCAGTCTCCATATACCTTCAGATAGATCTTCAATAAGTTACAATGTAACAATGAATCAGCTGCACTGGTATGCAAACACTGAATATAGGAATTTAAATATGCAGTGCTGCTAAGGAAATGCATAAAAAATTGAGACACTTAGCGCATAAAAAGGTCAGTTTTATGTGAGCAAAGCAGACAGTGTCAAGGTGAGTCTCTTTGCTGGGTCCCTACCTAATGCCTCTATCTGGGTTAAAAAACTACATTATATTATTGTGAAGAAAATATTAAATATATTTCATTTTTCTGGAAGTGCAAGCCGAGTTGACAAATTTCTTCCCCTCACTCCCCCTCAGTCAGGTATTTCATTACCTCAAACTATGCATTTTTTAACTTGGCAGGGTCAAAAACTCAACATTCCTACATCACCAGAGCCAATGAGTCTCCCTCCAAAAACCCAGCACACATGTAAGCTCTTAGTCTTTCAGCCACAGACCCTTAAGGTCATATTTTAATGTAATAATTATATACATAAGATTTTTGGGGTGCACACGTCGGGGGGGATTGCACATCCTCCATTTTCTTTTGGGAGGAGTATCAGAAATTTGGGAAAAGAAATTTTGCCCATTTGCAAGTCACAGACATATCAGGTTTGGTCTCAATAAACACATAAAATCAAAAGGGAAAATATGATATCACTGTCTTTGGCCTGTGACCCTTGTGGAGAAAGATATGGACAAAACTAGGAATTGATAGTTATCAGCTATACCTTCACTGTGATGGCTCATTTCTGTAAAAACTGCAGGGTGGGATTTCAAATAAGATAAAACAGGTACCTGAAAACGGGACAGCATTCAGAGCCATGGAGAGACAGCTAACACTTGCTGCGGTCTGGGTCGTGCCCTCTCTCTTTTATCTCAACATCATCCCTGTGACTGAGAGTTAGTAAGTTTGATACCTTTATCCCTACTATTTTCATAACTGTTTATACATATTGTAAATTGTCTCTTTTCTAATATTTTTCTATCTTTTGTAAACACTGCCAATTTTTCAGATTAAATCTATAAAAATATAATAGCATTGATCTTCTTGCTCTAAAACGAATGGCTAATGCAAATTCACGTTACTGAACGGTGGACCGATCCACTTATTAGTGATTGGTGGCGGCAGCATAATTTACGTATTTACAGTCATATGAAAAAGTTTGGGCACCCGTCTTAATCTTACTCTTTTTTTTGTTTAAAATTGGGTTTTTGCAACAGCTATTTCAGTGTGATCTATGTAATAACTGATGGACACAGTAATATTTCAGTGATCTATGTAATAACTGATGGACACAGTAATATTTCAGTGTGATCTATGTAATAACTGATGGATACAGTAATATTTCAGTGTGATCTATGTAATAACTGATGGACACAGTAATATTTCAGGATTGAAATGAGGTTTATTGTACTAACCGAAAATGTGAAATATGCATTATTTCAAAATTTGACAGGTGCAAAAGCATGGGCACCTCAACAGAAAAGTGACATTAATATTTAGTAGATCCACCTTTTGCCTCTAGTCGCTTCCTGTAGCTGTTAATGAGTTCCTGGATCCTGGATGAAGGGATTTTTGACCATTCCTCTTTACAAAACAATTCCAGTTCAGTTAAGTTTGACGGTCGCCGAGCATGGACAGCCCGCTTCACAACATCCCACACATGTTCAATGATATTCCGGTCTGGGGCCTGGGATGGCCATTCCAGAACATTGTAATTGTTCCTCTGCATGAATGCCTGAGTAGATTTGGAGCGGTGTTTTTGGATCATTGTCTTGCTGAAAGATCCATCCCCGGCGTAATTTCAACTTTGACACTGATTCTTGAACATTATTCTCAAGAATCTGCTGTACTGAGTGGAATCCATGCGACTCTCAACTTTAACAAGATTCCCGGTGTCGTCATTGGACACACAGCCCCAAAGCATGATGGACCCTCCCCCAAATTTGACAGTGGGTAGCAAGTGTTTTTCTTGGAAAGCTGTGTTTTTGTGGCGCCATGCATATCGCCTTGTTGTATAACCAAACAACTCAATCTTTGTTTCACTAGTCCACAGGACCTTCTTCCAAAATGAAACTGGCTTGTCCAAATGTGCTTTTGCATATCTCAGGCGACTCTGTTTGTGGCGTGCATGCAGAAACGGCTTCTTTCGCATCACTCTCCCATACAGCTTCTCCTTGTGCAGTATGCGCTGTATTGTTGACCGATGCACAGTGACACCATCTGCAGCAAGATGATGCTGCAGGTCTTTGGAGGTGGTCTGTGGATTGTTCTTGACTGTTCTCACCATTCTTCTTCTCTGCCTTTCTGATATTTTTGTTGGCCTGCCATTTCTGGCCTTTACAAGAACTGTCCCTGTGGCCTTCCATTTCCTTACTATGTTCCTCACAGTGGAAACTGACAGGTTACATCTCTGAGACAACTTTTTGTATCCTTCCCCTGAACAACTATGTTGAACAATCCTTTTTTTCAGATCATTTGAGAGCTGTTTTGAGGAGCCCATGATGCCACTCCTCAGAGAAGATGCAACTAGGAGAACAACTTGCAAGTGGACACCTGAAATAGCTTTTCTCGTGATTGGATACACCGGGCTATGAAGTACAAAGCTCAATGAGGTTACCAAACCAATTTAGTGCTTCAGTAAGTCAGTAAAAAGTTCGCGTATATACTCGTGTATAAGCCGAGTTTTTCAGCCCAAAATTTGGGCTGAAAAGTCCCCCCCTCGGCTTATACACGGGTCATATACGGTACATGGAGTGGGGGGGCTGTGTCCCGGGGCTGTGGAGGCTGGAGGAGGCGGGGGGAGGCTGCTGCATGAGCGGCCCCGTCACGTGGGGCCGCTCATTAATATGCACTGCTTCCCCCTGTCAATCAGCGGCAGGGGGAAGCAGTTCATATAAGCCCCCCAAAAGCTGGCACTGTCCCCCCTTGTAAGGGCCCCCCCCCGCTGCTTATACATTACCATCCCGGTGTTCTGATTGGCACTGCTCCTCGGTGTGTCTTCATCCTCCCGTCCGCGCTGGCTGCATCCGGGATCTCCGACTGTCGCAGCGATATGACGTGATCGCGCGACGGCCGGAGATCCCGGATGCAGCCAGCGCGGACGGGAGGATGAAGACGCAGCACCGAGGAGCGGCGCCGATCAGAACACCGGGATGGTAATGTATAAGCAGCAGGGGGGGGGTGCCCTTACAAGGGGGACAGTGCCAGCTTTTGGGGGCTGTTGGGTACCCCCAGGGGGCTGCTGGGTACCCCCTGGGGCTGTTGGTACCCCCAGGGTGCTGTTGGTACCCCCTGGGGGCTGTTGGTACCCCCAGGGGGCTGCTGGGTACCCCCAGGGGGCTGCTGGGTACCCCCTGGGGGCTGCTGGGTACCACCTGGGGGGTGTTGGTACCCCCAGGGGGCTGTTGGTACCCCCTGGGGGCTGTTGGTACCCCCAGGGGGCTGCTGGGTACCCCCAGGGGGCTGCTGGGTACCCCCTGGGGGCTGCTATATGTACCCCTGGGGGCCTGCTGTATACCACTGGGGCTGCTGTATACTACCACTGGGGCTCCTGTATACTACCACTGGGGCTGCTGGGGCTCCTGTATACTACCACTGGGGCTGCTGGGGCTCCTGTATACTACCACTGGGGCTGCTGGGGCTCCTGTATACTACCACTGGGGCTGCTGGGGAATCTGTATACTACCACTGGGGCTGCTGGGGCTCCTGTATACTACCACTGGGTCTGCTGGGGAATCTGTATACTACCACTGGGGCTGCTGGGGAATCTGTATACTACCACTGGGGCTGCTGGGGAATCTGTATACTACCACTGGGGCTGCTGGGGAATCTGTATACTACCACTGGGGCTGCTGTATACTACCACTGGGGAGGCGTGTATACCACACTGCTGGGGGCTGTATACCTGTGCTGGGGTCCACCCTCGGCTTATACACGAGTCAATAGGTTTTTCCAGATTTTTGGGGCAAAAGTAGAGGGGGTCGGCTTATACACGGGTCGGCTTATACACGAGTATATATGGTAGTTAGGAGTATTCAAATCATGAAAATCAGAAGGGTGCCCATACTTTTGCACCTGTCAAATTTTGAAATAATGCATATTTCACATTTTTGGTTAGTGCAATAAACCTCATTTCAATCCTGAAATATTACTGTGTCCACCAGTTATTACATAGATCACACTGAAATAGCTGGTGCAAAAACCCAATTTTAAACAAAAAAAATGAGTAAGGTTAAGAGGGGTGCCCAAACATTTTCATATGACTATGTGATAAGATGGGTTTGGTTGTAGCAGGACCAAGTTATATACATTCTGTCACATCAATTGCCACATTATTCAACATAAATTATAGCAGATCATTTTCTTATCCACGTCAATTCCCTGATTGGCCAGCAGGATAAGGGGGTGCCAGAGAGCTGCAAATTCCTGACTAGTTTTTCACAATTATTATATTATTATTATGAATAGACAGAAACTTGCTAAAAAATGTACAACTGTCTTAAACTGGTGGGAAGGAGGAGTGCTTAATGAACTAGACGAGTATTAAATCTTTTGGAATTATTGGAATCCAGTATATCCCAGGTGTTGTCCTGTCCTTGGATGCTGAAAAAGCATTCGACAGGGTGCACTGGGGATACATGGAACAAGTACTGGATAAATTTGGCATCTTGGGGGACATGAAAAGATCAATTTTGGCACTATTCTCGAAT
This sequence comes from Allobates femoralis, assembly GCA_033576535.1. Taxonomy (NCBI): domain Eukaryota; kingdom Metazoa; phylum Chordata; class Amphibia; order Anura; family Aromobatidae; genus Allobates; species Allobates femoralis. Next base: position 747,309,752 of record JARQOC010000002.1, on the reverse strand, counting down.
CCAAATGCCATGGTGAATGTTTTGGGCCTATACTCAGAACCCATTCAAATCACTAATGGTTGCCTGTTGTCGCCTGTCATCTTTGCCCTTATGACGGAGCCGCTTGAGGAAGTGTGGCGCCCCGCATATGCAGTCGTCACAGAGGGGTATTACACCCGTAAAAGAGGTGTAATTGCTCCTCTGGACCCTAAGATGGTGGGTGGAACCCATTCCCAGCACTCCCACATTAGTTTAGGGTGGGAGGTTACCTGGGAGGGGATAAATTCACCTCTAGGGAGATCAAGGAAGTCTTTGCTGCTACGTCTCTCGGCTGAGGGGCCAGGAGGAAGAGGAAAGGTTTTAGGAAGATTGAGCTTAGTGGAGCGAGGCAGAAGGTCAATCCGGAGCAGTTTCAAGCCGAACCGGAGGGAAGAAGAAGGGACCTTGAGGAGGTCCTGAAAGAGGGTGCCCGACGAGAGAAGTCCGGGCCCTAGAGAGAAAGGGAGATCCTCAGAGTGGAGCGCCCATACTCCAGGGGCTACTCCAGTCCACCAAGGAACGCCGGTCCCTAGGAACCGGCCAGAGTTCAGCTTTGCAGTCGGCAACCGGCTGCTGTGGCTTGTTCATCAGCCGCAGCACCCTGCCATCGGAGGGGTCTACCTGCTTCCTCACCAACGAGGGAGGGAACTCCCAGTACTACCTACACGGAGCTACTGGGTATAGATCAATTCAAAGTGGGGAAGAAAGGACATGGGTTAGTTAAAAAAGGCACACCAAGGGTTCCACCATACCACCTGGGATCCACTTGCAGCCACCCGTTAATCTACTTGTTCTTGTAACATCTAAGTGCTGAACTGTGAACTGTAACTGACGCTACTACAAGTTGACAGTAAAGTACCCGGGAGAAAGTGACTTTGCTTTTGCGTGTATTTTTCTACTGCAACCTGTTCCCTTCCAGGAACGCTGCCCCGGAGGAACAGCCCTGCCTGTAGAGGGCTTAGTCACCTCAGCCGTGATACCACCCACCTCCGACGGACTGTGGTGGCGCTGGTGACCCATCACCAGAAACTACAGATGGCGTCACGAGAACTGTATATATATTTCCCCTGTAAATAATTCCCTTTTTTGAAGTGTCACCCAGGACACGGAATCAGGCGCGGCCACCATTCCCCCTGAAACAGCAACGCTACCCCTGGAGCCTGATACCCGAGTACCCCAAAGCCTGGGGCTCGACAGAAGCGTTCAGACTGAACGTGTAGATTAAATGGGGTTAGGGTGGGAGATCAGAGTCATGTCATTGGATTATATGCTGACGATGTGATTATCTCATGTACTTATATTGTTTCTTCCCTAGAAGCAGTCTTACACACATTAACAAAATTCGCAAAGATTTCGAGCTATGAACTGAATGTTACAAAATCAATAGCTTTCCCAATTAATGTTTCTGCAGCTTTTTTTTTTTAATCTTCATTATTGTAGTATTATAGGTCACTATGTAGTGGCATTGTGTGCTCTGGTCATGATGTGGTGGTATTTGTCCCTTGTATGTGGTATTATTCGGTCACTATGTGGTGCTAATATGTGCTCTAGTCATGGTTTTTCTTGTTTTTATGTGGTATTAGTAGTCTTGGTACAGTGGACAATGGTCGGTCATTTGTTTTCTTGTCTGATATCAATAAGGGAAAAATATTTCCAATAAATATTAAAAATTTGAATGTTTAACCCCTCCCTATCTGGTGACTATTACACAGCAGCATAGATGCACTTACAAAAGTTGTCCAGAGAAAGCAAGTAATCACCTCTTCTAAGGCCACGTGCACACCTTGAGCATTTGGTGAGATTTTTACCTCAGTATTTGTAGTCAAAACCAGGAATGGGTGATAAATACAGAAAACATTACCTCAATTGCTCCTCCCCTGGTTTTGTCTTACAAATACTGAGGTAAAAATCTCACTAAATACTCAACATGTGCAAATGGCCTAAGGATAAGTGATGAGACATTTGTTGTCAGGGTCCGATGTCCCAAAAAAATAGGAAAATATCCAGCACAGAATTCTGAGATCTAGATCCTTAAAAATAAATTTTATTGGGAAAAAAACATTAAAACGCACATATTAAAATCATCATCCTTAACCTCCCTGGCGGTCTGTTTAGGTCTGGTTTTTGTTGCTAAAAGCGGGCTTACCCGCGTTCGCGGCAGATGCGGTAAAAAAACCGCATCTGCCGCACTTGCCGCACTTGCCGCATAGCTGCCGCACTTGTGCCGCACTCGCGGCGCGGTTGCGGCGCGGTTGCGGTAATCTGCATAGTAAAGGGAACCATGCAGTAGACATGAGATAATGATTGTATACACTTACATGAGGGCGTCTCCCTGTGTGTGCTGGCACTTGTGAGCTGTGTTCGTCATGCCTGCTCTCCCCCTCCCTTATGCCCGCCCCCTCTCAGCCTGCTATAGTGATGTGAGGCTGATCTCGTCATAAAGGGGCGGGGCTAAATCGCGCATCCCGGTAGCCCCGCCCCTTTATGACGAGATCAGCCTCACATCACTATAGCAGGCTGAGAGGGGCGGGCATAAGGGAGGGGGAGAGCAGGCATGACGAACACAGCTCACAAGTGCCAGCACACACAGGGAGACGCCCTCATGTAAGTGTATACAATCATTATCTCATGTCTACTGCATGGTTCCCTTTACTATGCAGATTACCGCAACCGCGCCGCAACCGCGCCGCGAGTGCGGCACAAGTGCGGCAGCTATGCGGCAAGTGCGGCAAGTGCGGCAGATGCGGTTTTTTTACCGCATCTGCCGCGAACGCGGTAAGCCCGAGCCTGACTCGGGGTTAACGCTTCTGGTAGTGAATGTTAACCCCGAGTCAGGCTCGGGAATAACGCTAGGAAGGTTAAAGACGGACCTTGGTCAGGTTTCTCCCCATTAGACCGGAGCTGATGTACAGTTCGACCACTGATTCACTCATTCCCTCAGGGGCTGTGACCGCTGTATTTGGCTTTTTCTGGATGCCCCAATGATAATTGGGGAACACAAGTTTTTAGGAGTTAGGTCAGACAACTGTTCTCAATTAATTTTTGGATGCTGAATCCAGAAATGATCTCAGTTTTATTCTATCACGTCAAGTTTTTGAACTATAGGATTTTTGTCTTCTCAAAAATATGTAAACTACTGTACCTAAAAAGTGTTTTGTTTTTTTTTATTTTTAAATAGTACAAATATGAACAAAAAATGAAATATATAAGAAATAGGCATGTCTCAGTTGTGACTACTCTTACAAGTTGCCACGTAGCTCTATATGAGTCGAATTGTAATCAGATAACAAGTCTTATTACAGATATCAGTGCAATTGTGCTTCTCTGGCAGGTAAGTTGTGGAGGAAAAACATGACGTGCTAGAAAAAAACTGACTACATTTTTGGAATCAGCCAATTTTAGTGTAAATCAGCTCAAAAACCTAACTCAACAGAAAATTTTTTTCAAATTGTTCCCCAGTGTAATGAATGGAGCCGCGGTCACATCGGATTCTCCAGTAATTGATCATCTACCGAACCTGTGGATCGCTGATAACTTTCTTTCACCAAAGAATCCCTTTAATACAAACTACAGTCAGTGAACATTGCAGCCATGGTGAATGCACAGTGATGTGCGGAAGCTGCCAATGTAATGGGTATAACGGGTAACAGGTATTTACATATAGGGAGGTGGGCCCCTGGAGTCTATTTCCCTGGTAAGCCCCAGTCCGACCCTAAACAACACACAGAGTTTATGGAAGGCTCTTACCATTCACCGACATGGAGGAGGGATTGTCGTCTCCACTCGTCGCTCCACCATGACTTTCCTGCAAGGATCCCACATAAGACATGAGAAATACAAAGAAATGTCACTATAGAGAAAGGCGGTCAGCGATTATCACTGTGTCACCCGCTATACATAAAAGCAATAAGATAAATAGATCTTATAATGAAGAGCAGGGATTCAGCCACAACTTATAAATGTGATGGAGCTCGATAACAAAGTGCACGAAGTCCAGAGAAGGAGTGAAGGTTCTCACCCCATGATGAAATGTATCACAATCTCTATATATAAAGCAGGATCTGTGTGTGGAGCCGCCGGACACTAAACCACAGACGTCAAAACCACACGGCGTCTCTAACTCCAGACTGAACATATTGTTTGCAGTAACTCCCGAAATCTCCCCCTTCATGGGATTTGGCCCCTGAATATGGGCTCTATAGAAATAACCTGATAAGTCACACTAAAGTCTAAATTACAGCAATGGCTGTCTCCATCCAGTGCAGAATAACTGGGCCTCATTTATGAGAATCACCTCACAGTAACACGCTCTGGTGTCTATAGCACAAAGTGTGCGGCTTTCACCATTGAAGCTGCTGAGGTAAAGTGAAAGCTGAGCTGTGATTGGTTGCTCTGGAATGTAAAGATGTGAGATTATTCAACAATTAATACATCATTTACTAGAAACAAAACTGTGGGTATATCACTAGTCTTTTTATAAAACTAAAAACCATATAACCGTCACAACCCGCAGACACACGCCGAGTCAGAGAACTTCATGACATCAGTCTATAGAGGATTCCAGAATCACATCATCTACCTGATGATTCCAGGAGACATTCTGCTTCTCCTCTGGAGACCTGACATAGGGACGGGGACTTCTCTTCTGGAAGCTCCTGGAGGATCCTGGGATAAATGAGGACGGGGACTTTCTCTCTGGAGGATCCTGGGGATATAGAGGACGGGGACTTCTCTCTGGAGGATCCTGGGGATATAGAGGACGGGACTTCTCTCTGGAGGATCCTGGGGATATAGAGGACAGGGACTTCTCTCTGGAGGATCCTGGGGATATAGAGGATGGGGACTTCTCTCTGGAGGATCCTGGGGATATAGAGGACGGGGACTTCTCTCTGGTGGATTTCTCAGACTGGACCCATCTATAGGAAATATACACAGTGACTGAATACATGGTCTACATGTGATGATCAGATGATGGGGGAGTCTAGGTGACCTCAGACCCGGCCTCTCCTCTATAATCAGGACGGTCTCCTCTTACCCGGAGATGTGAGGGGCTGGAGATCCTCCATCATCACGTCCTTGTACAGATCCTTGTGTCCTTCTAGATACTCCCACTCCTCCATTGAGAAATAGACGGTGACGTCCTCACACCTTATAGGAACCTGACACACACAATGAGCCGTCATTAGCAGACCCCTCCCCCGGTGTTATTATATAATGTCCCAGCATTCCCGGCGGGGGGCAGCGCTCACCTCTCCGCTCAGCAGATCAGTGATCCGGTGGGTCAGTTCTAGGATCTTCTGCTCATGTATCAGTGAATGAGGTGGAGGCTCGGTGATGTCACTCGGGGTCCTGCTCCGCCCTCCTGACACACGGGGGGCCACACACTCCCCAGACGTCGTCTTCACTACTGTGTGATCCTGTGTATGGGGAGACGCCGATTGTTATGTCCCATGAACGCGAACAATTTTGAGAGTTTTTTGAGCTATGCCTTACATTTGCTGTTGCTAGGCAGAAGGGCTGCCTTTGGTAATTTGTTACATCCTTCCCCCTGTAGTCTGAGATGTTAGCTTGCAACTCTCTTCTTCCCCATTATAAGACTATGTTCACATGTAGCGTATTTCCCCATTTACGCTGTGCTATTTAGCGCTAGCGTAAATGCAGTGAAATCCAGTGGTGTAACGCATCCCAGCAAAAGCAATGGCTTTTTCTGTATTTTTGTAGATGCGCTTTCACTGCAAAGCGCGTCTGCAAAAAGAATTGACATGTCAATTTTTTGCCTTTTTCGGCATAACCCATAACCCTCATTACTAAATGGGCTCAGGAAAAGTCTGAAATGCGCAGTGTGTTAAGGCAGTTGCGCTTTTTTACATATACACCGCCAAAACGCACAACTGCACAACTGCATAAAAGTGCCGCGTGCAAAACAAAATATGCAACGTGTGAATGCAGCCTAATTCTACTGTAGCCATCTTTGGATATACAGGTTGTGCGGCTCTTACTTGGATCACTCTTTCTACCGACTACATTGTGTTATAACACAATATTTCAGTGAAATTCATCTCCATTTCTTATGGACTCTTAATTCAAGTCAGTGTGGTTGAGTTGGAGCTATCTGAGGACGCTTTTGTGAGTAAAACAGTCCATGCAATTATCTAAGGGAATGATAATTAAGACTCTAGATACTTGCACTGCAATGAGGAGTCAGAATACTGATCTGTACATCTATTCTAAGGATCCTTCACCTTTCCCGTCATTTCCCTGCTTTATTCCTAGAGATCAGAGTGATGTGATGTGAAGCTCTCACCTCTCCAGTGATCCAGTAGATTATCTCCAGGGTGAGGTCTAATATCCGAGCCGCCATGTGCTCTCTGTCCTGCTCCATCCTCAGATGATCATTGAAGTAAAGGACAATCTTTTATCACATAAACCTTCTGTACCCTAAAGGGAACTGGAGGGAAGAAAAGGATTGGGTGTGAAATTCGGCAAGATCATGGTTCTTATTCTTGACCTGTCCTCGGCCTGTGACACAGTCGACCACTGTTTGATATCACAAATTTCTCATCCATTGATGTTTGTTTTAAAATAGATTATACAATGTAAGATAAATGGATTCATACACAGTGGCTAGATGATAATAATAATACAGTTTACTGAAATGATAATGAAAAATGCACAGAAAAGAATTAATGGCCCTATAATAATAAATAATAATAATAAAAAGGTCAGAAAGAAACAAACATTCACGATGTCTAAACAATGTACAATAAAAGTAAATGTCTACTCATCCACCACATCTGGGGGAGCCTGTCCTTGCCTGAACACAGACGGACATGAGAGTCGACCTTCCATGTCCAGTTTCAGTTGGACTCAGTTTTAACGAATCTTAATAAGAATTGATGGATGTCGTTAGACATTACTCTTTGGAGTACTTCAGAACTTGCAGGATTTATTTTGAAGTAATTCGTGAATGAGGACTTTTTTCCCCCCTGTGTCTGCATCTTTTTATCTCTATACTTACTGGGTTAGTAATGGGGTTGTCTGATAAACACCGCTCCATTACCAACAACAGAGCTTGATGCCAGCTGACAGTTCACAGCTAACATCAACCCTACAAGTGTTGCCCCAATTGCCACCGCACCACACAAGCGTAAATAGCTTGGGCTTGGCACCAGAATTGTAGAGCCACGGACCCGGGCACCAGCCACCAGTGACAGCATTACACTATAACACCCGGGATCCGAGTACCCCAAGGGCCCTGGGCTGGGTCAGCATATACTAGGGAGGAGGAGTCTGTGGTGGTGTATACTGGGGACGAGGAGTCTGTGGTGGCGTATACTGGGGAGGAGGAGTCTGTGGTGGTGTATACTGGCAGGGGGTGACAAGTCCTTTTTAAAAAGGCGAGGAGCAACTGTGATAGGTTTCCCAGAACATGTGATCCTAGCTGTAATCAGGAGTCATACAGAGATTAACTCCTTCTAGCCTGATCATTAATGAGAACACAGCTGATCGACACCTGAGCCGCCTGTACAACTCAGGAGCATCAGAGACACCACAGTGTGGAGCGTCAGAGTCTGTAGTGTGAACAGCGCCCGATGCTGCCATCACACTCTGCGAGTTATCAGCCAAACGCTGGGTGACAGCAGCTATTTGCTGCATTCTTCAATCATTTACAGATCCAATTCTAATACTCTTCAGTATTTTATCCCTTTTATTTTACACTGTTTGATTTTATGTCTTTCTTGTTATTCCATCTAATGTGAGCACTGCACTGGTGTTTGTATATTAATCTATAATGTAATAAGGTTGTTCCTTTCTGCTCTCAACGTCCCCATAACCTCAAAGAGGGACAGTATAGCTTGTCTGTGTTACCCTGTGTATGCCAGAGGGTGAGAAGAGGGCGATCAGGAGCTCGTTAGAGATGGGTGACGGGTGACCCAGTGCGGGCGTCTCGCTGGACTATCAAACCGGTGAGCGCCGATAGTGCAGAGTGTGGTGAGGATGTGAGGACTGCGGGGGCGCTCAGCTCATTGTCAGCCTATTGTGTTAGGTGAGTGGATGAGTGATTGTGGGACGCAGAGTCCCCTGCACAGCAGTGTGTGAAGCGCGTGTGTCACCAGCGAGTGGTGCGCCAGTTATATATTAGTTTATGTAGAAAACTGTTCACACCTTGTTCTTCTGTAAAACGATCTGGAGCCGAGGGCACAAAATAACTAATAACTCCTGTATGGCTCTGTGCACACCGAGCATTTTATGATGTGTTTTTACTTGCAGTTTTCTGCATCTCAGTAAAGTCTATGGGATTTCTGCAGTGCTGTGCCCCTTCACACCTTCAGGATTTATCTTTCTGCATTTTTTTCATAGACGACATGATAGAAACACACGAGAAAAACGCATGAATAAAGCTTCACATCATCGGTAAATGTAACTTGCAGCAGATCCGACAGATGTCGCCACATCCGCTGCGTAACGGCCGACTTGCGGCACCGGTCTGGCAAGCCCCATACATTGTCTATGGGGCTTGCGGTCAGGTGCGGTTTTGCTGGATGCGGCACTTGTGGCCACGGATAAAAAAAAAAACGCTGCTCACAGCCGCAAGTATCGGATCAGGCAAAACCGCACCTGACCGCAAGCCCCATAGTGAAAATGGGGCCTGCCGCAAGTGAGCCGTTACACGGCAGATCTGGCGGATGTGATGACAGGGGCATAACTACAATAGGTGCAGGGGTTGCAATCGCACCCGGGCCCTGCAGCCTAGGGGGCCCCAAAAGTCCCTTTGGCCCATAGAAAAAGACTAATATTATTAAAGATTTGCAATAATTGGGGACCCCCGTTGGAACTCTCGCATCGGGGCCCCTGGGCCTGAAGTTACGCCACTGCGTGATGACATCTGCCAGATCTGCTGGGAATTACATTTACCGCTGATGTGAAAGGTCCCTAAGGCTGCTTTTAGTGATGCAGATTTATCCCATCTGCCGCCCAACGGCGGCACTTGCAGCAAGCTCCATGCATTGTCTATAGGGCTTGTGGTAAGGTGCGGCAGGTGCGGTTCAGGCAGTTGCAGCAGGTGCCGCTGACCGCATTTTTTTTTTCCGCGGCCGCACCTGCACTTGCTGCACCTTATCACAAGCTCCATAGACAAAGCATGGAGCTTGCCGCAAGTGCGGTGCAAGTGCGGTCATTAGGCGGGACCCTTGCCAATGTGAGAGGTCCCTAAAGCAAACAAAAATGTATCAAATAGAAGAAAATCCAGGGTTTTCTCTGCAGCGTTTTTCCTGCCAGGAGATGTGTTTTTGGTGCAGAAAGAGCTGCTAGATGTGCACAATAGCCTAATAGTTATATACCTGACATTACACACCAGCTCCAGTGCCGGAGACTCCGGGGGATCGGGCGCTTCTTCCCCGGACTGTGAGCGGACAGGAGGGTGAGGGGGAAACACAAATATACCGTTCAATATAGAAGATAAAGCTGGGCGGCACTCACCATGATCAATGATCCTTTATTCAAACATCATATGGAGACGATAGATTCAGCGGGGAGAGGGAGTGAGGATCAGCAGATGATGGCTGCCGTTTCGCAGGGCTGAACCGCTTCAACGGGTCCTGTTCCCGCCCAGCTTTTTCTTCTATATTGACTGGTGTCTTGTATCCGGAAGGCAGCAACACCTGACACCGAGAGGCTTCTGTTTACTGCAGCAGTTAGCGATTACTTGAGTTGCTCAAGCCCAGCGGAAGGAGCCCGATATCTCTACATAACAATTACAGATATACCACTGTCGCGATCACTGTGTCTTCTCTGATCTGTGGTCACTGTGTCTTCTCTGATCTGTGGTCACTGTGTCTTCTCTGATCTGTGATCACTGTGTCTTCTCTGATCTGTGATCACTGTGTCTTCTCTGATCTGTGGTCACTGTGTCTTCTCTGATCTGTGATCACTGTGTCTTCTCTGATCTGTGTGTCACTGTGTCTTCTCTGATCTGTGATCACTGTGTCTTCTCTGATCTGTGATCACTGTGTCTTCTCTGATCTGTTGGTTCACTGTGTCCTTCTCTGATCTGTGTCACTGTGTCTTCTCTGATCTGGTGATCACTGTGTCTTCTCTGATCTGTGATCACTGTGTCTTCTCTGATCTGCTGGTCACTGTGTACTTTCTCTGATCTGTGTCACTGTGTCTTCTCTGATCTGTGATCACTGTGTCTTCTCTGATCTGTGATCACTGTGTCTTCTCTGATCTGTGATCACTGTGTCTTCTCTGATCTGTGGTCACTGTGTCTTCTCTGATCTGGATCACTGTGTCTTCTCTGATCTGTGATCACTGTGTCTTCTCTGATCTGCGATCACTGTGTCTTCTCTGATCTGTGGTCACTGTGTCTTCTCTGATCTGTGATCACTGTGTCTTCTCTGATCTGCGTCACTGTGTCTTCTCTGATCTGTGTCACTGTGTCTTCTCTGATCTGTGATCACTGTGTCTTCTCTGATCTGTGGATCACTGTGTCTTCTCTGATCTGTGATCACTGTGTCTTCTCTGATCTGTGGTCACTGTGTCTTCTCTGATCTGTGTCACTGTGTCTTCTCTGATCTGTGGTCACTGTGTCTTCTCTGATCTGTGGTCACTGTGTCTTCTCTGATCTGTGATCACTGTGTCTTCTCTGATCTGTGATCACTGTGTTTCCTGATCTGTGTCTTCTCTGATCTGTGGTCACTGTGTCTTCTCTGATCTGTGATCACTGTGTCTTCTCTGATCTGTGGTCACTGTGTCTTCTCTGATCTGTTGTCTTCTCTGATCTGTGGTCACTGTGTCTTCTCTGATCTGTGGTCACTGTGTCTTCTCTGATCTGTGGATCACTGTGTCTTCTCTGATCTGTGATCACTGTGTCTTCTCTGATCTGTGATCACTGTGTCTTCTCTGATCTGTGATCACTGTGTCTTCTCTGATCTGTGTCACTGTGTCTTCTCTGATCTGTGTCACTGGTCTTCTCTGATCTGTGATCACTGTGTCTTCTCTGATCTGGGATCACTGTGTCTTCTCTGATCTGTGATCACTGTGTCTTCTCTGATCTGTGATCACTGTGTCTTCTCTGATCTGTGATCACGGTGTCTTCTCTGATCTGTGGTCACTGTGTCTTCTCTGATCTGTGATCACTGTGTCTTCTCTGATCTCCGTCACTGTGTCTTCTCTGATCTGTGATCACTGTCTTCTCTGATCTGTGTCACTGTGTCTTCTCTGATCTGTGGTCACTGTGTCTTCTCTGATCTGTGATCACTGTGTCTTCTCTGATCTGATGTGTCTTCTCTGATCTGTGATCACTGTGTCTTCTCTGATCTGTGATCACTGTGTCTTCTCTGATCTGTGATCACTGTGTCTTCTCTGATCTGCGATCACTGTGTCTTCTCTGATCTGTGATCACTGTGTCTTCTCTGATCTGTGATCACTGTGTCTTCTCTGATCTGTGATCACTGTGTCTTCTCTGATCTGTGGTCACTGTGTCTTCTCTGATCTTGGGGAGTTTTCTGCAATATTTCCTGATTCGTTCTCTGCATGTGAGAAGAAAGTTTACCAGGAAAAGGAGGTTTAGTGTGCAGAGATCCTGTCCCTGCAGTGGGGCGTCCATCTGTGGTGAGTTTCCTAGTTACCAGTGGGGGCGGCCATCTTGTTGGTGGAGTCTCCTAGTTAACAGTGGGGCGGCCATCTTGTTGGTGGAGTCTCCTAGTTACCAGTGGGGGCGGCATCTTGTTGGTGGAGTCTCCTATTACCGTGGGCGGCCATCTGTTGGTGGTGTCTCCTAGTTACCAGTGAGGGCGGCCATCTTGTTGGTGAGTCTCCTAGTTACCAGTGGGGGTGGCCATCTTGTTGGTGGAGTTCCTAGTTACCAGTGGGGGTGGCCATCTTGTTGGTGGAGTCTCCTAGTTACCAGCACTCCGAGTATTACACATGGCGGCTGCTCCTCCTGAGCTCAGGGACACAGTAGATGGAGGATTTGTGGTAGAAGCCATCGTACTGACTAATCATACAATATACCATTATCCCAGTACTGTATATACACAGGTATTATCAGAGCGGCCGGTTACATGGCGGCACCCAGCTTTCCGGAGATCCTGAGAGGAATGTGCCTGTTTTTGCTGTGAGAAATCACAGATATGTCCGGTCATGAAAGAAAACTGTCCACTGGTTACTTAATGGAAAGCTTAAATGCCAACAACATCTGCCCAGCAGGGGCGTCCATAGAAATCATGGGGCCCAGAGCAGAACAAGGCGCCCACAGCTATCCACACAGCATCATGGCTCCCACATAGTATGATGGCCTCCACACAGCATCATGGCTCCACATAGTATGATGGCCTCCACACAGGACAATGGTCCCCACAGCCCTCCACACAATATGACTCCCCTCACACAGCTATCCACACAGCATCATGGCTCCTACATAGTATGATGGCCTCCACACAGCCCCCACACAGGACAATGGTCCCCACAGCCCTCCACATAGTATAATGACTCTTACACCACTTCCACATAGTATAATGACTCTTACACCACCTCCATACTATATAGTGACCCCACAGCCCTGCACACAGTATAATGACTCTTACACCACCCCCATACAATTATAAATAACCCACAGCCCTGCACACAGTATAATGGGCTCTTACACCACCTCCACACTATATAATGACCCCACAGCCCTGGCACACAGTATAATGACCCCACAGCCCTGCACACAGATAATGACTCTTACAACACCTCCACACTATATAATGACTCCACAGCCCTGCAACAGTATAATGGCTCTTACACCACCTCCACACTATATAATGACCCCACAGCCCTGCACACAGTATAATGGCTCTTACACCACTCCACACTATAAATGACCCCACAGCCCTGCACACAGTATAATGACTCTTTACACCACCATCCACACTATATAATGACCCCACACAGCCCTGCACACAGTATAATGACTCTACACCACCCCTCCAATATAATACCCTACAGCCCTGCACACAGTATAATGACTCTTACACCACCTCCATACTATATAGTGACCCCACAGCCCTCCACACAATATGTTCACTCACACATGGCCCTCCACACAGGACAATGTGTGGCGCTCTGCTAACCACAGGTACCCACAGACTCACCCCCAGCATGGATGCGTTTCCACAGCGGGTACAGAGTTACACACAACATCTTCCACCCCAGCACAGTAGGAGGAGCTATACCTGCTGCCTTGGGCACGATCACCTATAAATACTGGTGCTGGGGGCGGAGTTAGAGAGAGTATTGCAGACGCTACAAGAGCTGCAAGGAAGTGCTGGTGTTCGGTGTCGCGGTAGGCCTGAGCTAGTCACCCTGACCAGTCTCCGGTAGCCCTCCTAGGTCCAAGAGTGGGGTCAAGAGGCAAGGAGAAGAGACAGAACAGTGGGGGGACCATGGAGCCAGTGTTAGGTTCACCCCTGAGCAACCACCGGACACTGGAGTCCGCGTCTACTGGAGTGCACCAGGCCCAGTAGGAAACACCGGAACACCGTGGAGACTTCAGTCTCCTGGAATCCTGCGCAGTCACATACCAGGGAGCCAGGCACCGCAGGGAGATAATCAGTGGTAGTCAACAGAGGGTATCCCAACAACAGCACAGGAGGAGAGCTAGAGAGCAGGGGAGGCCAGTCAAGTTCTACACAGGCGGGGGCTTCATACAAACAGGGGAAAGCAACAAGGAGGCCTCATACCCACTCGCTGTGGAGATCCAGAAGTGTGCCCTGAACACCCAGTGGTACTCTGGATGATTTACCTGCTTCAACAACAGTAAAAAGGTAAAGAACGACCAGTGGTGTGTGTGTCAGTTCTTTCCCCACGCCCCTGCCAGCTACAAAGACTATCCCATAATTGACCATCGCGGCCAAATCCCTTCTCCGTCCATCCGTCCATCATCAGCACCTCCATCACCACCGGTACGTCCCTGCCCTGGGGGGTTAGCTCCACCTGCAGGGAGCTGCACCATCAAGGCCGCTGTACCACCATTCTCCGGAGGACTGAAGCGGTGCTGGTGTTCTATCATCAGAAGCTGCGGGTGGCGTCATGTGAACTTTATTACAAACTCTGTCCCCTGTATATATTCCCCTTTTTCAAGTTCGGTCTCCGGGGCCACGGGTCTGGGCAAGCCACCAGTGACATCCATCATCCACAGCAGAGAGCCCAGATACCCAAGTCCCCACTGCCCCGGGCAACTCATGTCTTTCTGGCGCTGTGAACAGGATCCTGTGCCCGGTGCTACCGGGTACTGTGTGCCGTGTTATAACTGTGAATAGTGACTGTTAGATTAAGCCGCCATTACTACGTGCTGAGCAGGAAGAAAGAGAGCGTGACTGCTTGCAGAACGCGAAACACACGCCCACTGCTCTGCCGGAAACTCCTGAAGCGCACCGGCCTAATCGGAAATTCATGAACTGTTTAACTGTTTAAAGACTGACCATGATTCACTAGGGGGGGCCCCGAAAATGTCTGCCATATCCAACGACGACGAAAACACCTTCGCAGACCCCGTGAATCACTTCCCACCCACCATGGCTGCAACCAGTAGCGCCGCTGACCCACCGGGCGTAGTAGGCCCCGATCATGCCAATCTCACTACTGTATGTCCCGGGTGCTAAGTGGTTACCCCGGTACGACGGTCACCCTGATACCCTGCCTGCCTTCAAAAGAAAAATCTGCAGCGTACTGGACATGTATGCAATGACTGGCAGACAGCGCAGCACGCTGCTGTGGTGTTGGGACAGTTAATTGGAGCAGCAGAGAGAGAAGCTGAATCTTGGATCCGCCGCTGAACGGGGATCAGTAGCTGTAATTTTGGACAAATTAAAAGTTGCTTTTGAGGACTGTAATGAGGCTGATATAAGTATGCGCTTTTATCATTGCAATCAAAAGCCTGAAGACGACATCCGGACCTATGCATGGTGCTTACAGGAGGCGCTGCGAGCCTTAAAGCAAGTCAACCCTGCTAGTGTCCCTGATGAAAATAAACTGTTGATTGAGCAATTTATCTGGGGGCTCCTATCACCAGAGGACAACAAAACCCAGCGCTGGTGGTCTCTGAACAACCCGGATGCTGACTTTAACACATTAAAGGACATGGCCATAAAGGGTTACAGCCAGTGGAGACCCCTGAAGCTGCCATCCGGCGGTGGTGTGATGGCAAGGTTCCGACTACAACAACACCAGTACCCGTGCCTGCAGTAGAGAGCCCGTTAATTCGGTTTCTAGGAACCTTCCACGACAGCAGAGCAGGTCGCCTCTCCACACCCTAATTGGGACAGGAAGCACAAGAGAGGTTAAAAGGACCCTCCCACCTCCCACTAGCCAGTGTCTTACAAAGAACCAGAGCATTAGAGTAACAATAACCATAACACATTCCAGGAATAATCGAGGAATTTAGGGAGGGAATTAGTGCTGTCGTGGAAGGTTCCTGGAAACCGAATTAACGGTAAGAATAATTCTATTTTCTCTAGTCACCTTCCACGACAGCAGAGGAGGAATACCAACGAATCAATACCTAGGGTGGGACTACAGCCTGCAGGACTTTCCTGCCAAAAGCCAAATCCCTATTGGAAGCCAGGTCCAGATGGGAGTGTTTCATGAAAGCATGTATTGAGGACCAGGGAGCAGCCAAGCAAATCCGCTCCGGAGAAGCCCTGCCCGTTCTGCCCAGGAGACAGAGGTAGAGCAGGTAGAATGAGCAGTAAACCAGAAGTCGCCTGTAACCGCCGGGAAAGCCAATCAGCCATAGCACATTTAGCCACTTCGTTGCCCATATACTGACCAAAGGGCTGCACAAAGAGATCGTGATCCACATGCCAGGGGTACAGTCACATCAAGAGAATGGAACACTGTCCAACAGACATCAAAAGAATGGAAACTCTTCCCCCCTTGGAGTCCGTGGATGTTGACAAAAGGAAGGAAGAACAATCTGACTGGGAGCGATGGAAGCCCGAGACCACCCTGGGAACAAATGAAGGGTCCAGGTGAAGAACAATGCTGTCATCTCCGACTGTCAGGCAAGGTTTTTGGATGGAGAAAGCCAGACGCTCCCCAACACTCCGGGCAGAAGGAATCACCACCATAAGCGCCGTCTTGTGAGACAACAACCAGACCCCACAGGACGACAGCGGTCCAGAGGGCGAGAAAGCCCAGTGAGGACTACATGGACATCCCAGGAGGGTGGAAGGACCGTAGTACGTGGACAAAGACAGCTAGCAGATACCCTGAATCACCAAATACAACAGTGAGGTGCCAACCCCGTGGCAATCATGAATGTAGAGCCAAGACCTGCACATACAATGAGCTGGGTTTGAGACCCAGGTGCAAACCATTCTGAAGAATCCCTAAATTTCGGAGATAGAGGGCTGGAGTGGCGCAGGTGGAAGGGAACCACACCAGGAGAAAAACCTCTTCCAAATCGTAGTAGAAACGGAGGAGTGACAGGGTTGCGGTGTTGTTTCAAGGTGGCCACCAACCTATTCGGACAGGGCCTGAGCCCTCAGCATCTGGGCCTCAGAACCCTGCAGCGAAGGTCAGTTAATGCGGAGCCGGATGGAACAGAGGACCCCGACACAGCTTTCTGGGGTCCAGACTCAAAATGACCGGTTCCTCGATTTTGAGCACCACGATCAGGTTGTACCAACTCCTTCTCGGCCATAGATGGAAAACAGGATAATGGGGACTCCTTCCACCCTGATCTTCCTCAGAGTTCCTGCCAGCAGGGGGACAGACGGGAAGGCATAAGCCAGACTAAAGGCCCAGGACTGGGAAAAGGCGTCCACCCCCACGGCCTTGTCCCGAGGGTTCAGGGAGAAACATGTTGTGACCTTTCAAGCTGTGCCAGAGGCGAAGAGGTTGATCTACGGGGAGCCCCTCTTGCGATCAGGGAGCAGAAGACCGCCTGGCCCAGGCACCATGCCCCCGAGTGGATATCCCGGTGACTGAGAAAAGCTGCCCGAAGGGATGGGACCCCTTCAGCTGGACTGCTGAAAGGGACAGCAGGAACTGCTCAGCCCAGAGGAAGATCCGGGAGGACCCTGACTTCAGGGATTCAGGGAGCTGGACCTTGTACCGCCCTGAAGACGGAGGCGCGCAAAAGTGGTGTCAACGACCAAGTACACAAGGACGTGACAACCCCGGACCGGAGCTCAAACAGCAAGAATGGCCACTTCTTCCTCTATTAGTTCCCAGCAAGAGGAGGACCGGGAACACCTGGCACATCTCCAGGCCCCCTTGGAGTGAGGTGTGGCCCACCACAGCCCCCATCCCCTCTGGCTGGCATACCCAGTCAGAGTGACTAGGGGAGCCTGATCCCACGCCACCCCCTTTCCGCAGGTTTATGGGATCCAACCCCCAGAGGAGGGATGAGACAGACCCCAGAAGGCGAACCCGTCGATGCAGAGATGAAGGCAGTCCGTCCCAAAAGGACGGGGCAGGGTCCTGAGAGTGAGCCGAAAGCCCACAAGACCGACGAGAGGCAGGATGCCAGAACCGACATAGCTGCCGAAGGGTGGGAGACGCTTGACGTTGCCAAGCCAAAATCTTGGCCAGAAAAGGCCACCCAGTGGTCTGCAGGAAGAAAAGACGCTTGCCCGGCAGAAACCCACAACACCCCAGAAACCGGTCTTGTGGAAGAGGGTTGCAGCTGGGACATCTAGAGGTTGGGAAACCAGCCCAGAGAGTGAAGAATGGGCAGAGACTCCTCTACACAGCTCCCGAGGGACTGAGGTGAAGGAGCGAAGAGAAGGAAGTCGACCAAATAAGGCACCAGGGAGATGCCGCGACCCCGCAGGAAGGCAACGACCTCCACCATAACAGTGGAGAAGAGCCTGGGAGTCGACGAGATCCCGAAGGGAAGGACATAGAATTGAAAATGGAGGACATCCCCCTTGTACAGGATTGTCTTTCAAGACTATTGAAGCCACCTGGAGGTGTAGACCTATCAACGGAATCGCGGATCTGATTTACTCCATCTGGAAACAACGGTATCGGACATGGCAGTTGAGGCGTTTTCAATATGATGAATAAACCAGACCATCCCCGATGGTTACTTGACCAGGAAGAGACGGTCAAGACACCTAGTGACAAAGCCATCCCTCCCCTGAGGCTTGGGACAGCCGAGATGACAGAAGAGTGAAGGAACTCCAGAACCGTTGCATACAAGAGGTCCTGAGTACCCTGAAAGTGCAGGGCAGTCACCTGGAGACGTGGCGGAGGGGGTGACTCGCCCTCAGAAATTACTCTCAGAACCCACCGGCAATCAGTGATACGCCCCCCCCCCCACCAGGACCGAGTCAAAGTTTGGCAGGGTGAGGTTGCTGCTGCTGAGAAGGAACGAGGATATTTTGTCCACTACCCTTTTGGTAACTCTACCTGCCCGTGTTCCCCCCACCTTCGGGCTGGGAGGTATGAGGCACCGAGGGATGAAAGGGCTGCTTCTTGGAGGGCTTCTGTTCCGGAAGAGCCTGGCGGCCAGTTGCTGTGTCCAGAATTTCAGCAAGGGAAGATCCAAACACGAAATCCCCTCTGAAGGGTAGAGAGCAGAGCCCCCTGTTGGAAGTGGAATCACCACTCCACATTTTCCGCCACAAAGCCCATTTGGCGGAAGTGGACAAGACCCAGGACCTGGCCGCAAGACGGACCGACTCCCCGAGGCATCCGAGAGAAGCACAACCCCAGGGGAGCCCTGTGAACCAGGGGACTCTAACCAGTCAAGCCATATGAGCAGGGACCCGGAGACGTAGGCGGAGGTGATGTTTGCCTGAATGGTGGAGGAGGAGGCCTCCCATGAACCTTCATAAAGTTCTCAAGCTTACGGTCCATCTGGACTCTAAGCCAGGAAGTATCCGCAAAGGGGAGCGCAGGCTATTGCCACACGGCAACCTGCAAATCCAATTTTGGGACATCTCAGTGAATCACATTGTCTTCAAGACAGGAATCACCTGTGGATCTTTTCTCAGGAAAATCCCACTCCTGAGATATTAGATTCAAGATGGTAGAATGAACCTGAAAACCGATCTGCCTGGCCGATGGAAGGCCAGCTAATATTTCAACCTGGACCAAGGGGAGGGCCTGCTCCTCGTTTGACCCCATGGTACTCCGAACGGCCCCCATCAGCACCCCTATGTCATCTGAAGACAACAGGAAACGCCTAACCGCAGCCTGTCAGAAGGTGGAGGCATCATCAGGCCCATCAGAGTCTGCATCCTGGACCTCTGCAGAGTCCGAAAGGGCAGCCTGGAGCTTCTGCCTCTCAGGGGGAGAAGGCCCAGCTAATTCATAAGTCATCCACCAGGCTGTGGTGCGCAGCCCAGACGAATGTGACTGTGCAGTACTAAAATAAATGGAGAGGAAGCGCACAATAGGGTCTTATCCGATATAATCAGTGAATTGTAAGTATGGTCGCACTCACCTGGTCGGGTTGTGTGTGACACAACCACTAATAAACCAGACAATTGGATCCTGTCGAACGCAGCAATCAGCCAGGAGAGTTGTATAAATCTTATGCGTTGATATAGGAATCCGGCTTGTAGATCGCGCTGTTCGAAAATTTGGCCAAGAAATGACTCCAAGGATCTCGGATCTTTAAAACAAAGATCTTTATTCCTCCCAGACTCTACGCGTTTCGTGTACCCACTGTACACTTCCTCAGGAGTTTAAGGATACTACTGACATAGTATTGTGTCTCATCCAAGGGGGAAACAACCCAGTGCAAATAGGCATTTAGCAGAGTTCCCAGATGGTTTCTAGGGGGCAGCTGAGGCTCTCCAGAGGAGAGCACCATACAAGCAGCAAACAGACCCTGCCCTATAGGCAGGAAAAAAGGGGGCCCCCCCTCCAACAGAATCACTGTGGCAGGGGGAACACTCGACCCTGCAGATGCAGGGAAAGACAGGAAGAGACCACTGTACAGCAGACACTTACTGTGGTCAGTAGTCTTCAGGGCAGCCTTAATGTCCAAAGGCCTGCCCCCCAGTGTCTCCATCATGGTCCCCGCTTCCCGCACCGGGTCCTGACAGGCCGCCGCATTGTGGTGGCAAGCCCGCATGCTGCCTCCACCGGGTCCCGCCTGTCGGGACCCGGAAGTGCCACGCTCCCGCCGGGAGAGCGTGTGACCGGAAGTCCCACCCGCTAGCATCACTTCCGGTTGCGCGGGACAGCGCGCATGTACAGGAAGCGGCCGGCGTGCTCAGTCAGTGGAGGAGGCCGCCGGCCAGGGAGCCACCAGCCAGCATCACCCCAGAAGGGGATCCGGAGGGCCAGGGCCACGGTCCCACCACCGAGATGTGTTGGAGTAACAGGAGGAGGAGCAGGGCCCGATCAACACTGCCCGGCTGGGAAAAAACACAAAAAAAAGGTATGCTGCAGCTCGCCGACCACCACAGCATAGAGAAGAAAAAAAACTCTCCATGCCCCATGGGGGCAGGAAAGACACTGGCTAGTGGGAGGTTGGAGGGTCCTTTTAACCTCTCTTGTGCTTCCTGTCCCAATTAGGGAATGGAGAGGCAACCTCCTTTGCTGTCGTCGAAGGTGACTAGAGAAACACTCAATGTAACAGGCAACAGAGTCTCCCCCTTCTGCTGGCTCAGCAAGGAAATAGAATCTTCATGCCTCAGGGCTTCCAGGCCCATTTACTCCAATCCAGCAGCACCCACTCTTGGTGGGCACCACAAGAAAGGAATAGCGGCGACCTTAGGAAGCTAACCAAGTAAAGCAAAGTCTGTAGCAAGGTGACCGAATTATCCCAACCTGGGTATCTTCCTTAAGTAGTCTATGATATTCCAGCCGGAACCAAGGCTGAGGTTGTGGTCTTCCAATCGAGAAAGGAGCCCCTAGATTGAAGCCATGTGCATGTCACACACTAGTCAGGAACTTGCAGCTCTCTGGCACCCCCTTATCCTGCTGGCCAATCAGGGTATTGACAGAGGAGAAGAAGATGAGCGCAGCTGCTCTGATTTATGTTGACTATTGCGGCACGTGATGTGACGGAATGTATATGTATTTCGGTCCAGTCCCATCAAATCCACAATATCACATAAATACGTAAATTATGCTGCCACCACCAATCACTTACACAGGTGGATTGGACACCCATTTGGTAACGTGAATTTGAATGGGGTACGTGACGGATCATTATAAAGCATGAAGAATGAAGCTAGTAAATTTTTAGAATATTTATTACGAAAGAATTGGCAGTGTTTATAAAAGATACAAAAGATATTACAATAGAGACAATTTACAGTATGTATAAACAGTTATAAAATAAAATAGGATACAAAATAAGAAAACTACTAAACCTGCGTTTACCAGGTGACATTCGCAAGCTTAGGGGCAGAAGGCTCTCCAGAAAAGGGGAATGATCCTGCCTCACAGCTACAGGTCTTGCTGTGTCCTTCCAAAGTTCTGAATGCCCTCCCTCTTATCCTATTGGATATCCCACCCAGCTGACCTGAGAGAGATGGGCCATCACTGGGGAGGTACAACTGATTATGAAAATGATCAATTCATAGTTTTGTCCATATCTTTGTCCTCATCTTTGTCCTCGAAGGTCACAGGCCAAACACATTAGCCTCCTCATTTCCCTTTTGATTTTATGTGTTTTCTGAGAGCAAACAGGATATGTCTGTGACTTGTGGTTGGGCAGAAATTAATTTCCCAGGTGTATGATACTCCTCCTGAATACAAAAGGAGGTAGCGCAATCCCCAAGAGGTGTGCACCCCAAAAATTTGGTTTATGTAACTATGGCACTAATGTATTGTTATTAAAATGGACCTTAAAGGTCTGTGCCTGGAAGACAAATACCGTACATGTGTGCTGTTTTTTATCTTGGAGGGAATTCATCGTCACTGCAGTTTTATGACCCCTGCCAAGTTGTAAATAGCTTTGGCTAATAAAAAGACCTATCAGGAGGGGGAAGAACAGACAGTGATCTACACAAACACACAGGGGGCAGGGAGTTTGTCAACTGCTAGCACTTCTGAAACATGGAAGATTTTCCATACAGTATTTTCCTGACATAGCTTATATATCCTGGAGACTGAAGAACGTCCTTTTTTATATCCCGAGCACTCATCTCAGGGTATTTTGGTCTTCCCGGAATGGTGGAATAAAGCTGTACTCTTATTGGTTGGCATTTCAATCCTATATCTACAAAATTTTCCTTTGAGTGATGACTGAGTCCCTGACAGATGGGTGTGAAGTTATTTACTTTAAATAAGCAATTCACATACTCCGTCAATATAAGGCTCTGAATAGTCTGCTAAGGGACAACTTAGCAAACATGAGATAGCAAACAAAAGACCAATATGTCTGGCCAAATTAAGAACATTAACCCCTGACATGCACCGAGAAAAGCTGTGTTATCACACCCACACAGTATAATGACCCTATAGCCCTCCACACAATATGGTTACCCACACACAGCACGCTACACATGACAATGGTCTCCACAACCCTTCACACAGTATAATGGCTCTTACACAGACCCACACAGTATAATGACCCCACAGCCATCCACATAATAGGGTCACCCACACACGGCCATCCACATAGGACAATGGTCCCCACAGCCCTTCACACAGTATAATGGCTCTTACACCACCTCCACACTATATAATGACCCCACAGCCCTGCACACAGTATAATGACTCTTACACCACCTCCACACTATATAATGACCCCACAGCCCTGCACACAGTATAATGGCTCTTACACCACCTCCACACTGTATAATGACTCCACAGCCCTGCACACAGTATAATGGCTCTTACACCACCTCCACACTATATAATGACCACACAGCCCTGCACACAGTATAATGGCTCTTACACCACCTCCACACTATATAATGACCCCACAGCCCTGCACACAGTATAATGACTCTTACACCACCTCCACACTGTATAATGACTCCACAGCCCTGCACACAGTATAATGACTCTTACACCACCTCCACACTGTATAATGACCCCACAAGCTCTGCACACAGTATAATGACTCTTACACCACCTCCACACTATATAATGACCCCACAGCTCTGCACACAGTATAATGACTCTTACACCACCTCCACACTATATAATGACCCCACAGCCCTGCACACAGTATAATGGCTCTTACACCACCTCCACACTATATAATGACCCCACAGCTCTGCACACAGTATAATGACTCTTACATCACCTCCACACTGTATAATGACCCCACAGCCCTGCACACAGTATAATGGCTCTTACACCACCTCCACACTGTATAATGACTCCACAGCCCTGCACACAGTATAATGACTCTTACACCACCTCCACACTATATAATGACCCCACAGTCCTGCACACAGTATAATGACTCTTACACCACCTCCACACTATATAATGACCCCACAGCTCTGCACACAGTATAATGACTCTTACACCACCTCCACACTGTATAATGACTCCACAGCCCTGCACACAGTATAATGGCTCTTACACCACCTCCACACATATAAATGACCACACAGCCCTGCACACAGTATAATGGCTCTTACACCACCTCCACACTATATAATGACCCCACAGCCCTGCACACAGTATAATGACTCTTACACCACCTCCACACTATATAATGACCCCACAGCCCTGCACACAGTATAATGACTCTTACACCACCCCCACACTATATAATGACCCCACAGCCCTGCACACAGTATAATGGCTCTTACACCACCCCACTCAGTATAATAACCCCACAGCCCTGCACACAGTATAATGGCTCTTACACCACCTCCACACTATATAATGACCCACAGCCCTGCACACAGTATAATGACTCTTACACCACCTCCACACTGTATAATGACTCCACAGCCCTGCACACAGTATAATGGCTCTTACACCACCTCCACACTATATAATGACCCCACAGCCCTGCACACAGTATAATGGCTCTTACACCACCTCCACACTATATAATGACCCCACAGCCCTGCACACAGTATAATGGCTCTTACACCACCTCCACACTGTATAATGACTCCACAGCCCTGCACACAGTATAATGGCTCTTACACCACCTCCACACTATATAATGACCCCACAGCCCTGCACACAGTATAATGGCTCTTACACCACCCCCACACTATATAATGACCCCACAGCCCTGCACACAGTATAATGGCTCTTACATCACCTCCACACTGTATAATGACCCCACAGCCCTGCACACAGTATAATGACTCTTACACCACCTCCACACTATATAATGACCCCACAGCCCTGCACACTGTATAATGACCCCACAGCCCTCCACACAGTGTAATGACTCTTACACCACCTCCACACTATATAATGACCCCACAGCCCTGCACACAGTATAATGACTCTTACACCACCTCCCCACTATATAATGACCCCACAGCCCTGCACACAGTATAATGGCCCTTACACCACCTCCACACAGTGTAATGACCCCACAGCCCTGCACACAGTATATAATGGCTCTTACACCACCTCCACACTATATAATGACCCAAAGCCCTGCACACAGTATAATAACTCTTACACCACCTCCACACTGTATAATGACCCCACAGCCCTGCACACAGTATAATGGCTCTTACACCACCTCCACACTATATAATGACCCCACAGCCCTGCACACAGTATAATGACTCTTACACCACCTCCACACTATATAATGACCCCACAGCCCTGCACACAGTATAATGGCTCTTACACCACCTCCACACTATATAATGACTCCACAGCCCTGCACACAGTATAATGACTCTTACACCACCCCCACACTATATAATGACCCCACAGCCCTGCACACAGTATAATGGCTCTTACACCACCCCACTCAGTATAATAACCCCACAGCCCTGCACACAGTATAATGGCTCTTACACCACCTCCACACTATATAATGACCCCACAGCCCTGCACACAGTATAATGACTCTTACACCACCTCCACAGTATATAATGACCCCACAGCCCTGCACACAGTATAATGACTCTTACACCACCTCCACACTATATAATGACCCCACAGCCCTGCACACAGTATAATGACCCCACAGCCCTGCACACAGTATAATGGCTCTTACATCACCTCCACACTATATAATGACCCCACAGCCCTGCACACTGTATAATGACTCTTACACCACCTCCACACTATATGATGACCCCACAGCCCTGCACACAGTATAATGACTCTTACACCACCTCCACACTATATAATGACCCCACAGCCCTGCACACAGTATAATGGTTCTTACACCACCTCCACACTATATAATGACCCCACAGCCCTGCACAAGTATAATGGCTCTTACACCACCTCCACACTATATAATGACCCACAAGCCCTGCACACAGTATAATGGCTCTTACACCACCTCCACACTGTATAATGACTCCACAGCCCTGCACACAGTATAATGACTCTTACACCACCTCCACACTATATAATGACCCCACAGCCCTGCACACAGTATAATGACTCTTACACCACCTCCTCACTATATAATGACCCCCACAGCCCTGCACACAGTATAATGACTCTTACACCACCTCCACACTATTTAATAACCCCACAGCCCTGCACACAGTATAATGGCTCTTACACCACCTCCACACTATATAATGACCCCACAGCCCTGCACACAGTATAATGACTCTTACACCACCTCCACACTATATAATGACCCCACAGCCCTGCACACAGTATAATGACTCTTACACCACCTCCTCACTATATAATGACCCCCACAGCCCTGCACACAGTATAATGGCTCTTACACCACCCCACTTAGTATAATAACCCCACAGCCCTGCACACAGTATAATGGCTCTTACATAGACCACACAGTATAATGACCCCACAGCCCTCCACATAATAGGGTCACCCACACACGGCCCACCACACAGGACAATGGTCTCCACAGCCCTTCACACAGTATAATGGCTCTTACATAGACCCACACAGTATAATGACCCCACAGCCCTCCACATAATAGGGTCACCCACACACGGCCCACCACACAGGACAATGGTCTCCACAGCCCTTCACACAGTATAATGGCTCTTACACTGCTCCACTCAGTATAATAACCCCACAGCCCTCCACTCAATCTTGCCCCCAACACACAGGACAATGGTCCCCACAGCCCTCCACATAGTATAATGCCCCCACAGAGTAGGATTATCCCCACAGCACACCCACAGAGTATAATGATCCCCGCATAGTTGCCCACATGGTTTCATCACCCCACAGCAGTCCATACACTGTATGAAGACCCCAAAAACCCTACATACAGTATGATCCTGCCCACATTTCCTTTTACCCTCACATATGATGGCCTTATATCTCCCCACACTTTATGATGACCCAAAAGTGTATCCTCCACACAACGAGCTGATACCTCAAAACCTTAAAGAGGGAAACTATGGTCTAGTGGTGTTACCTTGTTTATGCCAAAGTGCAAGAAAAGAACCTGTCAGGTGCTTGGGAAAGCTGGGTGTGCTCATTGTCAGTCTATTGCGATAGATGAGTGTGTAAAAGGACAGTCAAGTGTGCAACACACAGAGAGGGATGACACAGTGGTGACGTTACACTATATTTATTGCTGTAACAAAAGTGGGGATGGGCAGCACAGAAACAGCAGTAAAAGTTGCAAATGGTTACAATAAACTTAGATTTAACACACAATAATCAGGGGTACATGTTACATGTATAAGCAATGATCAGGACTCTCATCTGAATATTACTACTACCACCAGAGGACACATTCCCTTACAAAGGGGTGAAACAATTGGATTAACGGCTTTCAGGTCACCTAAAAGGTCAGGGGTACTAAATAATCGGCCCTTCCCCACGTCTGCAGCTTGACCACATAGCTCTGGCTTGGGATCTTGACCAGCGGCATCTACAGGCGGCTCAAGGAACTCAGGCACGTGCTTTTAACAGGCAGTGTCTGTGCTCAGTTCACAAGACCCAGGTAACGGCTCTTGACAGGTGGTGTCTGTGGACGGCTCACAGGACTCAGGCACCGGCTCTTGACAGGAAGAGTTTACAGACAGCTCACAGGATTCAGGTACCGGCTCTTCACAGGCAGTGTCTGCAGACCGCTCACAGGATTCAGGTACCGGCCCTTGACAGGAGGTGTGTGTGGATGGCTCACAGTACTCAGGCACCAGCTCTTCACAAGCAGTGTGTGCGGATGGCTCACAGTACTCAGGCACCAGCTCTTCACAGGCAGTGTGTGTGGACAGCTCACAGTACTCAGGCACCTGCTCTTCACAAGCAGTGTGTGCGGATGGCTCACAGTACTCAGGCACCAGCTCTTCACAGGCAGTGTGTGCGGATGGCTCACAGTACTCAGGCACCAGCTCTTCACAGGCAGTGTGTGCGGATGGCTCACAGTACTCAGGCACGCTCTTCACAGGCAGTGTGTGCGGATGGCTCACGACTCAGGCACCTGCTCTTCACAGGCAGGTGTGTGTGGACAGCTCACAGTACTCAGGCACCAGCTCTTCACAAGCAGTGTGTGGGATGGCTCACAGTACTCAGCACCAGCTCTTCACAGGCAGTGTGTGCGGAGGCTCACAGTACTCAGGCACCAGCTCTTCACAGGCAGTGTGTCGGACAGCTCACAGTACTCAGCATTGCTCTTCACAGGCAGTGTGTGGGAGCTCACAGTACTCAGGCATGGCTCTTCACAAGCAGTGTGTGGGAGCTCACAGTACTCAGGCACCAGCTCTTCACAAGCAGTGTGTGCGGATGGCTCACAGTACTCAGGCACCGGCTCTTCACAGGCAGTGTGTGGGACGCTCACAGTACTCAGGCACAGGCTCTTCACAGGCATGTGTGTGGACAGCTCACAGTACTCAGCATCGGCTCTTCACAGGCAGTGTGTGTGGACAGCTCACAGTACTCAGGCACCGCTCTTACCAGTGGTGTGTGGAATGGCTCACAGTACTCAGGCACCGCTCTTCACAGGCAGTGTGTGCGACAGCTCACAGTACTCAGCACCAGCTCTTCACACAGTGTGTGCGGATGGCTCACAGTACTCAGGCATCGCTCTTCCAGGCAGTGTGGGACAGCTCACAGTACTCAGCATCGGCTCTTCACAGGCAGTGTGTGCGGATGGCTCACAGTTTTCAGGCACTGGCTCTTCACAGGCAGTGTGTGGGACAGCTCACAGTACTCAGGCACTAGCTCTTCACAAGCAGTGTGTGCGGATGGCTCACAGTACTCAGGCACTGGCTCTTCACAGTCAGTGTGTGCGGAGCTCACAGTACTCAGGCACCAGCTCTTCACAAGCAGTGTGTGTGGATGGCTCACAGTACTCAGGCACAGCTCTTCACAAGCAGTGTGTGCGGATGGCTCACAGTACTCAGGCATGGCTCTTCACAGGCAGTGTGTGCGACGCTCACAGTACTCAGGCATCGGCTCTTCACAGGCAGTGTGTGCGGACAGCTCACAGTACTCAGGTATCGCTCTTCACAGCAGTGTGTGCGGATGGCTCACAGTACCAGGCACTGGCTCTTCACGGCAGTGTGTGGGATGGCTAACAGTACTCAGGCATCAGCTCTTCACAGCAGTGTGTGCGGATTGCTCACAGTACTCAGGCACTGGCTCTTCACAGGCAGTGTGTGGGACAGCTCACAGAAACTCAGGCACTAGCTCTTCACAAGCAGTGTGTGCGGATGGCTCACAGTACTCAGGCACCAGCTCTTCAAGGCAGTGTGTGTGTTAGCTCACAGTATCAGGCACCGCTCTTCACAGCAGTGTGTGCGACAGCTCACAGTACTCATGCACCAGCTCTTCACAGGCAGTGTGTGCGGATGGCTCACAGTACTCAGGCACAGCTTTCACAGGCAGTGTGTGCATGGCTCACAGTACTCAGGCACCACTCTTCACAGGCAGTGTGTGCGGATGGCCACGTATCAGGCACTCTCTCACGGCTGTGGCGGATGGTCACAGTATCAGGCACTAGCTCTTCACAAGCAGTGTGAGCGGATGGCTCCAGCTCACACTACTCAGGCACTGCTCTTCACAGGCATTGTGTGTGCGGATGGCTCACAGTACTCAGGCACTGGC
The DNA here is from genome assembly GCA_033576535.1 of Allobates femoralis. Classification (NCBI taxonomy): domain Eukaryota; kingdom Metazoa; phylum Chordata; class Amphibia; order Anura; family Aromobatidae; genus Allobates; species Allobates femoralis. The sequence goes on along the minus strand of JARQOC010000002.1, from coordinate 747,280,613 downwards.
TCTTCACAGCAGTGTGTCGGGACAGCTCACAGTACTCAGGCACGGGTCTTCACAGCATGTGTGCGGACTGCTCACAGTACTCAGGCACTGGCTCTTCACAGGCAGTGTGTGTGGGACAGCTCACAGTACTCAGCACAGCTCTTCACAAGCAGTGTGTGGGCAGCTCACAGTACTCAGGCATCGCTCTTCACAGGCAGTGTGTGCGGACTGCTCACAGTACTCAGGCACCAGCTCTTCACAGGCATGTGTGCGGATGCTCCAGTACTCAGGCACTGCTCTTCACAGCAAGTGTGTGCGGATGGCTCACAGTATCAGGCACAGCTCTTTTACAGGCAGTGTTGGGGCGGACGCTCACAGTACTCAGGCACCAGCTCTTCACAGGCAGTGTGTGCGGATGGCTCACAGTACTCAGGCACGCCTCTTCACAAAGGGAGTGTGTTGGACAGCTCACAGTACTCAGGCACTTGGCCCCTTCACAGGCAGTGTGTGTGGACAGCTCACAGTACTCAGGCACGGCTCTTCACAGGCAGTGTGTGTGGGACAGGCTCACGCAGTTACTCAGGCACACGGCTCTTCACAGCAGTTGTGCGGATGGCTCACAGTACTCAGCAGCTCTTACAGGCAGTGTGTGTGGACAGCTCACAGTACTCAGGCACCAGCTCTTCACAAGCAGTGTGTGGACTGTGCTCACAGTACTCAGGCACGCTCTTCACAGGCAGTGTGTGCTGGATGGCTCACAGTATCAGGCACGGCTCTTCACAGGCAGTGTGTGCGGATGCTCACAGTACTCAGGCACTGGCTCTTCACAGGCAGTGTGGTGTGGACAGCTCACAGTACTCAGGCACTGGCTCTTCACAAGCAGTGTGTGCGGATGGCTCACAGTACTCAGCACGCTCTTCACAGCAGTGTGTGTGGACAGCTCACAGTATCAGGCACTGGCTCTTCACAGGCAGTGTGTGCGGATGGCTCACGTACTCAGGCACTGGGTCTTCACAGGCAGGTGTGCTGTACTGCTCACAGTACTCAGGCACTAGCTCTTCACAAGCAGTGTGTGTGGACGCTCACAGTACTCAGGCACTGGCTCTTCACAGGCAGTGTGTGTGGAGCTCACAGTAATCAGGCACCAGCTCTTCACAAGGGAGTGTGTGCGGATGGCTCACAGTACTCAGGCACTGGCTCTTCACAGCAGTGTGGCGGATGGCTCACAGTACTCAGGCACTGGCTCTTCACAGCAGTGTGTGCGATGGCTCACAGTACTCAGCATCGGCTCTTCACAGCAGTGTGTGTGGACAGCTCACAGTACTCAGGCACGGCTCTTCACAGGCAGTGTGTGCGTGGCAGTCACAGTACTCAGGCACTCGGCTCTTCACAGGCAGTGTGTGCGGATGGCTCACAGTACTCAGGCACTCGGCTCTTCACAGCAGTGTGTGTGCGGATGCTCACAGTACTCAGGCACTCGGCTCTTCACAGGCAGTGTGTGGGACAGCTCACAGTACTCAGGCACAGCTCTTCACAGAGCAGTGTGTGCGGATGGCTCACAGTACTCAGGCACTGGCTCTTCACAGGCAGTGTGTGGACAGCTCACAGTACTCAGCACCAGGCTACTTCACAAGCAGTGTGTGCGGACGGTCACAGTACTCAGGCACTGCTCTTCACAGGCAGTGTGTGCGTGGACAGCTCACAGTACTCAGGCACTGGCTCTTCACAGCAGTGTGTGCGGATGCTCACAGTACTCAGGCACGGCTCTTCACAGGCAGTGTTGTGTGAAGCTCACAGTACTCAGGCACGCTCTTCACAAGCAGTGTGTGCGGATGTCACAGTACTCAGGCACTGGCTCTTCACAGGGAGTGTGGTGGATGGCTCACAGTACTCAGGCACTAGCTCTTCAACAAGGGAGTGTGTGCGGATGGCTCACAGTACTCAGGCATCGGGTCTTCACAGGCAGTGTGTGTGGACAGCTCACAGTACTCAGGCACGGCTCTTCACAGGCAGTGTGTGCGGATGGCTCACAGTACTCAGGCACAGCTCTTCACAGGCAGTGTGTGTGGACAGCTCACAGTACTCAGGCACGGCTCTTCACAGGCAGTGTGTGGGAAGCTCACAGTACTCAGGCACCGGCTCTTCACAGGCAGTGTGTGCGGACGGCTCACAGTACTCATGGCATCGGCTCTTCACAGGCAGTGTGTGTGGGATGCTCACAGTACTCAGGCACAGCTCTTCACAGGCATGTGTGCGGAAGCTCACAGTACTCAGGCACGCTCTTCACAGGCAGTGTGTGTGCGGATGGCGGCACGGTCTCAGGCAGTTCAGCTCGTATCACACAGTCAGATGTGTGCGGATGCTCACAGTACTCAGGCACTGGCTCTTCACAGGCAGTGTGTGCGGATGGCTCACAGTACTCAGGCACTGGCTCTTCACAGGCAGTGTGTGCGATGCTCACAGTACTCAGGCACTAGCTCTTCACAAGCAGTGTGTGCGGATGGCTCACAGTACTCAGGCACTGGCTCTTCACAGGCGGTGTGCGGAGGCTCACGACTCAGGCACTGGCTCTTCACAGCAAGTGTGCGGGCTCACAGACTCAGGCATGCTCTTCAGGTGTTCAGGTACCTGGCTCTTGACAGGATTCAGGTACCGGCTCTTGACAGGTGGTGTGTGTGGATGGTTCACAGGACTCAGGTACCGGCTCTTGACAGGCTGTGTGTGCGGACAGCTCACAGGACTTAGGCACAGACTCTTGTACAGGCATCCAGTCAGCCTTGGTATACCCAGGGGACTCGTGATCGGGAGTACCACCTCAGTCCTAGACCCAGGAGCTGGCAGACATAAGTGTTGCTATCACGAGGAACTCCCGCAATCTGTTACTGCTGGAGCAGGGGCGAGCATTAGGAAAACTGCAAGTATCACAAACAATTTATAATGGAGTAAACATCAAGATATTATAAATTGCAAATACATATAATTGATGGAAGTAAATCAACACAGCAGATACAAAAATAAACCACTGTGTTCAGGAACATTTCTGTGAATTAATGTAAGACACTATGGAAATTCTGAATAACCACGGATTATAAAACTAATAGAGATGCCATCTTCTTATTGAGGTTTAATATTTTTATTTTTTACGGCCAAAAATAGATATAAGAAATCTCTGTGAAAGTAAGAGGTATTGTGCATTGTAGGCTCAACGGAATGTGTTTTTAGTGTATTTTTTTGTATGTGATTTAATGACAATTTTAAATGATTTAAAGTAAAATGTTATTTTAAGACACCATTATTATAGAGTATATCGCTTAGCGCGCTGCCATTTATTGATTCCTTTACACATACTAAAGTATAGGCTTTTTTGAGGTGTACTGAGGGCAGTGCAGCTTTGGAGAAGTTTGATCAAATCCGATTCATTTCATTGATTTAAAATAAAAAGTCAGAATTGTTTCGGTCACTGGATGTTCTAAAAGAAGAAAAATGGAATGTAGCCGTAAGAGTATCAGAACAAAAAATATATCAATTTGGAATCTCCTTAATTGTCCATAGAATAAAGTTGGAAAATATCAACAGAATCTTTTCTTACATTTCTTCACTATAAACATATTTTCTACTCTCCAGTACATTATATGGAAAACTAACACAGACAAGCAAAAGGGTAACTATGTTTTGACTTTTTTTTTCCTTTCTGGCTTCAGATCTCACCATCCTCTACAGATGAGCGTAAGACCTTCATTTTATAGATAATCAATCTTCTCTATCTCGTACATAAATGTGACTAGCAGCCTTTTATCATATGATTAGTTATGCAGATTCCGGTCATGTGACTGCATTATTATTGTTTTGATCTAAAAATCTAACTTTGGAAAGCGTTCGACAATGTGAGGTGGCCATGGCTGGATTGGGTCTTGGATGCTATCGGCTTAGAGGGGCCTTTTCGCCAATTTTTAAGATCTTTATACAGTAACCCGAAGGCATGTGTTAGCATTCCGGGATTTCTGTCGGAAACGTTTTCACTGGAGAAGGGAACTCGCCAAGGCTGCCCGCTATCGCCTCTTCTTTTTAACTTAGCGATAGAGCCACTGGCATTATATCTATCCGCTCAGACCACCTGTGAAGGCCTTAGAGTAGGAGAAAAGGAAGTTAAGTTGTCCCTTTTTGCCGATGATATTATTCTATTTGTGCAACACCCACTAAGAGACCTTAAAACAATCCTAGACACCATAGAAAAAATAGGGACACTATCAGGATTCATATCAAATAGAGACAAATGTGAAATTCTCTTCCTCAAAAATGGAAGACCTAATAGACCTGTAACCACACTATGTGATATCCCTGTTGCCAAAAATAACTTGAAATATCTAGGAGTTCAGCTGGCTAGAACACCCGAACTGATATACAAATTGAATTTTCTTCCAATAATAGAAAAAATAGAAAGAGAGTTGGAATGCTGGAAAAATCTTCCCCTGTCGCTACTAGGGCGATCTCACTTGATCAAAATGGTTAGCTTCGCTAGACTACTCTATCTGCTCCAGACATTCCAATGTTGCTAAAACACACAGACGTAGGCGACTGAATATAGCATTTTCCAAATTCCTGTGGGGAGGCAAAAGAGCCAGAATTAAACAACTACCCTAATGCAGGCAAGAGAAGAGGGGGGACTGAGAGTCCCAGATATTAGGGGTTATAATTTGGCATAAGTCATGAGAAATGTCCTAGACTGGATCAACAATACCTCCAAGTTCTCTGATTTGGCCCTAGAGGGAGAGTTCTCCAAACCCTGGGATCTATCGGCCCTGCGCATTCCTCACTGAAAACACTGCCCCCAAGAATCAAGTGCACATCTATTTGTAGAGACACAGTGATGACTTGGAAGGCAGTGAGGAAAAAATGAATCTTTCATGGCAGATTTCTAAAATTTTGAACCCCTGGGCCGCCCCATCCTTTCCGCAAGGGACTGACAATCTGTTATTTCGTACATGGAGGGAGAGGGGCGTAAAAACTCTGGGAGACCTTATGCACATGGGGGAGAAGAGATGGTTGACGAGTACTGAAATTCTAAACAAATTTAACCTCCCGGGGTCCCATTGGTTGCCGTGTTTACAAATTCAGCGACATCTTCCTGTCTCGTTTACGTAATATTAAGGCAGAAATAGGAGGCGAGTGGGGAGAATTAATGGGAATTACCCCCAATGACTATCTAACCACCCTGTATAGTAAGCTACAAAAAACCCTCAAACCTCTGATGTCCCATAAACTATTTTCCATATGGAAGAAACATTACACTGAACCAGACCTAACTCAAAATATACTAAAAGGATGGGACTTAGTAAGGAAACATATTATAAACGAAAAATGGAGGGATACTCAGTACAGAGTAGTACATGGTACTATCAAAGGCTTCAATATCCCACCTTCTCTGGCCAATAGTGAAAGATGGGTTGAGTGCCCTAAATGTAAAACCCCCATGACTGATCTTGAACACGGGATTTGGTCTTGCACGGAAACACGAAAATATTGGAGGAGGTGGAATCTCTTGCCTCGGGATTATTTCCTGTGGAATGTAAGGATGATCCGAGGCTATGGCTGTTCCACTACTCAGCTGCTACCACATCGGTTGGGCAGATACATGTCCTATTTCACACAATATCTCTTGTGGCCAAGAGACAACTCCTGTCACACTGGCTCCAGGAAACTGTCCCTTCAATTGAAATAATACGAAATATGCTCAGGAGATCCTTGGAGCTTGAATCCATGGAGACACTTGTCAATAATTGCATATTGCTTTTTGAATTTTTTCTCTTGTAATGATTTATTCTCAATAAAAACGATGGTTCAAAAAAAAAAAAAAAAAATCTAACTTTGGTTTGTATTATTTTATAAATCCACCTTTGGTTTTCGGCACTACCTGAATCCTTCTGGGCTGCTCTCCATCAGATTCAAGCATATCTCCACCCAAATCTCTTCTCCACATTTCCCAATGTTGGTCACACCGGTCACCTCACTAGGGGAAGTCACAGCTTTATCTTCTACCCACAAGTGTTGTATTATGTTGAGATCTGGGGACTGTGGAGACAATAAAGCTCATCTAGTTCATTGTCATTGACTCATTTCTTCCCCAATCTTGCCATATGCTTCGGGTCGTTGTCCTGTTTGAACACAATGTTGTCCTTTTCATACCCATAGTACTCGAGTGTATGAAGTAACTTATCTTGTAGGATCCTCACATATAGCTCAGCATTGAGACCACACCATCCATTCAAGTATCCAACGCCTTTTGCTATGAAACAACCCCATATAATCAGGCTTTCTCCACTGAACTTAACAGTTCCTTCAATTTCTCAATCCATTAGCCCATTTTCCACTTGTTTCTTCCAGACCCATTTGCACCCATCAGAGACATCTATTGACTTTCATCTCATCGCTCCAAATCACTTGTTTCCAATCTTCCACTTTTCGTACTTTGCAAAGTTGAGCAGACGCTTCTTATGACATATTGAAGTTGAGGCTTCTTCGCCTTTTTTGGGCGACTACTCCAGACTTGGGTACTGTGCGTCACCCGGTGCTCGTATGGACGTCTGTTATCTCACTGTTTATGAAGCATATGAGCAACCTCCACTGCCATGTTTGTCTACCACAACAGATTGACCTTGTAATGAGACGACTTGTTGACTCTGACATTTTGCCTGGACGTCACCTCTTGGCTTTTGAATTGATGGACGGACTTTGTTTCCTATTCTTCCACCGCCATAGCCTCACATGATGCAGTTTAGCAATTTTCTTGGCGGGAAAAGAGGCCGCTATTGATGAGCTGGATGGAATAGTGTTTCTCTATTCTTGGGAAGAGCTTCATCATGGCGGATCCTCTATTCAAACCAGTGAGCTTTCATTTGAGAATCAATCTAACACAATGAACATTAGGGAATGTGAGAACTGGTTGTAATTTGTAGTATACAGGAAGAAAAAGATTTTAAACACCAGTAACAATAAAAGTGAGATGACAAGAATCTGCATAACTATAACTATATGATAAATAGTTACAAGTCATATTTATGTCTAAGATAGCAGAGATGGATTGTTTATAAAATGAAGGTCATCTCACACTCAAAGCTGTAAAGGATGATGAGATATGGAGGTGGAAATTCAAAAGTGCAAACATTGTTACCCTTTTGCACGTCAGTGTGGATATTGAGGACTCATACGCACTTGTGGCACTGTGACGGGGTGTGCGACAGAGCAGGAAGGGACACCCGGCCGATGATCATTCAAGGAGATTTATTAAACAAGAAAGCTGGAACAACACACATGAGGGTAAATCTGCACAGTCCGCAATGAGTCCAAACAAAGCAAATAGATCCGGGGCACCTCCCGATAATCCTTGTGCCAGATAAACGCAAGCAATAGTCATTGCAAGAGTCCAATGGATCCAACGCAATCCCATGGACGACGAGATCTGGCCTCAGCTCAGATCTCGCTCCATTTACTTCCACAGTCAACTCACATCTGATCCTAAAACATGAATGTATTGTCTGGGCTCCTGGGATCAGCCCATGTGAAAAGGAGTAGGGGTTCACACCTACTATTGAATGGTTTGCGCCATCAGATGATTCTAGAAACGTATGGCTCCAGTGTGTCTGGTAGTATGTGGATTGGAATAGCCACCTGCTGGGAGGAAGAATGGCCAATCCTTCACTAGCTGTTGACCGATGCTTAATTACATTACAGTCCAGGAATGCAATTCTTGGGGGAAGGAGACGTTAAATTACTGCGCAATAAATTGCATAGTATACATAACTACAGGACAGGAAAAGTATACACCATTACAATCCCTTCCCCCCTTAATTTGTGTACGGACTAAGGACCTCTACAGGTCACTTGTCAAGTACACAGAGTCATAGTGTGAATTACACTCGGATTCATGCAGCCACAAATTGGCATTGTAGCTCTCCCACATCATTGCCTAGGAGGACATCTACAGGCAGGTCACTCATCACCCCAACCACACATCGCCTGATCCCAAAGCCGAAGTTCAGATCCACAGTGGCTTTGGGAATAGTTGTCCATTTGCCACCAGCCAGTTCAATTACAATCCCATATCCTTTGTGGATTGCTTCAGGCCGGACCACTCAGGTGGATCAGCCAGTGTGAGGAAAGCCCCCGAGTCACAAAACCCAATAAGTCTCTGTCCATCAAGCACAACCTCCTACAAGTGCTTACCCCGATGAGCAGAAGTCTTTGTTTCTGTGAGTCACTCGGCCAGTCCTCAAGTAGTGGTGACTGCTCTTCCTCCATGGCACTTGGCTGTACATAGTTAATAATCCGGTGTGGTGCAAGATGATTACTCATGTGACCAGCTGGGCAGGAGGCTTGCAGATGCCCAGGCTGCCCACATCTATAACATCTGCGATGTGTCTCACCACTTCCAAGGCGCCCTCTTGGGTGGAGGGTAAGGGAACCTGGAGGCCAGCTCCCACCTGAAGGTGCTGTAGGGGAATGAATATGACTCCTTCATTAAGATGGCTTAGCATGTGGCCTGCAGATGGCCAGACCCATAACACATGCGCTCTGCTAGTTTCTCTCCTCGTCGTATTCCAGGAGACGCAGTTGCAACAATTGGAGGCACATTAACACGGGTATCAGCACGAGGTGGTGGCTTATGGGAACAATGAACAATGGGCATAGCAGGGCAAGGGGCCACCGGTGTTAGGGAGCTAGTGGGCTTCTCTCGATCCTCCAGCAGATACTTCCACTGAGGCATGATGGTGAGAGCCTCATCCCCTAGAGTGGCAGCTTGCTCCAACTGTTGCTGGTCTCCTCTCACGCACCCATTCCCGGATCTCAGCAGGGCACTTAGCATAAAACTGCTCTTTTAGGATGAACTGGAGGAAGGTCTCCCAGGTAACGGCTCCTTTCCCTCCAGCCAGCGATGACATACTTGTTTGAGCCTGTGGGCATACATCTTGAAAGATCCTTCCCCATCACAGGCTAAGGTAGGGAACTGAGCTCTGTACATATCTGGGGTCACGGCAGTTCCAGGATGGTCTGTTTAATCTCCACGTACTCACAGTTCCATCGAGGTTCCATAGCTCCATAGGCTTCAGCAACTCCACCCTCTAAGAGCCCCACCAGATGTCGGACTCGCTCCCTTTCCGGGACTTCCATTAATTTTTTTTCTCATATATGATTTTTATTAACAATTTTCACATATTAACAAAGATATATAATTGGTACAACAACAGTAGGAATAGGGAAGGGAGGGTGGGGGAGAGGGGGAACAGATTATTGCAGGAAGCATTCGAGCCATAATGACCCATTGATTCCGATTCAAGAGAGCATCGTTGCTTCACATTGGTCCGCATAACATTGGGTCCCCATATATGATGCAGTAGAGTTAGATGCAATCTCCACAGAGTAAGTCCTGACCGCATAGTTACTCCAAAAAGCGTTGGTCTTGAATTTGTTCACTCACGGTTTCAATTTCCCGAGTAATGTCTCAGGGGTGATCTTCTTAACAGTGTAGCGCAAGATAGAAAAGTTGCAGTAAGGGTTTTCACACCCTAGTAGCCAGACGGGGAAGCGATAGCACGACACTCTAATGTATAAAATCCAAGTAGATCTTGGTAAGAGGGGGTGGGACAGGAGGGGGAGAATATAGCTACATCAAAGGGGCGTATCAAAAAAAAGAAAAGTGAAGAGATAAGGGAAAAAGGAAAGGGAAAAGATAAAAAGAGAGAGGGAGGGGACCGGTTTGCCCCTGGGTTCATCCCCCATATGCCACTGGGTAGGTTTCGGTTGACAGCTCATCTCCTTCTATATAGGGAGCCGTTGTGCAAGCGGGTGTGTTCCCCATAGATCCCATGCTTCAGTCACGTAACGGCGGGCACCGTGATCTAACGCCAGGTAGTACTCGTGACAGAATATGGAATTAATCTTATCGGTAAGGTCGTTCATAGACGGGGGGGAAGGTTGCTTCCATTTGGAGTGATACAGGCTCTGGCAGCTGTTAATACATACGTCATTATCCGACGAATCACGGGTGGATATCCCATGACTCCCACATGTAGAACCGCGATCTGTGGCTCCAGTGGGATTTTCATTTCCGTGACTGAGTCCAATAACCCAGACACCAGTTGCCAGAACTGTGCCACTTTTGGACAGCTCCACCAAACATGTGGCAGATCGGCCTCCATGCCACACTGCTTCCAGCATAACGGCGAGGCACCTCTGCCGAAATTCGCTAATTTCTTGGGGCTAATATACCATCGTAGATGGATTTTTTAAGTAATTCGATATGGTTTATGCATCTAGATGCTTCCCTCACACAATGTACAGCGTCTTCCCAATCCTCCTCCGTCGCCCCGAACGAAAGGTCCTGTTCCCATTTGATAGTGTAGGAGAGTCTCGGAGGCGCATCTTTTTCAATCAGATCTGTGTATAGGGCTGAGAGGGATTTCGGCGGTCTAGGCACCGTCGTCAGAGAGCGTCTCAGCGCCGAGGGAGTCCGCGATGGACACAGGTCATGAGAAAAGGCGGGGGAGCGCATAAGGTGCACAATCTGATGAAAATACAGGAAGGTAGGCCTCAGTTCTGGATATTTGTTCAACAACTCCTCCAGTTTGAGCAGTCCAGATCCCCCAAGAAGATCCGCGAGGGTCTGAGGGCCCTTGCGTTTCCATGTTGAGACCGAAAAAGTAGGGATCAGCCAGGAAAACGCTTCTATTGGGAAATCACCCGGAGGAATCTTGGAGAGCCATGAACCGCCAGCAATTCAGAGATTGTATTAAGGAAGTCAGAGTCTGTCACACGACTCACCGAGTTTGCCGCGAGAAGAGATCGTAAAGATCCCTTCCGGAGCTGAACCCTCCTCTATTAGCTTCCATCCCTGAGAGTCCTCATCATGCCACCACTTCCCCGCCGCTTCCAACACCACCGCTCTCCTGTATTTCTCCACATCCGGCACTACCATTCCACCTTTCGTGAGATGTCTATATAATAAGGACCCTTTAACCCTAGCTGGGGCCGTCCCCCATATGCATCTAGAGATCATTCGTTGAAGACGCCGTAGGAGCATCCTGGGGAAATGAATTGGGACGCATCTAAAAAGATACAGGATTTTAGGGAGCCACAACATCCTAACAGCCTGCACTCTGGCAATCCACGACATTGAGTCAAGTGGAAGATCCACCAGGGCTTTTCCCAGATCAGCTGTGAGATTGTCCATATTTTTCATCGCCATATGTCTGGTGGGGCACAATGTAATCCCCAGGTATGGAATACCCGATGGTGAGCATTTAAATGGGAAAGAGGCTATGAGGATGGATGTGTCTCTATCTGATATGCCGATAGGGAGCAGCACTGATTTAGTTGGATTAAGTTTGTAGTATGAAATCCGTGCAAAGCAGTCAAGTGTCTTTACAATCCTAGGGAGGGAGGAGAGAGGGTCTTCCGTAATCACAATGACATCATCGGCGTATAAACCGACGACGTGTTTATGGCGTCCCACTACAAGTCCAGGGATCCCCGGGTCCATTCTCAAAGATATTGCGAGTGGCTCCATGACCAGGGCAAAAATTAGAGGTGACAGGGGACATCCCTGCCGAGTGCCATTTGTGATACGGAAGAGCCTAGATTTGTATCCAGAGGACAAAACTCTTGCACACGGGTTGGAATAAAGAGCAAGAATCGCTGTCACAATAGGGCCCGTAATACCGAAAGCCGTGAGGACCTCCCTGAGATATCCCCAGTGTACCCTATCAAACGCTTTCTCAGCATCCAATGACAGAAATACACTAGGGATACCCCTCCTCTCAGCTACCTCTATTAAGTCCAGCATTCTCCTCGTCCCGTCGTTTGCTTGACTGCCCTGCACGAACCCAACCTGATCATGATGCACTAACATGGGAATCACATCGCCCAGACGTGTGGCTAAAAGTTTAGCATATAGTTTAATGTCTGTATTTAAAAGTGATATGGGTCTAAAATTTTCCGGGCAGTCCTGGGCCTTACCCGACTTGGGAATCATCGATATCGTGGCTTCCAGCGCTGCTTCAGGGACACTTCCCTGCGCTTGCCATACATTGAATAGTCGAAGAAGATAAGGTGCGAGGATCTGCCCGTAGTGGTCATAGTATTCATTGATTAACCCATCAGGGCCTGGGGCTTTATTGTTTTTTAAGCTTTTCAGTGCTTTGTGAATTTCCAATTCAGAGAAAGGAGTGTTTAGAGAGGCCAGCGCGTCAGGCGAGAGGGCGGGAATATTCAGGGTCTCCAAAAACTTCTGTATACTGTCTGTGGAAGGTTGGGGCGTCTGAGGGTCGAGGTGAAGATTATATAGCTTCTCATAGTATGAGGCAAAAGTCTCCACTATATCTGTCGGGTTTCTAACTAATTTCCCCTCAACGTCTCGTATAGCCGTTACCATCCCTTTAGTCATTCTCTTTTTGAGTCTGCGGGCCAGTAATCTACCAGCTCGATCACCGGCCTCGTAGTGTCTGGTGCGTAGTTTTCTGAGATTAGTTTCGTGCTGCTTTAGTAGCAGTGCACGTAGGTTGTTGCGGATCTGCCTTATCTGCGATGCCAGCGCACAAGACGGTGAAGCCTTGTTGAGTGTCTCCAATTGAGACAATTCTGTTGTCCAGTCCTTTAAAAGCTTTTCCCTGCGACGCCTCACAATCGAAGCTTTCTGTATACACAGGCCACGTATCACCGCCTTGTGCGCATACCATAGCACATCATCTGGGTCTGATGTACATCATTCAGGACAAAGTATTCCTTTAGTGCTGCGCCAATATCATCAGCGATCTTCAAGTCAGTCAAGAGACCCGCATGTAACCTCCATGATCTAGAAGCTCCACCTCCAACATCTAGAGCCATTTCCAATTCGATCGGGGCGTGGTCCGACCAAGTGATCAGACCAATCCCCGATGAACTGCACCTATCCAGTGCCAGGTCATTAAGCAGAAAGAAATCTATTCTGGAGTAGGATTTGTGCGCCGGGGAAAAGAAGGAATAGTCCCTCTCTTCCGCGTGCTGGTATCTCCAGACGTCATAGAGGTGGAACTCCCGGCAGAGGTCTCCAAGCGCACCTCTACCCCTAGACACAGGGGATGAGGAGTCAATGCGAGGTTCCATCACTGCATTGAAGTCGCCACAAACGACAAGGCGTCCTTCAGCATCTTTTTGAATACGCTCAAATAAGTGTTTCAGAAATTTCGTTTGACCCACATTCGGGCTGTAGACAGTGACTATGGTGTAACGGATTCCCCCAATCTCGCATTTCACACCCACATATCTTCCTAACTCGTCATGAAAGGAGGAGGTCTGGGTGAACTGCAGCCGATGGCTGATAAAAATACACACTCCTGCTTTTTTCTGAGGAGCATTAGCGAAAAAGCTATACGGATAGTCCGCATGCTGGAGCCGCACATTATCAACCTCTAACAAGTGGGTCTCCTGAAGACACAGGATATCAGCCCTGGAGGACTTTGCTTCTCTCCAGAGGCATGCTCTTTTATTTGGGGAATTCAGACCGTTTACATTCAATGATATTACTTTCATCGGCATCTTAGGGCCCAGGGGAGACCGGAAAGATAAGAAACAGATAAATTAGATATAGAAGTAAGACAGTGAGGGGGGGGGGGGAGGAAGGAAAGAAGGAGTTGTGTGTTGGGAGAGGTCAGAGGGGGGTAAACACTGCAGAGAGAAAAAGACAAGAAAGGATTTCTCAGAGAATAAGGGACTTCTCGCTAGGGAGGAGATAGATTACTACTCAACAAGGAAAGGGGGAGAAAGTAAATGTACAAAAGACCAACATCAACATTAATTGTAAACTCACATAGGGATTCCGATAATCAGAATCAGGTCCTTGGGGGAAGGTTTCACACGGCGTCTCAGTCTCCCCTACTGCTCACATTGCCAGGGGTAGACAAGAAACCACTAAAACACACAGTATCTTATGGGTAAAAAACCCCAGCAGAGGTCTCCACTGGCAATCCACAATATAAGGATTTAACATTCCCAAAGAAATAGCAGCACACAGATCTATTCCGGGGCAATCTCCTTTTCTCCGTTATTCTGCGCAGAACTTTCCTTAATCGGGTCCGGACGTTGCGGTGTAGATGCAGTTAGCAGTCGCCACGCTCGAAGAGCTTTTCTCAGCAAGGTCGGTGACGTGAAAGAGTGTCGTCTGCCATCAAACTTGAAGTTGACTGATGTATGGGACCCCCAGGCAACGGTATCTCTCTGTCTCTCAGTACTCTGCAACTAGAAGCAAATTCTCTGCGCCTCGCTAATGTCCCTGGGGAGAGGTCTTGGTAAATAGAGATATTCTCATAAGGAGTAGGTAATGGTGCACCTCTTCTCATCCGTTTGAAAAGTAGTTCTGCAATCCCCGGGTATCTCATGTGTACGAGCACATCTCTGGGCACAGACTGAGGGAGATTCTGGGGCTTGGGGATCCGAAACGCTTTGTCTATGACCAGTTCTGCCGGAGGAAGCTCAGGGAAAACTGCAGCCAGAAAAGCAACAGCAGCTGGTCTCACATCCGATGTACCGGTTTCCTCCGCCATCCCTCTGATTTTAAAGTTGTTGCGGCGGAGTTGATCTTCCATATGATTCAATGCTCCAGAGAATGATCCCATCTCGTTGTCTAATTCAGCATAATTGTCTGCTAGAGCATTGTGAGCTTTTGCAATGTCTCCCATTTTATTCTCTAAGTGCGACGTTTTGGCGGCAAGCTCCCCTATATCTTCTCTCATCGTGCCGATCAGAGTCGCTATGTCTGTCATGAGGGAAGCTCTGAATGTTGCGAGGCAGTCCTGCAGAATCGCTTGAGTAACGGGAGAGTCGCTGCTTGCAATCGGGTCTCGTCTTTCTGATGGTCGGCGGGATCGCAGGTCATGCTGAGGCCGCTCACGCTGGGATTCATCAGGCGCCATCTTTGTTGGGGAGTCCCGCTGCTGCTCAGTGCCAAAGTACTCGGTAAGCCTGTGTTCAGTCCTACGTTTAGACTGACTCGGTTTAGGCATCTCTCCAGAGTCCTGGGTAGTCCCGGTAGCCGGTAGTTAACTTTAGAAGCGGGAAGAGCCGTTCAGGTGCCGTGTTTTGTGTAGTAGCCAGCGGAGCTCCCTTAATCTGCGTCCGGCGCCATAAGCAGCTGGGCACGCCCCCCAGGAACTTCCATTAATTGACACTGATGCTCAAAGTCATGGAAGAAGCCCTCAATGTCACCTGCAGCCTCATTAAACTACATGAAGTCTTTGCGGGACACTCTGGGGAGTTCCCTCATGGTGGGTGATGTGGGTACAGTCTGTCTGGAGCTTCTAGCTGCTTCCACAGCAAGCTGCCTCTCCAGCAATGCCCTCGCTTGAGCTCTATGAATGGCCTCCCACTTATCTTCTATGGTGGCCTCATCTCCCAGCAAGGCCATCTCCTCCTCGAACCACACAACCCACTGACTTTTTTGGGTATTTACCTCCGGCTGCAGTCTTTCCTCCATTTGCTGTGGGCATGCTGCTTCAGCGGCATCTTGCAGGCAAGCTCCTTCCAAAGCCTCAATTAGCTGCTCCTTGGAGAGTCCCTTGTAGCCGACTCCAAGTTCACGGGCCTTTGTTTGTAAGTTCACCACAGTCCAGTTCTTGTACTCCGCGGTTCTGGTTCCAGACGTTGATGAGCCATTGTCCTCCATTCCTTCTCCTCTAATCCCTCCACTGCCGACTAGTTTGTGGCGGGGTGTGCGATGGAGCAGAAGGGACACACGGCCGATGATCAATCCAAGGAGATTTATTAAACAAGAAAGCTGGAAAAACACACAGGAAGGTAAATCTGCAGAGTCTGCAATGAGTCCAAACAAAGGAAACAGATCCGGGGCACCTCCCGATAATCCCTGTGCAAGATAAATGAAACAATAGTCCTTGCAGGAGTCCTATGGATCCAACGCAATCCAATGGACGACGAGATCTGGCCTCAGCTCAGGGCTTCTTCCGTTTACTTCCACAGTAAACTCACATCTGATCCTAAAACATGAATGTATTGTCTGGGCTCCTGGGATCAACCCATGTGAAAAGGAGTAGGGGTTCACACCTACTATTGAATGGTTTGCTCCATCAGATGATTCTAGAAACGTATGGTTCCAGTGTGTCTGGTAGTATGTGGATTGGACTAGCCTCCTGCTGGGAGGAAGAATGGCTAATCCTTCACTAGCTGTTGACCGATGCATAATTACAGTACAGTCCAGGAACACAATTCTTGGGTGAAGGAGACATTTTAAATTACTGCACAATAAATTGCATAGTATACATAAATACAAGACAGGAAAAGTATACACCATTACAGACACCCCTCTGGGTTAGAGGCCACAGGAATACCTGGTGCAGGGAGAGATTTACACATCAGGTAAACTTACACATACACCACCTTCCACCCCAGCCTGAAGGGGGAGCTCTACTTGCTGACTTCAGGCAAGGTCCCCTATAAATTCAGGCTTGGGGGAGGAGTTAGGCAATTCAGTACGAAGCAGTACTGAGGAAGACATCCTGGTGAACGGAGCAGCGCTAGGCCTGTACCAGAGGGAAGCCTAGCCAGTGTAAGGGATTCAAGAGTGATGGTCAGAGGCAAGGCAAACCAGAGACAGAGTGGGTGCAGAGGAACATACCAGTTCACCCCAGGAAAGCAACCCAGACACCGGAGTCCGAGTTTGCAAGGGTCCAGTTAGCCCAGCAGAGAATACCGGAGGACCAGGGAGACTTCAGTCTCCTAGCAGACACTTGTAGCACAGTCATCAACAGCGCCAGGGTCCGCGGAGGAGTAAGTGGTGCCCAACAGAAGGTTCTCATCACGTGCTATACACGAGGGACACAAGAGAGGTCAGGGCCAGGTTTCAGACAGGCCAGGACTTAAGCACACACACACAGAAACTAGGAGGACTCACAACTCATCGGGTGTAGAAATCCTGAACTGCCACCCGACCACCTGGCCTGCACCCTAGATGTTACCTTGAATCATCACAATCAGTAAAAGGTACGGAAACAACTTCCAGCGTGTGTGTCTGTTATTACAAAATATAAAGAGAGGGGGGGGGACAAGAGGCGCAATAGTGCCCTATCATTAGTGACACTGTATAAAAACGGTGGTGCTGTGTAGCCGCTCACCTGGTCCAGTTGTGGCCCCCACAACTGGTTTGAAGGCGTGTAGGAATCAATGTTCCAAGCTGCTGCTGGACCTCCACCTACCACTGGATAGCGGTATATTCCAAGAAGGTGATGGGAAAAAGATGGTGTGTCACGGTCCGCGCTGCTTCTGTGTTCAAATAATTCACCAAGGAGCCAATCAGCTTTCCATCCTCTTTATTCCTCCTACGCGTTTCAACGCCACTCCCGGCGCCTTCCTCAGGGATATTACAAACATACTCACTGAGGGGGTTTTTATAGCCCCTAGATCCACAAAAAGAGGTGTCATCTGTTTACACTGTGATGTCATCCTCATCATCACAAGTGGGTGGATCCACCCATTTTGGCGCAATTATCACATAAAACACAAATTACAGCTCAAAATCATTAAAAAATGAACAATGTCTCCATTCATTATTAATTAAATTGACCTAGAAAGAAATTTTTCTAAAATGAGGCAAATAGAGGCCACAAATACATAAAAAGATCGATCTTCCTACAAAAATTTAAACAAATAAAATAGGTTGGGTCCTTACTCATCGGAGACTAGAACCTGGGGTTCTACAACTTGTATATGGAGCCTCAATAGTTTTAGTGTTGAACACCCCATAGATCTTTGTTCAGGGGCAACTCAATGTAGAGGTTACATGTGTAAAAAATTGTGGAGAGGAGCTTAAAAAATAAAAGAGTTTTTTGTATATATATAAAAACTACAACATTTATTATTATTATTATTAAAAAGATATATTATTAAGAAAAAATATTATATAAAAATGGTCAATGAAAATCTCAATAAATAATGGACATAAAATAGTCCTAAAACGACCATGTATATATTCTATATATTCTCCTGATTGGTGGTTCATCAGGATACGACACGGTACCAAAGGGGTTTCATATCTAAAAACCCCAAGTTCCATCCCCATTCAGGGCATGCTACCAGGTACAACAATTATCAATGTGAAAAAATTATAGGGTTAAAATACAGAGGAAATTTCATCCATAGCACGAATGCTAGAATTGTGATTCTTTAGCGGTTATAAACTTGTGAAGTGTTAGGTTAGTGAAAAATCACTATAAGTGCAACAATATAAAAGTGTGAGAGTAGTGAAAAGAACCTTTATGATTTGAACATGGAATGCCTCATACAACCCGCTGAGTTATAAGTAGACATAGGTGAATAAATGATCAATCATGTAGAGGAAAGATATGAAATTAAATAGAGGGGCATTCTACATACCAATAGAATAGTATTAATAACAAGTGGCTTTTAAATGGTACCATATTTGATGTTAATATAATAGTGTTGAAAAAGTGCTTATTTGAGAAAATAGAAGTGCTCAAAGTGCATCGATGTATATAAAAAAAGAAGAAAATAGATGACTGTTGGAAATGAGAAGTGCTTGATGTGGGGGGGACTGAGATACCTGTTCCAGCAAACAGTGTTGGATCTGGTACCCAGTTATTATTTTAAAGACAGTTTCCGTAGTTACAATTTAATAGATATATATCATGCAAATGTCCGCCTTTAGGAGGCAGTCAAAAGCAATTCTATGAAGTGAAGAACGTTATACCATGCAAGGGACTGTACTTATTAATCTAGCCATAAGGTGGCTTTTTTTCAGGTTTGGTACTCAAGCCAGATCTCGGAGGCTGTATCTATGGTTACAAGTCTGTAAGTCAGAAAAACTGCAATTGTTCGCCACTGGAGGCAGACAGGAGCAGCTGCTGAGATCGGAATACCAGGATTTCACAGAGTTCACTTTGAAAGGCACATAATAAAACATCTCACCCAATAAATAAATAAATACATACATAAAAATAGAGTTATAATAAATGAGGTATAAATATTACATAAAAGATATAAGATGATGAATATAAAATAGCTACTAGATAAGTTCAGAAACCAAATTTAACCCTTTCGGTTTTAGGGTGTTTAAACTATAGATCCAGAATTTTTCTTTCCTTTTTAGGACCTCAAACCTATTATTGGTTTCAATGGGTACATGATCAATAGGAGTTATCTTGACCACTGTAGGGTCTCTGTTATGATGCTTATCAAAATGTGATGATACACCATGCAGTTTAAATCCATGCTTTATATTACTCCTATGTTTGTTTAACCTCTCATTCAATGGTCTAGTGGTACGTCCCACATATTGAAGAGGGCAGGGACATTCTAGTAGGTAGATCACATAATTAGTTGTACAATTCATATCATATTCAATGGGGAAAGTTTTATCTGTTGTAACTGAACTGAATGAGGATACTTTTTGCATGCTTTTACAACATAGACATTTTTTCTTCCCACACCTCGCAGTGGTTTTTATTACTTTATCAGATACTGTTTTGGATTTGGACTGTATCAGGCGACTTGGAGCAATCAAATTTTTTATATTTGGCGCTCTCCTGTATGTTATACAGGGTTTATCAGGAATTATAAATTTCAGGATGGGGTCTTTCTTAAGAATATGCCAATGTGTGTACAAACAGTTTTTTATGGCTGCATGGTTCCTACTGAATGTGGTAATAAAATTGAACGAAAATTTATTCTGCGTGGTTTTCTTCCTCAATTTAGGGGTTAATAGGGTATCTTGGCTCATTTTGCTGCAGGATTTACAAGCCCTTTCAACCAGTTTTTTCGGATATTTCCTATCTTTGAATCTTTCACTTAATATTTCTGATTGAGACAAATAGTCATCCTGATTAGAACAATTTTTTCTGATACGTCTAAGTTGTCCCATAGGTATATTTCTAAGCCACTTGGCATAATGTCCACTCTTATAATTAATGTAGGAATTTCTGTCTGTTAGTTTAAAGAAAGTTTTTGTACAAATGGTCTCTTTATCAATAAAGATAGTTAAATCCAAAAAATTTATGGTTTGGCTGTTCACATGGGGTTCAAAACCCAGTCCCCAATTATTCTGTAGGACAGAACTAATGAACTCTTGTATGTCGCCAAAATCCATGTCCCATATAATCAAAATATCGTCTATAAACCTTTTATACATCACCAGACCTTTCTTGCAATTATTATTCAGAATGTATAAACTTTCAAATACCCCCATGAACAGGTTCGCATAAGAACACGCGACCTTCGACCCCATCGCCGTGCCGTATTTTTGGTGGTACATATTCCCGTTATGAGTAAAAAAATTGTTGTGCAATGTGAATCTCAAGCCTTCCAAAATGAAAGTCATCATATGATCGCCCATCTCAAGGTCTTGCTTGAGGAAAAATTCAACGCAAAGCAGTCCTGTGGCATGGTTAATATTAGTATACAGAGATGCTACATCAAGCGTAGCAAACACATATGAACTTTTCCATTCTATATTTTTCAGTATTTTAATCACATCCGTTGAATCTGTTATAAAACTGTCCAATTTTACCACATATTTTTGTAATGACTTATCAATGAACATAGCGAGGTTGCTTGTCAGAGAGCCTATTCCTGATATTATTGGTCTGCCAGGGGGTTAATTACCGTATATACTCGTGTATAAGCCGACCCGTGTATAAGCCGACCCCCCTACTTTTGCCCCCAAAACCTGGGAAAATCTATTGACTCGTGTATAAGCCGAGGGTGGACCCTAGCACAAGTATACAGCCCCCAGCAGTGTGGTATACACCAGTCCCAGAGGTAGATACAGCAGCCCCAGTGGTAGTATACATGCAGCCCCAGTAGTATATACAGCCCCAGTGGTAGTATATACAGCCCCAGTGGTAGTATACAGGGCCCCAGAGGTATATACAGCCCCAGTGGTAGTATATACAGCCCCAGTGGTAGTATTTACAGCCCCAGTGGTAGTATATACAGCCCCAGTGGTAGTATACAGGGCCCCAGAGGTATATAGCAGCCCCAGTGGTAGTATACAGGGCCCCAGAGGTATATAGCAGCCCCAGTGGTAGTATACAGGGCCCCAGAGGTATATAGCACCCCCAGTGGTAGTATACAGGGCCCCAGAGGTATATAGCAGCCCCAGTGGTAGTATACAGGGCCCCAGAGGTATATAGCAGCCCCAGTGGTAGTATACAGGGCCCCAGAGGTATATAGCAGCCCCAGTGGTAGTATACAGGGACCCAGAGGTATATAGCACCCCCAGTGGTAGTATACAGGGCCCCAGAGGTATATAGCAGCCCCAGTGGTAGTATACAGGGCCCCAGAGGTATATAGCAGCCCCAGTGGTAGTATACAGGGCCCCAGAGGTATATAGCAGTCCCAGTGGTAGTATACAGGGACCCAGAGGTATATACAGCCCCAGTGGTAGTATATACAGCCCCAGTGTTAGTATACAGGGCCCCAGAGGTATATAGCAGCCCCAGCGGTAGTATACAGGCAGCCCCAGTAATGCAGGGCCCCCCCAGCGTCTCTCCGGTCACCTGTAAAGCAAACTATACTTATCAGTGTCCCGCTCGCACCCGCCGCTGCCGACATCCGCGTTCCTCCATCTTCATGCGACTCCTTCCTGTTTCCTGTGCGCGTCGCCGGGAATGACGTCATTGCGGGCGACGCGCACAGAAACAGGAAGAGGAGTCGCATGAAGATGGAGGATCGCGGATGTCGGCAGCGGCGGGTGCGAGCGGGACACTGATAAGTATAGTTTGCTTTACAGGTGACCGGAGAGACGCTGGGGGGGCTCTGCATTACTGGGGATGCGGGGGCTGCTGTATACCGATGTATACATCGGTATGTACCGATGTATACATTGGTATACAGCACTGACTCGCGTATAAGCCGAGGGGGGTACTTTTCAGCCCAATTTTTGGGCTGAAAAACTCGGCTTATACGCGAGTATATACGGTATTCGCAAACGTACTTTAAAGCGGCATTTTGCATTAAAACCAAATGAGGAAGAATCAAATGTCCATGAAAGTAGTGGTACAGACAATCCCACTGCATTCAAGATAAAATCAAATTTCTATCCTTTGGAAAGTAGGGGCCATATCCTGGAAACCTTTCAGGACCTCCTACTCCATGATCTAAATAAAAGACACACTGGAGAAATCAAACAATACAAAAAAAGATAATAGAAACCTAACAAAGAAGGAAGGAGCGGCCTTAAAAAGCTTGAGAAATAACAGAGATATAGTTATAAGGGCAGCAGATAAGGGGGAGGCGTTGTTATACAGGACAGATCTACTTACATTGAGGAAGCAGAGAGACTCCTTGCAGACCCAAAATATTATGAGAAGATCCAAACTAATCCTTATCCAGAGCTAACCAAGATTTATAACCAGAAATAAAAGAATGTTTTGAAAAAGGAGTACCGTATATACTCGTGTATAAGCCGACCCGTGTATAAGCCGACCCCCTACTTTTGCCCCAAAACCTGGGAAAACCTATTGACTCGTGTATAAGCCGAGGGTGGACTCCAGCACAGGTATACAGCCCCAGCAGTGTGGTATACAGGCCCCCCAGTGGTAGTATACAGCAGCAGCCCCAGTGGTATATACAGCAGCAGCTCCAGTAGTTAGTATACAGCAGCCCCAGAGGTATATACAGCCCAGTGGTAGTATACAGCATCCCCAGAGGTATATACAGCCCCAGTGGTAGTATACAGCATCCCAGAGGTAGTATACAGCAGCCCCAGAGGTAGTATACAGCAGCCCAGAGGTAGTATACAGCAGCCCCAGTGGTAGTATACAGCAGCCCCAGAGGTAGTATACAGCCCCAGTGGTAGTATACAGCAGCCCCAGAGGTATATACAGCCCCAGTGGTAGTATACAGCAGCCCCAGAGGTATATACAGCCCCAGTGGTAGTATACAGCAGCCCCACAGGTATATACAGCCCCAGTGGTAGTATACAGCAGCCCCAGAGGTATATACAGCCCCAGTGGTAGTATACAGCAGCCCAGAGGTATATACACCCCCAGTGGTAGTATACAGCAGCCCCACAGGTATATACAGCCCCAGTGGTAGTATATAGCAGCCCCAGTGGTATATACAGCCCCAGTGGTAGTATACAGCAGCCCCAGAGGTATATACAGCCCCAGTGTAGTATACAGCAGCCCCACAGGTATATACAGCCCCAGTGGTAGTATACAGCAGCCCCACAGGTATATACAGCCCCAGTGGTAGTATATAGCAGCCCCAGTGGTATATACAGCCCCAGTGGTAGTATACAGCAGCCCCAGAGGTATATACAGCCCCAGTGTAGTATCCAGCAGCCCCAGTGGTAGTACACAGCCCCCCCCTCCTTAATATGCGTCCCCAGTAGTAATAAACAGCACCCCCTCCTTATCATGTCCCCCCGGCTGCGGCAGCTGTGAAAATAACAAACACTTTATACATCACCTTCCGGCGCAGCTCTCCGCTCCTCCGGTCCTCAGCATCTCCGCTCGCTGGCTTCTTCTTCCTTGATGTGCCGGCTTGTGACCGCGCGCAGGAAATGACGTCATCTCCTGCGCCCGGTCACATGACACCGGCACAACAAGGAAGAAGAAGCCGGCGAGCGGAGATGCTGAGGACCAGAGGAGCGGAGAGCTGCGCCGGAAGGTGATGTATAAAGTGTTTGTTATTTTCACAGCTGCTGCAGCCGGGGGGGACATAAGGAGGGGGGGGCTGTTTATTACTACTGGGGGACGCATATTAAGGAGAGGGGGCTGTGTAGTGCAATATGCACGGCATCCCCCCGCCGCTGATGGACGGGGGATGCCGTGCATATTCATTGCACTAATGAGGCGGCCCCTCGTGACCGCCTGCGGTCACCGCGGCCCCCTCCTGCCTCCTCCAGCCCCCGGTCACAGCTCCCCCCCCACAGCATACCGTATTGACCCGTGTATAAGCCGAGGGGGGGACTTTTCAGCCCAATTTTTGGGCTGAAAAACTCGGCTTATACACGAGTATATACGGTAATTGATAAGAATCTAAAAAAATTCCTAATGGCAAAACAACCCACCACACCATTCTTGTATCATTTACCTAAGGTTCACAAAAGCCTAATTAACCCCCCTGGCAGACCAATAATATCAGGAATAGGCTCTCTGACAAGCAACCTCGCTATGTTCATTGATAAGTCATTACAAAAATATGTGGTAAAATTGGACAGTTTTATAAAAGATTCAACGGATGTGATTAAAATACTGAAAAATATAGAATGGAAAAGTTCATATGTGTTTGCTACGCTTGATGTAGCATCTCTGTATACTAATATTAACCATGCCACAGGACTGCTTTGCGTTGAATTTTTCCTCAAGCAAGACCTTGAGATGGGCGATCATATGATGACTTTCATTTTGGAAGGCTTGAGATTCATATTGCACAACAATTTTTTTACTCATAACGGGAATATGTACCACCAAAAACACGGTACGGCGATGGGGTCGAAGGTCGCGTGTTCTTATGCGAACCTGTTCATGGGGGTATTTGAAAGTTTATACATTCTGAATAATAATTGCAAGAAAGGTCTGGTGATGTATAAAAGGTTTATAGACGATATTTTGATTATATGGGACATGGATTTTGGCGACATACAAGAGTTCATTAGTTCTGTCCTACAGAATAATTGGGGACTGGGTTTTGAACCCCATGTGAACAGCCAAACCATAAATTTTTTGGATTTAACTATCTTTATTGATAAAGAGACCATTTGTACAAAAACTTTCTTTAAACTAACAGACAGAAATTCCTACATTAATTATAAGAGTGGACATTATGCCAAGTGGCTTAGAAATATACCTATGGGACAACTTAGACGTATCAGAAAAAATTGTTCTAATCAGGATGACTATTTGTCTCAATCAGAAATATTAAGTGAAAGATTCAAAGATAGGAAATATCCGAAAAAACTGGTTGAAAGGGCTTGTAAATCCTGCAGCAAAATGAGCCAAGATACCCTATTAACCCTAAATTGAGGAAGAAAACCACGCAGAATAAATTTTCGTTCAATTTTATTACCACATTCAGTAGGAACCATGCAGCCATAAAAAACTGTTTGTACACACATTGGCATATTCTTAAGAAAGACCCCATCCTGAAATTTATAATTCCTGATAAACCCTGTATAACATACAGGAGAGCGCCAAATATAAAAAATTTGATTGCTCCAAGTCGCCTGATACAGTCCAAATCCAAAACAGTATCTGATAAAGTAATAAAAACCACTGCGAGGTGTGGGAAGAAAAAATGTCTATGTTGTAAAAGCATGCAAAAGGTATCCTCATTCAGTTCAGTTACAACAGATAAAACTTTCCCCATTGAATATGATATGAATTGTACAACTAATTATGTGATCTACCTACTAGAATGTCCCTGCCCTCTTCAATATGTGGGACGTACCACTAGACCATTGAATGAGAGGTTAAACAAACATAGGAGTAATATAAAGCATGGATTTAAACTGCATGGTGTATCATCACATTTTGATAAGCATCATAACAGAGACCCTACAGTGGTCAAGATAACTCCTATTGATCATGTACCCATTGAAACCAATAATAGGTTTGAGGTCCTAAAAAGGAAAGAAAAATTCTGGATCTATAGTTTAAACACCCTAAAACCGAAAGGGTTAAATTTGGTTTCTGAACTTATCTAGTAGCTATTTTATATTCATCATCTTATATCTTTTATGTAATATTTATACCTCATTTATTATAACTCTATTTTTATGTATGTATTTATTTATTTATTGGGTGAGATGTTTTATTATGTGCCTTTCAAAGTGAACTCTGTGAAATCCTGGTATTCCGATCTCAGCAGCTGCTCCTGTCTGCCTCCAGTGGCGAACAATTGCAGTTTTTCTGACTTACAGACTTGTAACCATAGATACAGCCTCCGAGATCTGGCTTGAGTACCAAACCTGAAAAAAAGCCACCTTATGGCTAGATTAATAAGTACAGTCCCTTGCATGGTATAACGTTCTTCACTTCATAGAATTGCTTTTGACTGCCTCCTAAAGGCGGACATTTGCATGATATATATCTATTAAATTGTAACTACGGAAACTGTCTTTAAAATAATAACTGGGTACCAGATCCAACACTGTTTGCTGGAACAGGTATCTCAGTCCCCCCCACATCAGGTACTTCTCATTTCCAACAGTCACCTATTTTCTTCTTTTTTTATATACATCGATGCACTTTGAGCACTTCTATTTTCTCAAATAAGCACTTTTTCAACACTATTATATTAACATCAAATATGGTACCATTTAAAAGCCACTTGTTATTAATACTATTCTATTGGTATGTAGAATGCCCCTCTATTTAATTTCATATCTTTCCTCTACATGATTGATCATTTATTCACCTATGTCTATTTATAACTCAGCGGGTTGTATGAGGCATTCCATGTTCAAATCATAAAGGTTCTTTTCACTACTCTCACACTTTTATATTGTTGCACTTATAGTGATTTTTCACTAACCTAACACTTCACAAGTTTATAACCGCTAAAGAATCACAATTCTAGCATACCTCATAGATGAAATTTCCTCTGTATTTTAACCCTATAATTTTTTCACATTGATAATTGTTGTACCTGGTAGCATGCCCTGAATGGGGATGGAACCTGAGGTTTTTAGATATGAAACCCCTTTGGTACCGTGTCATATCCTGATGAACCACCAATCAGGAGAATATATAGAATATATACATGGTCGTTTTATGACTATTTTATGTCCATTATTTATTGAGATTTTGATTGACCATTTTTATATAATATTTTTTCTTAATAATATATCTTTTTAATAATAATAAAATAAATGTTGTAGTTTTTATATATATACAAAAAACTCTTTTTTTTTTAAGCTCCTCTCCACAATTTTTTACACATGTAACCTCTACATTGAGTTGCCCCTGAACAAAGATCTATGGTGGTGTTCAACACTAAAACTATTGAGGCTCCATATACAAGTTGTAGAACCCCAGGTTCTAGTCTCCGATAAGTAAGGACCCAACCTATTTTATTTGTTTAAATTTTTGTAGGAAGATCGATCTTTTTATGTATTTGTGGCCTCTATTTGCCTCATTTTAGAAAAATTTCTTTCTAGGTCAATTTAATTAATAATGAATGGAGACATTGTTCATTTTTTAATGATTTTGAGCTGTAATTTGTTTTATGTGATAATTGCGCAAAAATGGGTGGATCCACCCACTTGTGATGATGAGGATGACATCACAGTGTAAACAGATGACACCTCTTTTTGTGGATCTAGGGGCTATAAAAACCCCCTCAGTGAGTATGTTTGTAATATCCCTGAGGAAGGCGCCGGGAGTGGCGTTGAAACGCGTAGGAGGAATAAAGAGGATGGGAAGCTGATTGGCTCCTTGGTGAATTATTTGAACACAGAAGCAGCGCGGACCGTGACACACCATCTTTTTCCCATCACCTTCTTGTCTGTTATTACGGCCCCTGATCCTGCCCGGCCCTGGGGTGGGTCACACTCACCTGAGATTAATATAGATTTTGTTGGATAGAACTCTAGGAAGAATTGTTCCCATTTCTGTATTTGGCAGGTCAGGCCCTTGTGGGAAAATGCATCTTCCCTCTTGATTCTCTCTTTAATTTGATGGTGTCAGAGTCCTGGTGCTGCGGAAACGTTTCAACATTTAGTTTTTTGTCTCTTTTTAATCTGAATTCAACTGAACGTACTAAAAAAACCTTAGGAAATGTCTGGCACAAAGTAAGTCTGCAAAAAGAACCGACGAAACATTCTGGATTATGAAGTTGCTTGCAGTAATCTGTTAAACATATATTTTTAAATGATGCTACATAGTTTCGGAACTTTGTGTTTTTTTGCATGAGTATCAGAGAAAATTTTTCTTATTATACCAATATAAACCCCTGATGTTCACCATATTAAAGTTGACGGCTCACGGTACAGTTATCGATGATGATTTAGGATAATAGCGAACAATATCTATCACTGAGATCACATAAAAGGTTTGAGCCGTAATGGTATTCTAGATTGTTTTTTTTAAGCCATGAGCAATTTATTAGTTAATGGCCTTCAGCTCAATCTCCAGCAATAGCGACTTGATGGATGAACGCTCTGTAGGAAGATCGATCTTGTGAACATTTACATGTCTTCTCTCTTGTGTAACTTTAAATGTTTAACAAGATATGATTTCTGGGTAAAACATTTCCCACATTCTGAACATGAAAATGGCTTTTCCCCTGTGTGAATCCTCAGGTGTTTAAGAAAAGTGGCTTTATGTGTAAAACATTTCCCACATTCTGAGCACGAAAAAGGCTTCTCCCCTGTATGACTTCTTAAATGTTGATTAAAATATGATTTCTGACTAAAACACTTATCACATTCAGGACATGAATATGGCTTCTCCCCGGTGTGAACTCTCTGATGTCTCTCAAGGTGACCTTTAGTCAAACAACATCTCCCACATTCAGAACAAGAAAATGGCTTCTCCCCTGTGTAAGTTCCTAGATGGCTTATAAGATATGACTTTTGAGAAAATCCTTTTCCACACTCAGGACATGAATACGGCCTTTCCCCTGTGTGACGTCTTTGATGTATTACAAGTTCTGATTTACTGGTGAAACTTCTGTCACATTCTGTGCACGAAAATGGCTTCTCCCCTGTGTGAGTTCTCATGTGTTTTATAATACTTGATCTTTGAGTAAAATGTTTACCACATTTAATACAGGGAAATGGCTTCTCCCCTCTGTGACTTATCTGATGCTTAACAAGAGTTGATTTCTGGGTAAAAGATTTCCCACATTCTGAACATAAATGTGGCTTCTCCCCTGTGTGAATTCTCTGATGCTTAACAAGATATGATTTCTTAGTAAAACATTTCCCACATTCTGAACATGAAAACGGCTTCTCTCCTGTGTGATTTCTCTGATGCGTTATAAGATCTGATTTCTGAGTAAAACATTTCCCACATTCTGAACATGAAAACGGCTTCTCTCCTGTGTGAATTTTCTGATGCTTAACAAGATATGATTTCTTGGTAAAACATCTACCACATTCTAAACATAAATGTGGCTTCTCCCCTGTGTGAATTCTCTGATGTACAACAAGATCTGATTTCTGGGTAAAACATCTCCCACATTCTGAACAAGAATATTGCATTTCATCTTTCTGATTATTCGATTTCTTTTTTCCACGAACAGAAGATGATATTTTATCACGTCTATTTCCAGTGCTCCTTTCTCCATTCTGTGATTGATTATCTGCTACTTCATGATGAGGAGATGAAGTGAGATGTGTAAGAGATCTTCTCATCCCATCTTCACCTGAAAAACAAGAGAAAATAATTCTGTCAAAATTAATATTTAAAAATATCTAAAAAGAACAGAATCAGTCTCTATATACCTTCAGATAGCTCTTCAATAAGATACTAAGGTATGCAAACATTGAATATATTAATTTAGACATGCATTATTGCTAAGGAAATACATTAAAACCTATAATATTATTATTATTATAGATTATTAAACGGCAGCTTTATACTCACTGTGCTGATGAACTCAACAGCCAATTACAGATGTAATCACTGAGAGTGATTACTCTGGCTATACATTCTAGATGCTAGAATGTATAGGCAGGTTTGAGGTTACTCAAACAGTCAATCACAAATGCCCAATTATTTTTTTTTAATTATTAAAATAAATAATTGAAAAAAAAATGCATGGGTTTTTGCTCTATTTTTAGTTGCCAGCCAGGACAGAACCTAGGCAGCTGGAGGCTGGTATTCTAAACGAGGTAAAGCCCAAGCGTTGTAAGCCCTTCACGCTGAAAATCGCAGCCTGCAGCTTTCCCTGAACATTGCGAATTCTTTCGTAGTGCCATTTTCAGGCACATTACCCGGCTCTTTCAGCGGCCGTGGTGGTATGCTGGGTAATAAAGGGGTAAATGCCAGCTTTGTATTGGCAGCTGACAATAAGCCCGATATTCATAATGTCGGTCCAATATTAGATCCGCCCAGTATAAATCTCTAGTAAACAATAAAAAAACACAACACAAAGAGAAAATATTTTAATTACAATAAAACACAAAAGACACTCCTGGTTCCCATCTTTCTGACCCCAATTCACAGATGTGTCCCTTGAGAAACATGTTCAGCTCTGCTACATTGGTGCATAAAAATTATGATGTGGTTTTGGTGCTATTTATTTAGCAAAACTTTGGCACAAAATGCCTTCATTGAAATAAAGAAATCACGGCACTCACCCCGAGATGTCTTGTTCAAGTGCTATCTTTTATTCCAGATTGGAACGAGGGTTACAGTTGTGCAGGGAGGGAGGGTGGTGCAGAGGGAGACTACAGATGTGACTGCATCTGTGACCTGAGCAACACCCCCGGTCTTTATGCTGGTTA
Organism: Allobates femoralis; assembly: GCA_033576535.1. Lineage (NCBI taxonomy): Eukaryota > Metazoa > Chordata > Amphibia > Anura > Aromobatidae > Allobates > Allobates femoralis. The sequence goes on along the minus strand of JARQOC010000002.1, from coordinate 747,250,183 downwards.
AGAGCTCCTTCTAATTGAGACAGCCACTAGTGCCCTAGACTCTATTTTCACTGAACGTTCAATGCCTTCATCTGCATCTCTTGGCAAAAAACCCCACAAAAACAGCAATGCGGGTTTTTGCAACGGTTTTCATGCTTTTTTTTAGTGCAATCTTGGCACAAAACAGCATACATTGTCTTCAAGGCATTCATCTGCATCTCCTGGCAAATAACAGCACCAAAACCCTGACGCTGTATTTTTGGATGCCAGCCAGGTACAGCAGGCAGGTACGGGCTCAGCTGTGACCTGGAATAACTTTTCCTACTTGAGAATTCTAGCCCCAGCTGCCTAGTAGTAAAAGAATATGAGCAGATATTCAGCAAGCAGGGTAGAGCACACTATACCCACAGGTAACCATCAGCCTATAAAAGAGAGGTATAGACCAAAGACTTAATCAGAGAGATGAAAACTGCAGGGGTAGTAAGGGACAGTTGTAGCCCTTGGGCAGCGCCATTAGTGTAGGTTAAAAAGAAGGACGGGACCATGAGAATGTGCGTAGACTACCGGCAGATCAACCGCATTACAGACAAGGATGCATGTCTGTTACCTAGGATTGAGGAGTGATTAGCTGCATTAAAATCTGCTAACTACTTTTCCACCCTAGATCTGACTAGTGGGTATTGGCAAGTTCCTGTGGCAGAGGCTGACAAGGAGAAGACAGCGTTTACTACGCCGATGAGCCTCTGTGAGTTCAATTGTTATGCCGTTTGGATTCTGCAACGCACCCGGGACCTTCCAACGCCTGATGGAGAGCTGCCTAGGACACAAGAACTTTGAAACTTTCCTCCTGTACCGGGATGACGTCATAGTCTATCCAAGACATATGAACAACATCTACAAGACCTGGCAAAAGTGTTTGAAGCCTTGTCCGGATACCACATGAAGATCAAGCCATCCAAGTGGCACCTTCTCAAGCCAAAGGTGCAGTATCTAGGACATGTCGTGAGTTCAGAGGGAGTAGCACCGGATCCTGATAAAGTCACTGTGATAAGGAATTGGCCAAGACCCACTAATGTGAAAGAAATGAGGCAATTCCTGGGGCTGGTGTGCTATTATAGAAGATTTATCAGAGGGTTCACGAAGTTAGCAGCTCCCCTACAAGAAATCTTGGTAGGACAGTCAAAAAGGTCTTCAACCCGTAATTCCCCTTTCTAGTGGAGTGACGAAAGGGAAGAGTCCTTCAAAAAGCTAAAGTGGGCGCTGACAGGAGAAGAGATCCTGGCGTATCCGGATTACCATCATCAACCCTTCTTTCTGTACACGGATGCCAGCAACGTGGGACTGGGAGCAGTACTGTCACAGAAGCAAGGAGGCAAAGGGAGAGTTATTGCCTTTGCAAGCAGGAAACACCGGCCTATGGAAAGAAACCCTGAGAATTACAGTTCCTTCAAGTTAGAACTACTGGCAGCAGTTTGGGCTGTAACCGAGCATTTCAAGCACTACTTGGCAGCTGCAGAATTTACCATGTACACTGATAACATCCCATTGACCCGCCTGCACTCAGCAAATTTTGTCATCAAATATAAGGCAGGCCGCAAGAACGGGAATGCAGATGCCTTATCCTGGATGTCACACCTGAAAGACGTGGAAGAGGAACCGGAGGAGCTGAAAGAAATTGAATTACCGGCCTTTCACCATTTTAAGGTAGAAGAGTATCAACCCGGCATCTACCAAAAACAACAGGAGGCAAATCTCAACCCGTTAGCACACCATGGATGGGCTGACACCCAAGATAGCGACCCAGCTGTGAAGCTAGTGAAAGAACTGCTTACACAACAAGATGCATACCCTAATCAGAATGCTCCAGCTGAGACCCAACAACTCTGGAAAAAAAGAAGCAAGTTGTTCTTATATCAAGGGAAGCTCTGCAGAAGGCACACCAACCCTAAAACACACGAGTTGGTCTGGCAGATTATCGTACCCAAGAGAAATGTCAAAATAGTCTTAAGAGCCTACCACGACGGTGCAGGTCATTTTGGATGGAAGAAGTTGGAAGTGCTCTTAAGAGACAGATTCTACTGGGTTGGCATAAAAAAATCAATTGAAGATTGGTGTAGAAAATGTGGCTCGTGCAACCCCAGAAGAAAGGATCAACGGTGTTAGAGAGCCCCACTCCAGTCCATAGTAACCAAGCAACCACTTGAGTTAGTTGCGTTAGACCACGTCAAGTTGTCAACAAGCTGGTCAGGCTTAACCATCGTGGATCATTGCTCCCGCTTCTTAGTGGTGGTACCTGTCAAGGACCTGACAACGAAGACAGCTGCAAAAGCATTTCACACATATTTCTGTAGACCTCATGGCTACCCGGAACAAGTCCTTGCAGATCAAGGTCCAGCTTTCGAGTCAGAGATTTTCCAGGAATTCTGCAACATGTACGGCTGTAAGAAGATCCGCACGACAGCCTATCATCCCCAAACCAATGGCTTATGCGAAAAAATGAACCATATTGTGATTGACCTGTTAAAAACCTTACCAGAGTCAGAGAGAAATCAATGGCCAGAGAAATTACCCGACTTGGTAGACTTGTACAACCATGTCCCGGAGAGTTCTACAAACTGCACCCAGCCTACCTTATGCGAGCAAGGCCTGGTAAGCTGCCAATTGATTTAGATATGGGAATTTGAAGCCAGATGCAGAAGTTGAAGAATCCAATTGGGATACCCTACGTCAACAGCAGTAATCGCCATGTACAAGAGTGCATAGAGAAAAGTCTCCAGCAAGCTAGAGAAAGAACAAGAGAGAACTTTTAACAAACATGCTCTAGCAACCCCATTACAACCTGGTGAGCAAGTTCTCAAGAGAAAGAGACGCACCAACAAAATTGGGTAATCAGTGGGAAACCACCCCATATACAGTCTTACCATTAAATTTAGACAATGCCAAAGTGTGTCTAATCAGCAAGGACGAAGGAAGGACGTCAGCAGTTGTGTCAAGAGACCATCTCAAACCGTGTCCTGAAACCCTGAAGACACCAGAAGTAATCGTACCCGTACAGGTCCAACCTGTCAGGGAAGAAGAGGAAGTATTCCATACCGTTTTAGGATATTTCGTCAAAACATGACATTACTATGGAGCAGTTGTAGTCATCATGATTGCTTTCCCTCCAATGGTAGAACCAACAGCAGAACCTGTACCACAAGAAGTCCCAAGACATGAAGAACTTGAAATTAAGCCTGAAGAGGAAGAACCAATTCCTGGTCTCAGTGAGCTTTCCAGTCCTACTGTCAGACCTCCATCCTCAGTAGTAGCAGATACTCCAAGTAGGTACATGTCCACCCACACCATTATGCTAAGTACACCAGCATTGCGCAGATCACAGCATAGTACCCTGGGTCAGATACCGGCTAGGTACAAGGAGTAAAGTGTGGAATGAAATGTAAAATGTAAATGTTTGTTATAAAGCTAAATGGAACCCGGCAAAGTGTAAGTGTACGAAAAAGGGTGAGAGTAGCATGGCGTTAGGTGGCAGCCACGAAGAGTAACAACTTTGCCTCTTATGTGGTGACCCGAGGGCTTGGGAGCCTACTGCATTTAAACCAGAGACACCCGTAGAAACGTGTTTGTATTAGTTTGCAACGTTAAAAAGCCCAGTACCTACAGAGACTATCCTGTATGAACTATTTGCATATTCTTCAACTTTAAACTTTTCTTCCTTTTTATAACTACGGACCATAACTACCACAGGACTTTTGTGTATATATTTATCAGCCCCGGAGGCAATATACTAAACCCCCGGGAGGACTGCTATTTTGAACTTTAGACTCTTTTTGAGCTTTATTGGTTTTTGTATTTTTCTTTTAAGACTCTGGAAATATTAATTGCTTGATATGTTAATTGTGTGTTTGTTTTTCTACAGTCCCGTAGTGCTGTTCTTTACTAAGGGGGAATGTGGCACCCCAGCGGTTAATGTGCCACAGTAACATCACCAAGGGTTAATTCCCCACACAACCCACAACACTACACTAGCGCCTCCAGGATAGAAGGGGGAGCTAAAGCTGCTTCCCTATATATTCTGGGTGGAGTGGAAGTGGCAGTTAGTTCAGTTTCTGAGAGGACTGAGGAAGAAGGACCTGCGTGTAAAAGAGCTGCGTTAGGCTCAACCCATGGTCCACTGTCCATTCCAGGCCAAGCCAGGGTCTGAGGAAAAGGAGACAGAGCAGAGAGGAACACACCAGGGAGACCGAGATCCCTGAGACTCACCCCAGAGAAGAGCAAAGACCGGATACCAGATCCGAAATTGTGCCTGACACAAGCAGCACAGAAAACACCGGATAAGTGAAGACTATATAACTCCACTGTACCACAGCGAAGCAACACGGTGGGGTCAGGAAAACGGGACAAGACTCAAGTTGCCTAGCAGCACAGAAAACACCAGATTAGTAAAGATCATATATCTTCACTGTACAACAGCAAAGCAACATGGCAGGGTCAGAAACACAAAGATAAGACTCAAGTTGCCTAACAAGTTTGGTACCCGTGAGGAATGACAGGGCCGGCAGCCTAGCTAAAGCGGCAGCAGGGCCACACACACACAGCGCAGGAGTAGGAAGCCAAGGACCCGCTCAGGGTGGGAGCAACCCGGCCCCGGTACAGACTCCGTGGACAGTCCTCTACTGAACACCATCAGCAGTAAACACTTGGAAAACTACTAAACCGTGAGTCTGTGTAATCCCTTGTGCTTGAGCCCTACTCTCCCTCACAAACTGTCATCATCTTCACCACTACCCCTGTCTTGCCTCATCCATAGACTATCATCACCACTGCCCCGAGGAACCAGGCTCTGCCCGTGGAGAGCCGTTACATCACCGGCTGCTAAACATCATCCCCGGAGGTTCTGCAGCAGCGGTGGTCACCAGGACCACACACCACGGATGGCGTCACGACTCTCTCCCCTGTAAATAACCCCCAAATCAATTACTTGTGGGCGCGGGACATGGTCCGGAGCAAGACCACTGTGATTCCCCGTGATACCCCGGTCCGGCACCGAGTACCACGTCCCAGTGGGCTCCACACATGCATTTTATTTAATTATTTAAATATATAAAAAATAGTTGGCTTCCCTGTATTTTGATTGCCAGCCAAGGTAAAGCCAGTCAGCTTAGGGTGGTAGCCTGTAGCTGTCCTCTTTATCTGCAATAAGAATCAAAATACAGCAAAGAGCGATGTCATTTTTTTAAATTATTTATTTTTACAGTTCTATGATGTCAGTCAATGGGTGAGGGGCACAACAGCCAATCACAGACACTGTCACAGAGAATGGTCTTCTGTGATTGGCTGTCGGAGTAACCTGAAAACTGTCCATACATTCACCCACTCTCTGTGACAGCGTCTGTGATTGGCTGTTAGGCCCATCTGCAGTTAATATCCAGGAAGTTAATGAGCGGCCCAGAAGTACAAGCGGCGTGATGTCAGTAAGTACAATGCTGATGTTTAATCACTATATTCTTTCTTTTTACAGTTCCCCCACCCTATATCATAACTTTAAAGTCCGAGTTCGGGGTTCGGACTCAAATTTGAGTCATGTTCAGCCGTCATCCCACACGCATCCCGCTCTCTCACAACATGTTTTAAAAGACTGAATTAAAGGAAATTTTTAAGGATGGTGAGTGCTGCTTATTTTCTACAATTCTGAATTGCAAAGTATCTGATTATCTCCTGCTGAATCTATCCATCATAGAGGTAATACTACAAACTCACCTCTCCTCTTCCTTGTGCTCTCTGCAGCCTCCACTCTGCTGTATCAAGAATCCTGTCAACCCACTTATCTCAGCTACTCCCGATGCCATCCATCAACTCTGCTGTATTTACCTGCCAGTTTATGAATCTCTGCTTTAACAAGGTGCTATCTGCACTCTCAACTCTCCACAAACAAGGTTCCCGATTATGTTATGTTATTATTTGCTACCCGCACTCCTGCATCAAGGTGCAACTCAAACCTTTAGCTGCTGCATCTACTACATCCAACACTTCTGACTGTCATGGCTCAACTCTGGGACTCGATCCGGGGCCCCTGGTTGTGCATTCAGTTTTCTTTTTCATTGGACCAGCATTTTTTTTTATCAGTTGAACTGCTGTTTCTCTTGGCATTCTTTTGTCTTGCCTTTCTGTTATATTTTCATTCAGGTGTATTCAATTCCTTCTTTTTTTTGCCCTATCACATCTTGGGAGGGACTGTTTATACTCACCATGAACATGCCTCAGTGCTGGCCATATTCCAAGGTGAATGAATGTTTGGAGTCCCAGCTCGTCAGTTCAGGATAATCTTGCAGAGTTACCACGTTTGTTTTTTCCTGTGGTTTGTTAGTGTGTGTCCCTTTCCAAAATTCTCTCATTCTGGATTCATGGGATTTGGAGGGGTTCCACTTATCTGTAAATCTTTAGCCCTGCGTCCCACTCTCTACCTGTGCACTCTTCTTTTATGTGTATTGGTGCTTTGTATTATACTCAGTTTATAGTTTAGAGCGCAGTTAAGGACACTCAGGGTCAGCCGACAGTGAGTGCAGGCACCATTGCATTATTTTCTCAATAATGTCGCTCACAGGTGATGGGGGAAGATTCAGGAGGGAGAAATGTCAGGAACGAACTTGTTACACCGGAGGCTCCTGTTACAGGACACGCTGGTATCAGTGAGCTCCGCACAACAGGACACTCTGTCACATGTTAATAAAAGGTAGATGGTGTGGCAGGGGAGGAATGAAGATTATACACTGGGGGCAAAGGTCATACAGGGGGGGCCAGAAGTTATTCATCAGGGGCTGGAGGTCATACACACCAGGGAGCTGGAGGGTTATACACCGGGGGGCCAGAGGCTATATATCGAGGGCTGCAGGTTATACACAGGGGCCTGGAGGTTGTACACCAGGAGGTCTAAGCCTTGTAGTAAAACAACATAATGATAATAAATGACCGAACTCCCTGGACGAGGAATTCAGAGATCATCAGGATTTATGCCATGTAAATCTCCTCCATTGATATTAGGGAGGACGTCGTAGGTAAACTCAGTCTGTAATTATTATAGATAGAACAACACACAGAGTTTATGGAAGGCTCTTACCATTCACCGACATGGAGGAGGGATTGTCGTCTCCACTCGTCGCTCCACCATCACTTTCCTGCAAGAATCCCACATAAGACATGAGAAATACAAAGAAATGTCACTATAGAGAAAGGCGGTCAGCGATTATCACTGTGTCACCCGCTAGACATAAAAGCAATAAGATAAATAGATCTTATAATGAAGAGCAGGGATTCAGCCACAACTTATAAATGTGATGGAGCTCGATAACAAAGTGCACGAAGTCCAGAGAAGGAGTGAAGGTTCTCACCCCATGATGAAATGTATCACAATCTCTATATATAAAGCAGGATCTGTGTGTGGAGCCGCCGAACTCAAACCACAGACGTCAAAACCACACGGCGACTAACACCAGACTAATCATAGTGCAAACAATAACACCTGGAATCTCCCCCTCATGGGATTTGGACCCCAATATGGGCTCTATAGAAATAACCTGATAAGTCACACTAAAGTCTAAATTATAGCAACGGCTGTCACCATCCAGTGCAGAATAACTGGGCCTCATTCATGAGAATCACCTCACAGTAACACACTCTGGTGTCTATAGCACAAAGTGTGCGGCTTTCACCATTGAAGCTGCTGAGGTAAAGTGAAAGCTGAGCTGTGATTGGTTGCTCTGGACTGTGAGATGTGAGATTATTCAACAATTTAATACATCACTTGCTAGAAGCAAAACTAAAATCTATCTGTATCCGCTCCCGACCCAGTGGACTCTGCGCCTACACTCCACCGCTGCCAGAGGTCAGGAGAAGCTTCATGACATCAGTCTATAGAGGATTCCAGAATCTCACCTCATCTACCTGATGATCCAGGAGGACATTGTGCTTCTCCTCTGGAGGATCCGGATATAGAGGGGACTCTCTCTGAGATCTGGGATATAGAGGAGGGACTTCTCTCTGGAGGATCCTGGGATAAGGACGGGGACTTCTCTCTGGAGGATCCTGGGATATAGAGGACGGGGACTTCTCTCTGGAGGATCCTGGGGATATAGAGGACGGGGACTTCTCTCTGGAGGATCCTGGGAATTTAGAGGTCGGGGACTTCTCTCTGGAGATCCTGGGAATTAGAGGACGGGGACTTCTCTCTGGGGATCCTGGGGATATAGAGGACGGGGACTTCTCTCTGGTTGGATTATCAGACTGGACCCATCTATAGGAAATATACACAGTGACTGAATACATGGTCTACATGTGATGATCAGATGATGGGGGAGTCTAGGTGACCTCAGACCCGGCCTCTCCTCTATAATCAGGACGGTCTCCTCTTACCCGGAGATGTGAGGGGCTGGAGATCCTCCATCATCACGTCCTTGTACAGATCCTTGTGTCCTTCTAGATACTCCCACTCCTCCATGGAGAAATAGACGGAGACGTCCTCACACCTTATAGGAACCTGACACACACAATGAGCCGTCATTAGCAGACCCCTCCCCCGGTGTTATTATATAATGTCCCAGCATTCCCGGCGGGAGCAGCGCTCACCTCTCCGCTCAGCAGATCAGTGATCCGGTGGGTCAGTTCTAGGATCTTCTGCTCATGTATCAGTGAATGAGGTGGAGGCTCGGTGATGTCACTCGGGGTCCTGCTCCGCCCTCCTGACACACGGGGGGCCACACACTCCCCAGACGACGGTCTTCACTACTGTGTGATCCTGTGTATGGGGAGACGCCGATCACTACATCTATTCTAAGGATCCTTCACCTTTCCCGTCATTCCCCTGCTTTATTCCTAGAGATCAGAGTGATGTTGTGAAGCTCTCACCTCTCCAGTGATCCAGTAGATATCTCCAGGGTGAGGTCTAATATCCGAGCCGCCATGGTCTCTGTCCTGCTCCATCCTCGGGGGGTCATCGGTGGGAAGAGCCATCGTTCTCCAGAGAAAACGTTCAGCTGTGAAAGTCGTGAACATGAGGAATGAGAAGAACACAAGAAGGATCGGATGGAAAATTCTATATAGAAGAACATGAAGAACGATTAACTCTACTCAAATATAAAAAAAAACTCAGCATTGTTGAGAATATGGACTTCTGTAAATTCACTTTGCGCAGATTCAGTAAACATGTGACGTTCAGTGACCTCCGAGGCCAAGAGTGAACCGTCCGGCAGATTCCGCTCATGACGGAAGAAAGACGCATCTGTGAGGACCGGCCGGCGGACAGAGGAGGGGCGGACAGGGGAAGGGGGACAGTTTGGGACAGGTGAGCAGAGCAGCTGTTATACTGGAAAGGGGGGAAGGGGGGGGGGGGGCGGACTTCAGAGCATATTAAGGAATCCTGCTGGCACCCTTTTATGTGCGGCGAACTGACACTGCGGAGCTGTAGAGGAACAGTTATATGTATACACACATTATTCTATATATCTAATCTGTCAGTGTAGAAGTTGTGAGAAGCTCGTCACCAAATCCGAATGTGCTGGAGAATTGTCAAGATATCAGGTATACAGACAAACATATACACATTACACAATATATTTCTCACACACACACACAACACACACGTAAACCCATGATCCAAATTATTATGCAAATTGGTTTTAAAGTGATCCTAAACCCACAAACTGACCCCTCCCCCCAACTTTAGACCTGTCCCTGCACCCCCTCTTATCATTTCTAGCCATCCCTTTTGCAAGAAAAAAAAATCGCTTTTGTTAAGTAGAGAAAAAGTTAGATTTACTTTGTCCTGTGTGAGTTCTCTCTTTCTGAGGAAGCCGCAAATAGGCCGGGCCTGTCTGCTGCTCCCTTGTAATTATGCACGCCCCTCTCAGATGCTGCCTTGGTAAGAGCCTGGCGTATCATGAAAGGGGTGGGGCTAAATCGAGCCATGCCGGAGCCCCGCCCCCTTTCATGACGGAGGCTTATGCAGCAGCAACCTGAGAGGGGCGTGCTAATTACAAGGGAGCAGCAGACAGGCATGCCTATTTGCGGCTTCCTCAGAAAGAGAGAACTCACACAGGACAAAGTAAATCTAACTTTTTCTCTACTTCACTAAATAAATTTTTTCTGCAAAAGGGATGTCTAGAAATGATAAGAGGGGGTGCAGGGACAGGTCTAAAGTTGCGGGGGGGGGGTCAGTTTGTGGGTTTAGGATCATCTTTAAGTGTCATAGGTTTTTTTTTTTTTCCAATGAAACCCATTGATGGTATTGTGTCTCATGGTGGGTTACACGCCGCGATATCGGCGTCCTACTCCGATCCAACTCCGACAAAAAGTCACGTGGTTCGTGAGTTGGACCCGATATCGTTCGCGCGTTGTACGGTTTGAAAGTACAACGCGATGCTGGAACGATGCCAAAACGATATCGGGGTTGAATGAGCGTGCTATTCAACCGCCCGATATCGGATGGCCGTTGTAGCCGCATCGTCCCGTGTGACAGCCCAACTACGATGTGTACGCCCACGTCACCCATTCACTGCCATGTTAAATGGTCGTTCCTGGGTTGGGGGGCTACACAGCGTCGGGACGTTGTATCCCCATATCGGGCTGTGTAAAACGGCGATGCGATAGCGGAAAAGCGCGCTCAAAAAGCGCGCTCCCGCGTCGTTGGTCCCGATATCGGCCCGATATCGGGACGTGTAAACCCACCATCAGGGTCTTTGAATCACTGAAATCAATCTCAGATATCTGTGATAATTAGTTTGGCAGGTGAGCCCAATGAAAGGAAAACTGGGTGTTCCACAATATTAAGCAGACCACAGTTTTCAAGGAACATGGGAAAGAAAAAGGATCTCTCTGCTGTCGAAAAGCAACAAATGGTGCAATGCCCTGGACAAGGGATGAATACATTAGATATTGTACGAAAACGTAAGCGTGATCATCGTATTGTGAAGAGATTTGTGGCTGATTCTGAGCACAGACGTGTTCGTGCAGATAAAGGCAAAATGAGGAAGGTTTCTGCCAGGCAAGTTCATCAAATTAAGAGAGCAGCTGCTAAAAAGGCCTTACAAACCAACAAACAGATATTTGAAGCTACTGGTTCCTCTGGGAGTCCCTCAAACCTCAAGGTGTATGATCCTTTAAAGGCTTGCTGTGGTGCATAAACCTACTATTCGACCACCCCTAAACAGTGCTCACAAGCAGAAACGGTTGCAGTGGGCCCAGATATACATGAAGACTAATTGTCAAACAGTCTTGTTTACTGATGAGTGCTGAGCAACCCTGAATGGTGTAGTGGATGGTTGGTGGATGGCCACAATGTCCCAACAATGCTGCGACGTCAGCAAGAGGTGGAGGAGTCATGTTTTGGGCCGGAGTCATTGGGAAACAGCTGGTAGGCCCCTTTAAGGTTCCTGAAGGTGTGAAAATGACCTCTGCAAAGTATATAGAGTTTCTGACTGAGAACTTTCTTTCATGGTACAAAAAGCAGAAACGTGCCTTCAGGAGCAAAATCATCTTCATACATGACAATGACCATCTCATGCTGCAAAGAATACTTCTGTGTCATTGGCTGCTACGGGCATAAAAGGAGATAAACTCATGGTGTGGCCACCATCTTCCCCTGACCTCAACCCTATAGAGAACCTTAGGAGTTCAAGCAAATCAAGCAAAAGATATATGAGGGTGGGAGGCAGTTCACATCACAACAGCAGCTCTGGGAGGCGATTCTGACATCATGCAAAGAAATACAAGCAGAAACTCTCCAGAAACTCACAAGTTCATTGGATGCAAGAATTGTGAAGGTGATATCACAGAAGGGTTCCTATGTTACCATGTAACTTGGCCTCTTAGGATGTTTTGGAGTGAATGAGCATTTTCAGTTCTTTCAAACAGATCAAATGTTTAGAAACTCTCCTGTGCCTAATAATGTGGAACAGGGCATTTAGAGTTTGTTTTAATTTTGAAGATTATACTGTTATCATTGTGAGGTTTCTTAAAAAAAATTTGATGTATACTCTAACGGGTGATGACTTTTATTACACTGACTGTCATCTGCTCCGACCATTTAGGAAAATCAGAGAAAAAGAACATTTGCATAATAATTTGGAACATGGCGTATATAATATATACAATGATTACACACACATATCTACACACACAGATTACATGCATACACATTGCACACACACACACATATAATATATATATATATATATATATACATAACACACACACATACAGTAGATTACACACATTCATACATCTATGTATAGATTATATATACATTACTCAAATATAATCATACACACATACATATTCTACCTGTAGTATCCGGCTTTGCACAGGATAGTATCCAACTGTTCTTAGCTATCATAAAATAGAATGGGTTAACATAGTCTTGTTTCTCTGCTGAAATACACAGACTGCAAGTGTAATACAGGGGCTATGTGCAGGCTCTTCATGTAATACAGGGGCTGTGTGCAGGCTCCTGGTGTAATACAGGGGCTGTGTGCGGGCTCCTGGTGTAATACAGGGGCTGTGTGCGGGCTCCTGGTGTAATACAGGGTCTGTGTGTGGGCTCCTGGTGTAATACAGGGGCTGTGTGTGGGCTCCTGGTGTAATACAGGGGCTGTGTGTGGGCTCCTGGTGTAATACAGGGGCTGTGTGTGGGCTCCTGGTGTAATATAGGGGCTGTGTGTGGGCTCCTGGTGTTATGGCAATAAATAGTTAATAACTTATATAACTCTTATAGAAGTCATTCAGAAATCTTCCAGTGTGCAGACTGCAGCATCCCTCATCCTCCCCCTCCCTTCGAATTCCACTGTCTTGGAATTAGCTGCACAGAAGCTCTTATCAGCGTGGACCGAATGTACTGTACTAATTCAAGGCTGAATTGGAATACTAACTCACAGAATATAATTGAATGTTTTTTTCAGAATAAAATGCAGATTCAGCATAATATGATGCAATCGCCCCTACTAACATCCCTTTTAATATCCCTTTAAGGAGTCATATAAAACTGTTAACCCCTCCCTTAATAAAGGTCTTTGTCATTAAGCCTACCTTGACATGGTTGTCAGCGTGGTTCTTTCGGTGGCGTGCACTTAACACAGAAAAAGCATCCAATTTGGCGGCAGACAATTAAGAGGACAGCCCACCCGAAAGGTGTGGAGGGCATTCATTACACTGGTATAATACAGGGGCTGTGTGTGGGCTTCTGGTGTAATACAGGGGCTGTGTGTGGGCTTCTGGTGTAATACAAAGGCTACGTGGGGCACAGGCTCTAATTCAGAGACTATGTAAGGCTTCAAGGGTCGTGCACGACATCTATATGTGTGACATCTTACCAAAAAGATGTCCTAACGACCACAAGCCCACGAGATCTTGATGATATTGAAGCGTGTAACGGGGCCGTTAGTTTCTTCATTGTATTTATAACTTGTTGGTATGTGACCTCTTCTCATGTGCAGACAATGGAATCAATGGTGCTCTATAAATAATAATGTATTATAAACATAATCAACACACACACACACACACACATTTATACACACCAACACAGGTACATACACATCACACATGTATACACACAGGTATACACACACATTACACACAGGTGTATACACACACTTTACACACAGGTACACACACACACACACATTACACATAGGTATACACACACATTACACACAGGTATACACACACACACTACACACACATTACACACAGGTACACACACACACACATTACACACAGGTATACACACACATACACACAGGTATACACACACACTACACACAGGTATACACACACATTACACACAGGTATACACACACACACTACACACAGGTTACACACACACTACACACAGGTATACACACACATTACACACAGGTATACACACACATTACACACAGGTATACACACACATTACACACAGGTACACACACTACACACAGGTATACACACTACACACAGGTATACACACACACACACACATTACACACAGGTATACACACACACACACATTACACATAGGTATACACACACATTACACACAGGTATAACACACACACACACACACACACACACATACACACAGGTATACACACACACACACACACACATTACACACAGTATACACAGGTATACACACACACATTACACACTGGTATATACACACACATTACACACAGGTATATACACACACATTACACACAGGTATATACACACACATTACACACACACATTACACACACACATTACACACAGGTATATACACACACACATTACACACAGGTATACACACACACATTACACACAGGTATACACACACATTACACACAGGTATACACACACACATTACACACAGGTATACACACACATTACACACAGGTATACACACACACATTACACACAGGTATACACACAGGTATACACACACATACATTACACACAGGTATATACACACACATACATTACACACAGGTAAAACACACACATACATTACACACAGGTATACACACACATACATTACACACAGGTATATACACACACATACATTACACAGGTATACACACACATACATTACACACAGGTATATACACACACATACATTACACACAGGTATACACACACATACATTACACACAGGTATATACACACACATACATTACACACAGGTATACACACACATACATTACACACAGGTATACACACACATACATTACACACAGGTATACACACACATACATTACACACAGGTATACACACACATACATTACACACAGGTATACACACACATACATTACACACAGGTATACACACAGGTATACACACACATACATTACACACAGGTATATACACACACATACATTACACACAGGTATACACACACATACATTACACACAGGTATACACACACATACATTACACACAGGTATATACACACATTACACACAGGTATACACACACATACATTACACACAGGTATATACACACACATACATTACACACAGGTATACACACACATACATTACACACAGGTATATACACACACATACATTACACACAGGTATACACACACATACATTACACACAGGTATATACACACACATACATTACACACAGGTATACACACACATTACACACAGGTATATACACACACATTACACACAGGTATACACATACATTACACACAGGTATATACACACACATTACACACAGGTATACACACATACATTACACACTTGTAAAATCTCCGGGGTCTCCTCAGCTCTGCAGCATTTCCTGTCACCTGCAAACTACATCTCCCATCATGCACCGCGGCTCCTCCCCTGTGTTCTCTACATCTCCCATCATGCACCGCGGCTCCTCCCCTGTGTTCTCTACATCTCCCATCATGCACCGCGGCTCCTCCCCTGTGTTCTCTACCTCTCCCATCATGCACCGCGGCTCCTCACCTGTGTTCTCTACATCTCCCATCATGCTCCGCGGCTCCTCACCACACTACATCTCCCCACATCCCTAATGGCCCCTCCCAGTGTGGGAGGAGTCACCGGCTGAAGGCTGCAGTGTACGTACGAGCTGATGTAGGTGACTATGACGTCATATGATCACGTGTCCCGGCGCTCACGTGGGTTGATTCTCTTTCGCGCGCTTCAATCTCCTCATAACAGAGAAAGTAACAGGAGGAGGAGCGTGTGGCGGTGTATACAGGAGAGGAGGAGCGTGTGGTGGTGTATACAGGAGAGGGGGAGCGTGTGGTGGTGTATACAGGAGAGGAGGAGCGTGTGGTGGTGTATACAGGAGAGTAGGAGCGTGTGGTGGTGTATACAGGAGAGTAGGAGCGTGTGGTGGTGTATACAGGAGAGGAGGAGCGTGTGGTGGTGTATACAGGAGAGGAGGAGCGTGTGGCTGGTGTATACAGGAGAGGAGGAGCGTGTGGCGGTGTATACAGGAGAGGAGGTAGTGGGCGGTGTATACAGGAGAGGAGGAGCGGTGTGGCGGTGTATACAGGAGAGGAGGAGCGTGTGGCGGTGTATACAGGAGAGGAGGAGCGTGTGGGGTGTATACAGGAGAGGAGGAGCGTGTGGTGGTGTATACAGGAGAGGAGGAGCGTGTGTGGTGTATACAGGAGGGTGGTTGAGCGTAGTGGGGTGTATACAGAGGGAGGAGGGCGTGTGTGTGGTGTATACAGGAGAGGAGGAGCGTGTGGTGGGTGTATACAGGAGAGGAGGAGCGGTGTGGCGGTGTATACAGGAGAGGAGGAGCGTGCTGTGGTGGTGTATACAGGAGAGGAGGAGCGTGTGGTGGTGTATACAGGAGAGGAGGAGCGTGTGGTGGTGTATACAGGAGAGGAGGAGCGTGTGGTGGTATATACAGGAGAGGAGGAGCGTGTGGTGGTGTATACAGGAGAGGAGGAGCGTGTGGTGGTGTATACAGGAGAGGAGGAGCGTGTGGTGGTGTATACAGAGAGAGACGTGTGGTGTTACAGGAGAGGAGAGCTGTGGTGGTGTATACAGGGAGGAGGAGCGTGTGGCGGTGTATACAGGAGAGGAGGAGCGTGTGGTGGTGTATACAGGAGAGGAGGAGCGTGTGGTGGTGTATACAGGAGAGGAGGAGCGTGTGTGGTGATACGGGACGTGTGTAGTACAGAGAGGAGCGTGTGGTGTATAAGGGAGGAGAGCGTGTGGTGGTGTATACAGGAGAGGAGGAGCGTGTGGTGGTGTATACAGGAGAGGAGGAGCGTGTGGTGGTGTATACAGGAGAGGAGGCGAGGTGGTGGTGGTGTATACAGGAGAGGAGGAGCGTGTGGTGGTGTATACAGGAGAGGAGGAGCGTGTGGTGGTGTATACAGGAGAGGAGGAGCGTGTGGTGGTGTATACAGGAGAGGAGGAGCGTGTGGTGGTGTATACAGGAGAGGAGACGTGTGGTGGTTATACAGGAGAGGAGGAGCGTGTGGTGGTGTATACAGGGAGGAGCGTGGGTGGTGTATACAGGAGAGGAGCGTGTGGGTGTATACAGGAGAGGAGGAGCGTGTGGTGGTATACTGGAGAGGAGGAGCGTGTGGTGGTGTATACAGGAGAGGAGGAGCGTGTGGTGGTGTATACAGGAGAGGGGAGCGTGTGGTGGTGTATACAGGAGAGGAGGAGCGTGTGGTGGTGTATACAGGAGAGGAGGAGCGTGTGGTGGTGTATACAGGAGAGGGGGAGCGTGTTGGTGGTGTATACAGGAGAGGGGGAGCGTGTGGGTGGTGTATACAGGAGAGGAGAGCGTGTGGTGGGTATACAGGAGAGGAGGAGCGTGTGGTGGAGTATACAGGAGAGGAGGAGCGTGTGGTGGTGTATACAGGAGAGGGGGAGCGTGTGGTGGTGTATACAGGAGAGGGGGAGCGTGTGGTGGAGTATACAGGAGAGGAGGAGCGTGTGGTGGTGTATACAGGAGAGGAGGAGCGTGTGGTGGTGTATACAGGAGAGGGGGGTATGAGGCGTGTGGTGGTGTATACAGGAGAGGAGGAGCGTGTGGGGTGTATACATGGAGAGGAGGAGCGTGTGGTGGTGTATACAGGGGAGGGGGACGGACGTGGTGTATACGTAGGCGGTGGTGTATACGGGGGGAGGAGGAGCGTGTGGCGGTGTATACGGGGGGAGGAGGAGCGTGTGTGCGGTGTATACGGGGGGAGGAGGAGCGTTGTGGCGGTGTATACGGGGGGAGGAGGAGCGGTGTTGGCGGTGTATACGGGGGGAGGAGGAGCGGGGGGTGTATCGGGGCGGTGCGTTATACGGGGGGAGGAGGAGCGTGTGGCGTGTATACGGGGGGAGGAGGAGGCGTTGTGGCGTGTGTATACGGGGGGAGGAGGAGCGTGTGGCCGTGTATACGGGGGGAGGAGGAGCGTGTGGCGATGTATACCGGAGAGGAGGAGAGCGTGTGGCGGTGTATACGGGGGGAGGAGGAGGAGGAGAAGCGTGTGGTGGTGTGGTGTTAGGCTGTGTTCACACTGGGCGTTTTTGGGCTGTTTTTGCTCAACAGTTTTTGTAGCCAAAACCAGCAGTGGGTGATTAAATCCAGAAGTGGTGACGTGTTTCTATTAGACTTTTCCTCTGATTGCTCTACTCCTGGTTTTGGCTACAAAAACTGATGAGCAAAAACAGCCCAAAAACGCCCAGTGTGAACACAGCCTTAAAGATAAGATTCTAAAATCTGCTGAAAAAACATGAAGCCCTGATATGTGTATTGTATTAAATGTTTACACTTATATTTTGTTTTATGTTAGGAATCTTGATATACCGTATATACTCGCGTATAAGCCGAGTTTTTCAGCCCAAAAATTGGGCTGAAAAGTACCCCCCTCGGCTTATACGCGAGTCAGTGCGGGGGCTGCTGTATACAGCGGTATACAGCAGCCCCCGCATCCCAGTAATGCAGGGCCCCCCCCTCATGCTCCGGTCACCTGTAAAGCAAGTTATACTTATCAGTGCCCGCTGCCGTCCGCGCCCGCCGCTGCCGACATGCGATCCTCCATCTTCATTCATCTTCTTCCTGCTCTGTGCGCGTCGCAGGCAGTGACGTCATTACCGGCGACGCGCACAGGAAACAGGAAGAAGATGCATGAAGACGGAGGATCGGGATGTCGGCAGCGGCGGGCGCGGACGGCAGCGGGCACTGATAAGTATAACTTGCTTTACAGGAGACCGGAGCATGAGGGGGGGCCCTGCATTACTGAGGCTGCCTGTATACTACCACTGGGACTGCTGTATATATATCGGCCCTGCATTACTGGGCTGCAATACCACTGGGGCTGCTGTATATAGGGGCTGCAATACCACTGGGGCTGCAATACCACTGGGGCTGCTGTATATAGGGGCTGCAATACCACTGGGGCTGCAATACCACTGGGGCTGCTGTATATAGGGGCTGCAATACCACTGGGGCTGCAATACCACTGGGGCTGCTGTATATAGGGGCTGCAATACCACTGGGGCTGCAATACCACTGGGGCTGCTGTATATAGGGGCTGCTGTATACACCACTGGGGCTGCAATACCACTGGGGCTGCTGTATATAGGGGCTGCAATACCACTGGGGCTGCAATACCACTGGGGCTGCTGTATATAGGGGCTGCAATACCACTGGGGCTGCAATACCACTGGGGCTGCTGTATATAGGGGCTGCTGTATACACCACTGGGGCTGCAATACCACTGGGGCTGCTGTATATAGGGGCTGCAATACCACTGGGGCTGCAATACCACTGGGGCTGCTGTATATAGGGGCTGCAATACCACTGGGGCTGCTGTATATAGGGGCTGCTGTATACACCACTGGGGCTGCAATACCACTGGGGCTGCTGTATATAGGGGCTGCAATACCACTGGGGCTGCTGTATATAGGGGCTGCAATACCACTGGGGCTGCAATACCACTGGGGCTGCTGTATATTGGGGCTGCTGTATACACCTCTGGGGCTGCATATACCTCTGGGGCTGCATATACCTCTGGGGCTGCTGTATACTACCACTGGGGCTGCTGCTGTATACTACCACTGGGGAGGCTGCTGTATACTACCACTGGGGAGGCTGCTGTATACCTCACTGCTGGGGGTTGTATACCTGTGCTGGAGTCCACCCTCGGCTTATACGCGAGTCAATAGATTTTCCCAGGTTTTGGGGGCAAAAGTAGGGGGGTCGGCTTATACACGGGTCGGCTTATACACGAGTATATACGGTATATATATATATATATATATATATATATATGTTATAGGAATTTTATTTTTACGTTTGATAGTATATAATCACCTATAGTCTATATCTATTATTATTATCCATTTTAATCACTATGTAGTGTTATATTACTGGCAGATGTGGCAGAATAGTGATCCCTCATGGTAAGTTGTGTGAGACAATGCTGTGTAGGCATGTGGGAGTGATCTTCCCTAAACTCCCATTGTGCACACTCCAGTAAGCTTTATCTATCTAGCCTTGCTTTTCTCTCATGGGAAGATGTCCCCCACGCACAGGTGTTAGAAATTTCTGTGGTTCTCAAGCTAGACACTGGCTTGTCTTAGAAAGTGATGCTTTGGGTGTTTTCGTGGATATATATATCCCAGCTGTGAGCCCGATGCAAATGCATCGGGTGTCTAGAATATGTTTATTGTTTTTTAAAGATTTTTAAATAAATAATCGCATCATCAATAGCAATAATATTAGCAATAGCATTATTATTAGCAGTAATAGCAGTATTAATAGCATTATTAGCAGTATTATGAGCATTAATAACAGTATTAAGAGCATATAGAAAGTATAGGGGGACTTGTGGCAGGTGCGGCGGCTGAGGTAGCGACTCGCAATGGCCTCGCGGCCATTGCTCGCGCTACCTCAGTGGTAAATCGCTAAGTTTGTGGCCGAGCCTCTGGTTCTATTTTCGGCCAGCGACTCGCAATGGCCGCTTTGCGGCCATTGCTCGCGCGTGGTGACGTCACTTAGTGACAAAGCCACGGCGTTTTCGGGGTCCGACACGAAAATGCCTACGGCAATTATAGAGTAGATATACTGCAGAGTGCCATAACCCCTGTCCTGTATATATATATATATATATACTCTATAATTGCCGTAGGCAAAATCGTGTCGGACCCCGAAATCGCCGTGGCTTTGTCACTATGTGACGATGGTGCCGGGGGGTGGGGAGTGGCGGGATTGTGTCGGGGGGCAGGATGGCAGGTGTGCAACATGGAGCCGGGGGGCGGGGCAGGATGGAGGCGGAGGGGGGGGGCAGGATGGAGGGAGCGGGCAGGATGGAGGCGGAGAAGGATGGTGGCAGGGGGGGTAGGGTTGGATAGTGGGGAGCGACGCAGGATGGAGTGAGCGGGGCAGGATAGAGCCGGAGGAAGTGCGCAGGATGGTGGCGGGGGCAGGATGGAGTGAGCAGGGCAGGATGGAGCGAGCGAGGAAGGATGGAGCCGGAGGAGCAGGATGGGCGGGGGCAGGATGGAGCGAGCACACTTGCACACACATGCATCATGTACATAGCACACCTGGACGCACATGCATCATGCACACAACATACCTTCAAGCACATGTATCATGCACACAGGACACACATACATCATGCACACAGGACACACATGCATCATGCACACAGGACACATGCATCATGCACACAGGACACACATGCATCATGCACACAGGACACACATGCATCATGCACACAGGACACACATGCATCATGCACACAGGACACACATGCATCATGCACACAGCACACACATGCACCATGCACACAGGACACACATACACCATGCACACAGGACACACATGCATCATGCACACAGGACACACATGCATCATGCACACAGGACACACATGCATCATGCACACACATGCATCATGCACACAGCACACACATGCATCATGCACACAGGACACACATGCATCATGCACACAGGACACACATGCATCATGCACACACATGCACCATGCACACACATGCACCATGCACACAGGACACACATGCACCATGCACACAGGACACACATGCACCATGCACACAGGACACACATGCACCATGCACACAGGACACACATACACCATGCACACAGGACACACATGCATCATGCACACAGGACACACATGCATCATGCACACACATGCATCATGCACACAGCACACACATGCATCATGCACACAGCACACACATGCATCATGCACACAGCACACACATGCATCATGCACACAGCACACACATGCATCATGCACACGTCACACACATGCATCATGCACACGTCACACACATGCATCATGCACACAGCAGACACATGCACCATGCACACAGGACACACATACACCATGCACACAGGACACACATACACCATGCACACAGGACACACATGCATCATGCACACACATGCATCATGCACACACATGCATCATGCATCATGCACACAGCACACACATGCATCATGCACACACATGCATCATGGACACAGCACACACATGCATCATGGACACAGCACACACATGCATCATGGACACAGCACACACATGCATCATGGACACAGCACACACATGCATCATGCACACACATGCATCATGGACACAGCACACACATGCATCATGGACACAGCACACACATGCATCATGGACACGTCACACACATGCATCATGCACACGTCACACACATGCATCATGCACACGTCACACACATGCATCATGCACACGTCACACACATGCATCATGCACACGTCACACACATGCATCATGCACACGTCACACACATGCATCATGCACACGTCACACACATGCACCATGCACACGTCACACACATGCACCATGCACACAGGACACACACATGCATCATGCACACGTCACACACATGCATCATGCACACGTCACACACATGCATCATGCACACGTCACACACATGCACCATGCACACAGCACACACATGCACCATGCACACAGGACACACATGCACCATGCACACAGGACACACATGCACCATGCACACAGGACACACATGCACCATGCACACAGGACACACATGCACCATGCACACAGCACACACATGCATCATGCACACACATGCATCATGCACACAGCACACACATGCATCATGCACACACATGCATCATGGACACAGCACACACATGCATCATGCACACGTCACACACATGCATCATGCACACGTCACACACATGCATCATGCACACGTCACACACATGCATCATGCACACGTCACACACATGCATCATGCACACAGGACACACATGCACCATGCACACAGGACACACATGCACCATGCACACAGGACACACATGCATCATGCACACACATGCATCATGCACACAGCACACACATGCATCATGCACACAGCACACACATGCATCATGCACACACATGCATCATGCACACAGCACACACATGCATCATGCACACAGGACACACATACATCATGCACACAGCTCTTAAACTTGCCGCTCCCGGCGCAGCGCGGCAGGCAGGAAGCGGCGGCTCCTTCTGCACAGCCGCTCCCCCTGGCATGGACGGATGGATGGTGCGGCCCTGGGCAGCGGGAGCAAGGGGGCCCCGTGAGAAGCAGAGAGGGCAGGAGGACCAGGGGGAGCGCGGGCAGGAGACGGGAGGACCCAGGGGGGCGCGGGCATGACACAGGAGGACCCGGGGGAGTGCGGGCAGGTCACAGGAGGACCGGGGGAGCGCGGGCAGGACACAGGAGGACCGGGGGGAGCGCAGGCAGGACACAGGAGGACCGGGGGAGCGCGGGCAGGACACAGGAGGACCGGGGGGAGCGCAGGCAGGACAGAGGAGGACCCGGGTGGGGGGGCTGGGAGAGAGAGAGTGTCCCGGACATTGCAAGTGAAGCAGACTCGCAAAGCCATTGAGTGAGGCTTTGCGAGTAGCTGGAGGCTATTCTGTGCAAACTCGCAAAGCCATTGAGTGAGGCTTTGCGAGTAGCTGGAGGCTATTCTGTGCAAACTTGCAAAGCCAGCGACTCGCAATGGCCTCGCGGCCATTGCTCGCGCAAGCTAACGACTCGCATTGGCCGCTACGCGGCCAATGCTTCGCTCGTGGTGGCGTCACAGTGACAAAGCCACGGCGATTTCGGGGTCCGACACGATTTTGCCTACGGCAATTATAGAGTAGATATAATTATAATGTGTGTATGAATACATTTCTTACATTGGATTTTACTCATCTGCAATTATAGCTAGTAAGTAGGATAGTGATTATTCTATCAATGTGTGTATGTGTATATATATATTATATATATATATATATATATATATATATGTCATATTAGATATTATTTAGATATATGTGTATATCCACCAGGGGCGGACCCAGACTGTAGTGGGCCCTGGTGCAAGAAATTTTTTGGGGCCCCCCCTCCTGGAACTCAGTGCCAGAATAGTGCCGCGGGTGTGCAGCACAGCCAGCGGCGTAGCAACTGTTTGTGGCGCCCTGGGCGGTCGAAAATTTGCCGCCACTTTGGTTGTTGATAATCTGGAAGTGTACATAGCATACACTGTCTGCCCCTATATACAAAAATATAACTACTATACTAAAACACAAAGAGAAGGGGTGCAATTGCCACCTCTGCACAACCCCAGTGTATGGCAACAAGCAGGAGTGAAGGAGGGCCCGGGGCCGGAGCAATTTTTGCCGCCGTGCTGTGGAGTTCATAATGTAATATAAATGCAAAAAACCTTTATTCTTAATATTATGTCACAATACCGGGATCTGAGGATCTTCTATTTCGAGGTCAGGGGCTCTCTGATGCCATGTTGCTGTCTGTCTCGCTGTCGTCCTTTTTTGACACTGCAGTGCGGTGGACAAGAGAGCATTAACTGGTTAATAACAAGAAGTATGGAGTGTACAAACTGAGCCATAAACCCCTCATACCATGAAGTATGGAGTGTACTAACTGAGCCATAAACCCTCCCCACACCAGTAGGATTACTATATGGATTTTAGTATTAGGGTACGGACACACTGGGGTGAAACTCTGATGAGTGCAATGTGTGATTTTCTCACATTGCAATCAATCTCTGAGAGCACATTGGTGAGTGTCGGCCGCTTTTTTCTCATCCAGATTCAGGATGAGAAAAAAGTTGCAACATGCTGCGACAGTATGGGACACACTAATGCAAGTCTATGGGTCCGACAAAATTACATACCGCACACTGACAGCACACGAACCATCCGAGAGGCATCGTTTTTTTCACGGATACATTATCATTCTATAGCTTAGAACACTGTAAATGTTCCTGTAAATAATTCTACAGTAATAGCTGCTGAGGAAAGAACAGATTGATTGCACACGGATGTGATCTGAGAATCTGAGAAAAATGTTGGCCACTCGCACAGCAGTTTCCAAACAGACCAAAAAACGGATGTCACTCATCCGACTCTCCTGGATGAGAAACAGACCGATTTTAAGGCGGCGGAAGACAGTGTACCACCAAGTCCCCAGCTCCGTGCTGTGCACAGACAGTGTACGGTACACTGTCTGTGCACAGCACGAAGATGAAGACATGGCGGTACACTGTGCACAGCACGGAGCTGGGGACATGGTGGTACACTGTGCACAGCACGGAGCTGAGGACATCCCAGAAGAGGCACAATAACCACAGACAGGCGGCGGGAGAACATTGAGCCCGCCCAGGAGAACTACAACTCCCAGCACCCAACACACTGCCCAGAAACCATACGTCAGAGTACCACAGGAGACGGGAGTTTCAAAAAGAGGTGGAAACAACAGCCGGGCCCGGCACCACCAGGGGGCCCGGCAGCACCAGGCACCACCAGGGGTGCCCGGCAGCACCAGGCACCACCAGGGGTGCCCGGCAGCACCAGGCACCACCAGGGGGGCCCGGCAGCACCAGGCACCACCAGGGGGGCCCGGCAGCACCAGGCACCACCAGGGGGGCCCGGCAGCACCAGGCACCACCAGGGGGGCCCGGCACCACCAGGGGTGCCCGGCAGCACCAGGCACCACCAGGGGGGCCCGGCAGCACCAGGCACCACCAGGGGGGCCCGGCAGCACCAGGCGGGCCCGGCAGCACCAGGCACCACCAGGGGGGCCCGGCAGCACCAGGCACCACCAGGGGGGCCCGGCAGCCCCAGGCACCACCAGGGGGGCCCGGCAGCACCAGGCACCACCAGGGGGGCCCGGCACCACCAGGGGGGCCCGGCAGCACCAGGCACCACCAGGGGGGCCCGGCAGCACCAGGCACCACCAGGGGGGCCCGGCAGCACCAGTCACCACCAGGGGGTCCGGCAGCACCAGGCACCACCAGGGGGGCCCGGCAGCACCAGGCACCACCAGGGGGGCCCGGCAGCACCAGAGGGGCTCAGGACCAGTAGAGGGGCCCAGCACCACCAGGGGGCCCAGCACCACCAGGGGGGCCCAGCACCACCAGGGGGCTCTGGTGGGTCCCTGAGTGCTGCCCCCACACCTCAGGGGCCCCTGAGAGCTGCCCCCACACCTCAGCCTCAGGGGCCCCTGAGTGCTGCCCCCACACCTCAGCTTCAGGGGCCCCTGAGTGCTGCCCCCACACCTCAGCCTCAGGGCCCCTGAGTGCTGCCCCCACACCTCAGCCTCAGGGGCCCATGAGAGCTGAGAGCTTCCCCCACACTCATCCTGGGGGAGGCCCATGAGAGCTGCCCCCACACTCATCCTGGGGGGGGAGGCCCATGAGAGCTGCCCCCACACTCATCCTGGGGGGGGGGCCCATGAGAGCTGCCCCCACACTAATTGGCCCCTGAGCACCCCCACGTCTTTCAAGGGGTCCCTGACGCTATCCTCGGGCCCCCTTACCGCTGCCTCCTTTAGTGCTGCGTCCCCCTCCATTACCGACAGGCAGTCGCGCTGAGCGCGCCGCAGCCTGTCATGTGGTGTGGAGCTGCAGCCGGCGCGATACAGGAAATAGAGCGGCGCCGGCTACAGCCCACGTGACAGGCAGATCAGCGCGACTGCCGGTAATGGAGAGAGGGGGTAGGCAGCAGTAAGGGGGCCCCGAGGATAGCGTGTGGGGCCAACGGTCAGGGGCCCCCTAGTACATGTGGGGACGCTCAGGGGACCAGTGGGCCCCCCCCTTTGCGTCCGGGCCCCCCTGCAGCGCCCGGGGGGGGTATGGGGGCGGGGCTTAGTGGGTTTGGCCCCAAAGTGTCGGGGCCCCCGGGGATCTCGCGCAGGGCCAGTCAGGGGAACGGAACTGCCGCTGGAGCTCCAGGGGCCCCCTAGCTGGTCGGGGCCCTGGTGCAGCTGCACCAGCTGCACCACGGTAGTTCCGCCCCTGACTGTCATCTATTTGTCTGTCTGTCTATCTATCATCTATTTGTCTGTCTATCTATCATCTATTTGTCTGTCTGTCCAGGGGCGGACCCAGACTGTAGTGGGCCCTGGTGCAAGAATTTTTTTGGGGCCCCCCCTCCTGGAACTCAGTGCCA
Source organism: Allobates femoralis (assembly GCA_033576535.1). Lineage (NCBI taxonomy): Eukaryota > Metazoa > Chordata > Amphibia > Anura > Aromobatidae > Allobates > Allobates femoralis. The sequence goes on along the minus strand of JARQOC010000002.1, from coordinate 747,223,228 downwards.
GAATAGTGCCGCGGGTGTGCAGCACAGCCAGCGGCGTAGCAACTGTTTGTGGCGCCCTGGGCGGTCGAAAATTTGCCGCCACTTTGGTTGTTGATAATCTGGAAGTGTACATAGCATACACTGTCTGCCCCTATATACAAAAATATAACTACTATACTAAAACACAAAGAGAAGGGGTGCAATTGCCACCTCTGCACAACCCCAGTGTATGGCAACAAGCAGGAGTGAAGGAGGGCCCGGGGCCGGAGCAATTTTCGCCGCCGTGCTGTGGAGTTCATAATGTAATATAAATGCAAAAAACCTTTATTCTTAATATTATGTCACAATACCGGGATCTGAGGATCTTCTATTTCGAGGTCAGGGGCTCTCTGATGCCATGTTGCTGTCTGTCTCGCTGTCGTCCTTTTTTGACACTGCAGTGCGGTGGACAAGAGAGCATTAACTGGTTAATAACAAGAAGTATGGAGTGTACAAACTGAGCCATAAACCCCTCATACCATGAAGTATGGAGTGTACTAACTGAGCCATAAACCCTCCCCACACCAGTAGGATTACTATATGGATTTTAGTATTAGGGTACGGACACACTGGGGTGAAACTCTGATGAGTGCAATGTGTGATTTTCTCACATTGCAATCAATCTCTGAGAGCACATTGGTGAGTGTCGGCCGCTTTTTTCTCATCCAGATTCAGGATGAGAAAAAAGTTGCAACATGCTGCGACAGTATGGGACTCACTAATGCAAGTCTATGGGTCCGACAAAATTACATACCGCACACTGACAGCACACGAACCATCCGAGAGGCATCGTTTTTTTCACGGATACATTATCATTCTATAGCTTAGAACACTGTAAATGTTCCTGTAAATAATTCTACAGTAATAGCTGCTGAGGAAAGAACAGATTGATTGCACACGGATGTGATCTGAGAATCTGAGAAAAATGTTGGCCACTCGCACAGCAGTTTCCAAACAGACCAAAAAACGGATGTCACTCATCCGACTCTCCTGGATGAGAAACAGACCGATTTTAAGGCGGCGGAAGACAGTGTACCACCAAGTCCCCAGCTCCGTGCTGTGCACAGACAGTGTACGGTACACTGTCTGTGCACAGCACGAAGATGAAGACATGGCGGTACACTGTGCACAGCACGGAGCTGGGGACATGGTGGTACACTGTGCACAGCACGGAGCTGAGGACATCCCAGAAGAGGCACAATAACCACAGACAGGCGGCGGGAGAACATTGAGCCCGCCCAGGAGAACTACAACTCCCAGCACCCAACACACTGCCCAGAAACCATACGTCAGAGTACCACAGGAGACGGGAGTTTCAAAAAGAGGTGGAAACAACAGCCGGGCCCGGCACCACCAGGGGGGCCCGGCAGCACCAGGCACCACCAGGGGTGCCCGGCAGCACCAGGCACCACCAGGGGTGCCCGGCAGCACCAGGCACCACCAGGGGGCCCGGCAGCACCAGGGGTGCCCGGCAGCACCAGGCACCACCAGGGGGGCCCGGCAGCACCAGGCACCACCAGGGGGGCCCGGCAGCACCAGGGGGGCCCGGCAGCACCAGGCACCACCAGGGGGGCCCGGCAGCACCAGGCACCACCAGGGGGGCCCGGCAGCACCAGGGGGGCCCGGCACCACCAGGGGTGCCCGGCAGCACCAGGCACCACCAGGGGGGCCCGGCAGCACCAGGCACCACCAGGGGGCCCGGCAGCACCAGGGGGCCCGGCAGCACCAGGCACCACCAGGGGGTCCCGGCAGCACCAGGCACCACCAGGGGGGCCCGGCACCACCAGGGGGGCCCGGCAGCCCCAGGCACCACCAGGGGGGCCCGGCAGCACCAGGGGGGCCCGGCACCACCAGGGGTGCCCGGCAGCACCAGGCACCACCAGGGGGGCCCGGCAGCACCAGGCACCACCAGGGGGGCCCGGCAGCACCAGGGTGGCCCGGCAGCACCAGTCACCACCAGGGGGGCCCGGCAGCACCAGGCACCACCAGGGGGCCCGGCACCACCAGGGGGCCCGGCAGCCCCAGGCACCACCAGGGGGCCCGGCAGCACCAGGCACCACCAGGGGGCCCGGCAGCACCAGGGGGGCCCGGCAGCACCAGGCACCACCAGGGGGGCCCGGCAGCACCAGGCACCACCAGGGTGGCCCGGCAGCACCAGTCACCACCAGGGGGTCCGGCAGCACCAGGCACCACCAGGGGGGCCCGGCAGCACCAGGCACCACCAGGGGGACCGGCAGCACCAGAGGGGCTCAGGACCAGTAGAGGGGACCAGCACCACCAGGGGGGCCCAGCACCACCAGGGGCTCTGGTGGGTCCCTGAGTGCTGCCCCCACACCTCAGGGGCCCCTGAGAGCTGCCCCCACACCTCAGCCTCAGGGGCCCCTGAGTGCTGCCCCCACACCTCAGCTTCAGGGGCCCCTGAGTGCTGCCCCCACACCTCAGCCTCAGGGGCCCCTGAGTGCTGCCCCCACACCTCAGCCTCAGGGGCCCATGAGAGCTGAGAGCTTCCCCCACACTCATCCTGGGGGAGGCCCATGAGAGCTGCCCCCACACTCATCCTGGGGGGGGAGGCCCATGAGAGCTGCCCCCACACTCATCCTGGGGGGGGGGCCCATGAGAGCTGCCCCCACACTAATTGGCCCCTGAGCACCCCCACGTCTTTCAAGGGGGTCCCTGACGCTATCCTCGGGCCCCCTTACCGCTGCCTCCTTTAGTGCTGCGTCCCCCTCCATTACCGACAGGCAGTCGCGCTGAGCGCGCCGCAGCCTGTCATGTGGTGTGGAGCTGCAGCCGGCGCGATACAGGAAATAGAGCGGCGCCGGCTACAGCCCACGTGACAGGCAGATCAGCGCGACTCCCGGTAATGGAGAGAGGGGGTAGGCAGCAGTAAGGGGGCCCCGAGGATAGCGTGTGGGGCCAGCGGTCAGGGGCCCCCTAGTACATGTGGGGACGCTCAGGGGACCAGTGGGCCCCCCCCTTTGCGTCCGGGCCCCCCTACAGCGCCCGGGGGATGGTATGGGGGCGGGGCTTAGTGGGTTTGGCCCCAAAGTGTCGGGGCCCCCGGGGGATCTCGCGCAGGGCCAGTCAGGGGAACGGAACTGCCGCTGGAGCTCCAGGGGCCCCCTAGCTGGTCGGGGCCCTGGTGCAGCTGCACCAGCTGCACCACGGTAGTTCCGCCCCTGATATCCACACTTTATATTATGAAGACCTTGATACATATGCTATTAGATATCTGGACTTGTGCGTCATTATACATGTCTTGAAAGAAGTAATTGAAACTGGTTATATTAGTGGACTTTGAACTGTTTGCAAGAAAAAGACAAAGGATTCTACATGACAACCCCCTCAAGACGATACCCTGCCAAATGAGGAGGATACTTGGGAGGAAACAGTTAAGTCTTATTATGTTGCCCTATGGGATTATCTATACAAGGGCCAGAGACTCCTGTGATTGCCTAATGTTTTGGGTGACACCCTAATGGGATTTTCCTTTGTACTGAATATATGTTGTGCTGTAATAATAAAGACATTCCTTTTTGCGCCACTTTCAAGAGAAGTTTAGTATCTGACTGTATCCGATATCAAAGCTTCAAAGCATGCTTCTTGAATAAGTTAATTTGGCAAGGGATAAGCAAAGAGCCGGCGTCCCTTGAACCTCGCTTCCACAAGCCAACCACACATACACCAACATTCAGGATTAAGTGCATAAATTCTAATTAAATATCATATCCCTAGGTATCACCTGTACTCTGCTACCTCCAAAAGACTCAACAAACAAAAGGCGCCTAATCTGAAATCACATACCACACAGGAAGAGATATATTTGTAATGGCATTTTCATATACATTTTAACGCTTTTAATGTTGCTTCACATTTTTGGCACAAATAAAATACTTTTTTATGACGTATTGTACTAAATGCATAAATCACATACCCATGTGCACTTGCCGTTGGTTTTAATGTATAGCGCTGAGCCTAAATATGCATTTATAGACACATCCTAATTGAATAGGTCTGTTATACGTGGCACCCCCCAGGCTCCTAGCAGCGGGATATCCCTAAATATATATATATACACGTGTATATACTGCTAGCTCCGGTGTATATCATTATCTAGTCACACAAACCTCTCTATTTGTTTCCTATTCTTCCACCTGCCTTAGCCTCACATGATGCAGTTTAGCAATTTTCTTGGCTGGGAAAAAGAGACTGCTATTGATGAGCTGGATGATAGCGTTTCTCTATTCTTGGGAAAGCTTCATCATGGCGGATCCTCTATTCTAACCAGTGAGCTTTCGTTTGAAAATCAATCTAATAACACACTAAACCATTAGGGAGTGTGAGAACAGGTTGTAATTTGTAGTATTAGGAAGAAAAAGATTTTCAAACACCAGTAACAATACAGTGAGATGACAAGAATCTGCATAACTAATCATATAAATATTAATAAGTGATATTTATATCTAAGATAGATGAGATGATTGTCTATAAAATGAAGGTCATCTCACGCTCAAAGCTGTAGTGGATGATGAGATCTGGAGCCAGAAAGTTCAAAACATTGTTACCCTTTTGCTTGTCGGTGTATATATTGAGGAGTCACATGCACTGACCTGAGATTAATATAGATTTTGTTGGATAGAACTCTAGGAAGAATTGTTCCCATTCCTGTATTTGGCAGGTCAGGCCCTTGTGAGAAAATGCATCTTCCCTGTTGATTCTCTCTTTAATTTGATGGTGTCAGAGTCCTGGTGCTGCGTAAACGTTTCAACATTTAGTTTTTTGTCTCCTCCTGATCTGAATTCAACTGAACGTACAAAAAAAACCTTAGGAAATGTCTGGCACAAAGCAAGTCTGCAAAAAGGAACCAGCGAAAAATTATTGATTATGAAGTTGCTTGCAGTAATCTGTTAAATATATATTTTTAAATGGAGTTACATAGTTTTGGAACTCTGTGTTTTTCACATGATTATCAGGGAGATTTTTCTCATAATCTACTATATAATCTCCTAATTGTGTCTGTCTGACGCTGAAATCTCGCGCCAGCGCTCATTGGCTGCTGCTAGCCGCGGCAACCAATGAGCGGCGCGTATGCAAAAAGCCGCGCGCATTCAAAATTAGGCGATTATATAGTAGCTGTAACTTGGCGACAGAATCGGGCCACCAGCTAGTACCAGTATACACCCCTGATGTTCACCATATAAAAGTTGTTGGCTTATGGGACATTTATCGATGATGATTTAGGATAATAGCGAACAATAGCTATCACTGAGATCACATAAAAGGTTTGAGCCGTAATGGTATTCTGTATTTTTTAAGGCATCATGAGCCATATATTAGTTAATGGCCTTCAGCTCGATCTCGAGCCACTGTGACTTGATGGATGAACGCTCTGTAGGAAGATCGATCTTGTGCAGCCTACATAGGTCCACCAGGAACTTCTCCAATCTTAATTTTGATTGTCTCAAGCCATCGAGTCGCTGGTCTTCCTCTTCCCCATGTTCTTTCTATTTTTCTGACCATAATGTCGTTCTCCAGCGATTGGGCTCTTCATATGGTGCGTAGACAAGTCGTATCTTGGTGATTCTTGCTTCAAGGGACATATCTGGCTTAATTTCTGCCAAAATTGATTTGGTTAGTTCTTCTTGCCATCCGTGGTATTGATAACATCCATCTCCAGCACCACATATCAAAAGCTTTGATTCTTTTTCTGTCTTATTCCTTTATCGTCCAGGTGTCACATCTACGAGTATGTTACCATAGAAAATACCAGACCATGTACGAGCCGTGTGTTTGTCACCAGTGAAACGATCCCTGATTTGAAGATCGTCTCCAGTGACTTTTCATAGAAAAAATATTATAGGGCTCACCACTGTATTGCAATTTTTTACAGGAGACCAGATATCCTAAAAAGCCTTTACAGGTGCAGATTCCTCTGGTGCCACTGAACAGCCCAGAACAAAAGACAAACTTTATCAGGGAAATATGGCTGGTAAAGTCTTTCTCTTGTCTATTGACTTCATTGTTGATTTACCCATAACTATTCTAGACCTGGCAAATTTCCTACAATGTGACCATTTACATGTCTTCTCTCTTGTGTAACTTCAGATGTTTAACAAGAAGTGATTTACGGGTAAAACATTTCCCACATTCAGTGCATGAATATGGCTTCTCCCCAGTGTGAACTCTCTGATGTATATGAAGAGCGTCCTTACGCAAATAGCTTTTTCCACATGTTACACATGAATGTTCCACATGAAAACCTGTGTGGGTTTTCTGGTGTCTCTCAAGTTGACCTTTAGTCAAAAAGCATCTCCCACATTCAGAACAAGAAAATGGCTTCTCCCCAGTGTGAACTCTCTGGTGTATCTGAAGTGCGTCCTTACGCGAAAAGCTTTTTCCACATGTTACACATGAATATGGCTTCTCCCCGGTGTGAACTCTCTGGTGTATCTGAAGTGCGTCCTTACGCAAAAAGCTTTTTCCACATGTTACACATGAAAATGGTTTCTCCCCTGTGTGGGTTTTCTGGTGTCTCTCAAGTTGACCTTTACTCAAAAAGCATCTCCCACATTCAGAACAAGAAAATGCCCCTGTGTGAGTTCCTAGATGGCTTATAAGATATGACTTTTGAACAAATCCTTTTCCACACTCAGAACATGAATACGGCCTTTCCCCTGTGTGACGTCTTTGATGTGTTATAAGATCCGATTTACTGGTGAAACTTCTGTCACATTCTGAGCACGAAAACGGCTTCTCCCCTGTGTGAGTTCTCATGTGTTCTATAACATTTGATCTGTTAGTAAAATGTTTCCCACACTTAGTACAGGGAAATGGCTTCTCCCCTGTGTGAATTCTCTGATGATTAATAAGACTTGATTTCTGGGTAAAACATTTTCCACATTCTGAACATAAATGAGGCTTTTCCCCGGTGTGAACTCTCTGATGTATCTGAAGAGTCTCCTTACGCAAAAAGCTTTTTCCACATGTTACACATGAATATGGCTTCTCCCCGGTGTGAATTCTCTGATGTACAACAAGATCTTCTTTCTGGATAAAACATTTCCCACATTCTGAACATGAAAATGGCTTCTCTCCTGTGTGAATTTTCTGATGCTTAATAAGAGTTGATTTCTTGATAAAACATTTCCCACACTTAGTACAGGAAAATGGCTTCTCCCCTGTGTGAATTCTCTCGATGTACAACAAGACCTGATTTCTGGATAAAACATTTCCCACATTCTGAACATGAAAATGGCTTCTCTCCTGTGTGAATTCTCTGATGTGCAACAAGACTGATTTCTTGGTAAACATTTCCCACATTCAGAACAAGAATATCGCCTTTCATCTTTCTGATTATTCGATTTCTTTTTTCCACGAACAGAAGATGATATTTTATCAAGTCTATTTCCAGTGCTGCTTTCTCCTTTCTGTGATTGATTATCTGCTACTTCATGATGAGGAGATGAAGTGAGATGTGTAAGAGATCTTCTCATCTGTCTTCACCTGAACAACAAGAGAAAATAATTCAGTCAAAATTAATATTGAAAAATTTCTAAAGAGAACAGAATCAGTCTCCATATACCTTCAGATAGCTCTTCAATAAGTTACAATCTAACAAAAACACCTGCATTCTGAAACACTAAGGTATGCAAACATTGAATATAGGAATTTAGACATGCATTATTGCTAAGGAAATACATTAAAAAATATATTATTATTATTATAGATTATTAAACGACAGCGTTATACTCACCATGTCTTTCTCCTTGTACTTTCAAGCCGCTCATTCACTTCCTGGGTATTCAATGCTGATGAGCTCAACAGCCAAATACAGATGTAATCACTGAGATTGGGCGTCTGTGATTGGCTGTTGGAGTAACTGGAAACTGCCCATACATTCTAGATGCTAGAATTATTTTTTTTAAATTATTAAACTATATAATTAAAAAAAAATGCATGGGTTTTTGCTCTATTTTTAGTTGCCAGCCAGGATAAAACCTAGGCAGCTGGAGGCTGGTACTCTGAGCGTGGTAAAGCCCAAGCGTTCTGAGCCCTTCACGCTGAAAATCGCAGCCTGCAGCTGCCCCTGAACATTGCGAATTCTTTCGTAGTGCCATTTTCAGCCACTTTATCTGGCTCTGCCAGCGGTCGTGGTGGTAAATGCCAGCTTTGTATTGGCAGCTGGAACTAAGCCAGATATTTATAATGTCGGGCCAATATTAGATCCGCCAACTATGAATCTCTAATAAGCATTAAAAAAACAACACAAAGAAAAAATATTTTAATTGCAATAAAACACAAAAGACACTCCTGGTTCCTATCTTTAGTAACCCAAAACAAACCCTCTGATGATAATTCACAGATCTGTCCCTCGGGAAACATGTTCAGCTCTGCTACATCGCTGTGAGGCGATTGCACTACAAGAAGCATCAAAATTATGATGTGGTTTTGGTGCTTTTTTTCATCAAAACTTTGGCACAATATTGCATACATTATTTGCTTAATGTGTCCATCTGCATCTTTTGGCAAAAAATCCCACAAAAACGGCAATGTGGGTTTTTGCCACGGTTTTCATGCTTTTTTAATGCAATCTTGGCATAAAACGGCATACATTGTGATCAAGGTGTTCAAGGCACTAAGTGGAGCTTCAAAGTATTTTTGGCTTCCAGCCAGGCACAACTAGGCAGCTGGGGGCAGGAATTCTCACTGACACCTGGGTGCCATGAGAAAGGTAATTCAAGTTCACAGCTGAGTCGCATCAGCTGTGAACTTGAGTGACCCCGATGAACTGCACCACGGCACTTGGATCCCAGCCATAAAGTGAGCGCTTCTCTTGGTCACTTACGGCTGTTTACCGGGTGCTGTGATGCAGTTCATCCTACCCAGTGTGCCGCCGCCACCAGGGCCGCTTGAAGAACTGGGTAAAGCACCTGAAAATGGCGCTACAAAAGAATGCGTTATTACCTTGGCTAGAAATCAAAAATAGGGTGACGCCCACGCATTTTTTTTAAATGATTTAAATTATTACAAAAAATAATTGGCCTCTCTGTATTTTGATTGCCAGCCAAGGTAAAGCTTAGGGTGGCAGCCTGTAGCTGTCCTCCTTATCTGTACTAAGAATCAAAATACAGCAAAGAGCTACATCATTTTTTTTAATTATTATTTTTTTTTACAGTTCTATGATATCTGTCAATAGGTGAGACGCACAACAGCCAATCACAGCCTCTGTCACAGAGAACGGTTGTCTGTGATTGGCTGTCGGAGTAACCTGAAAACTGCCCATACAATCAATCACTCTCTGTGACAGCCTCTGTGATTGGCTGTTCGGCCCATCTGCAGAGAATATCCAAGGAGTTAATGAGCGGCCCAGAAGTACAAGCGGCGTGACGTCAGTAAGTACAATGCTGATGATTAATCTCTATAGTCTTTCTTTTTACAGTTCCCCCGCCCTATATCATAACTTTAAAGCCTGTTTGGGGTTCGGACTCAAGTTTGAGTCATGTTCAGCCGTCATCCCACAAACATCCCGCTCTCATGTTTTAAAAGACTGAATTAAAGGAAATTTTTAAGAATGGTGAGTGCTGCTTATTTTCTACAATTCTGTATTTCAAAGTATCTGATTATCTCCTGCTGAATCTATCCATCATCGAGGTAATGCTACAAACTCACCTCTCCTCTTCCTTGTGCTCTCTGCACCCTCCACTCTGCTGTATCAAGAATCCTGTCAACCCATTTATCTCAGCTACTCCCGATGCCATCCATCAACTATGCTGTATTTACCTACCAGTTTATGCATCTCTGCTTTACCAAGGTGCTATCTGCACTCTCAACTCTCCAGAAACAAGGTGCCCGATTACCTGCTCAGCTCTGCTGTTCCTGTGCGCTATCTCCATTCCGGCAAAAGGTTCATGATTTCCTTCTCAACTCTGGTGTTATTATTTACTACCCGCACTCCTGCATCAAGGTGCAACTCAAACCTTTAGCTGCTGCAGCTACTACATCCAACACTTCTGACTGTCATGGCTCGACTCTGGGACTCGATCCGAGGCCCCTGGCTGTGCATTCAGTTTTTTCATTGGACCAGCATTTTTTTTTATCAGTTGAACTGCTGTTTCTCTTGTCATTCCTTTGTCTTGCCTTTCTGTTATATTTTCATTTAGGTATGTTCAATTCCTTCTTTTTTTTTGCCCTATCACATCTTGGGAGGGACTGTTTATACTCACCATGAACATGCCTCAGTGCTGGCCATATTCCAAGGTGGATGAATGTTTGGAGTCCAGTCGTCAGTTCAGGTAATCTTGCAGAGTTACCACGTTTGTTTTTTCCTGTGGTTTGTTAGCGTGTGTCCCTTTCTAATATTCTCTCATTCTGGATTCATGGGATTTGGAGGGGTTCCACATATCTGTAAGTCTTTTTGGGTTTCTTTCAATTTCTTTTATCTTCCCAGTACCACTGTGTGAACACGTCTTTAGCCCTGTGTCCCACTCTCTGCCTGTGTGCTCTTCTTTTATGTGTATTGGTGTTTTGTATCATACTCAGTTTATAGTTTAGAGCGCAGTTAAGGACGTTCAGGGTCAGCAGACAGTGAGTGCGGGCACCATTGCATTATTTTCTCAATAATGTCGCTCACAGGTGATGGGGGAAGATTCAGGAGGAAGAAATGTCAGGAACTGACTTGTTACACTGGAGGCTCCTGTTACAGGACGCGCTGGTATCAGTGAACTCTGCACAACAGGACACTCTGTCACATGTTAATAAAGGTAGATGGTGTGGCAGGGGGGGCCCAAAGGTTATATACTCGGGGCAAAGGTCATACAGGGGGGGCCAGAAGTTATTTATCAGGGGCTGGAGGTCATACACCAGGGAGCTGGAGGTTATACACTGGGGGGGCTAGAGTCCATACACCGGGGGGGTAGAGGCTATATATCGAGGGCTGCAGGTTATACACCGGGGGGCCCGAGCTTTGTAGTAAAACAACATAATGATAATAAAAGACCGAATTCACTGGACGAGGAATTCAGAGATCACCAGGTTTTATGCCATGTAAATCTCCTCCATTGATATTAGGGAGGACGTCGTAGGTAAACTCAGTCTGTAAATTATAAGATAGAACAAAACACAGAGTTTATGGAAGGCTCTTACCATTCACCGACATGGAGGAGGGATTGTCGTCTCCACTCGTCGCTCCACCATGACTTTCCTGCAAGGATCCCACATAAGACATGAGAAATACAAAGAAATGTCACTATAGAGAAAGGCGGTCAGCGATTATCACTGTGTCACCCGCTATACATAAAAGCAATAAGATAAAGAGATCTTATAATGAAGAGCAGGGATTCAGCCACAACTTATAAATGTGATGGAGCTCGATAACAAAGTGCACGAAGTCCAGAGAAGGAGTGAAGGTTCTCACCCCATGATGAAAAGTATCACAATCTCTATATATAAAGCAGGATCTGTGTGTGGAGCCGCCGGACACTAAACCACAGTGTTCACCTGATATGAGGGACATTTTGTGCGGCGTCTCTAACAAAAGACTGAACATACTGCAAACAATAACACCCAAAATCTCCCCCTCATGGGATTTGGCCCCTGAATATGGGCTCTATAGAAATAACCTGATAAGTCACACTAAAGTGTAAATTATAGCAACGGCTGTCAACATCCAGTGCAGAATAACTGGGCCTCATTCATGAGAATCACCTCACAGTAACACGCTCTGGTGTCTATAGCAGAAAGTGTGCGGCTTTCACCATTGAAGCTGCTGAGGTAAAGTGAAAGCTGGACTGTGATTGGTTGCTCTGGACTGTGAGATGTGAGATTGTTCAACAATTTAATACATCACGTGCTAGAAGCAAAACTAAAAACTATCTGTATCCGCTCCCGACCCCAGTGGACTCTGCGCTTACACTCCACCGCTGCCGGAGGTCAGGAGAAGCTTCATCACATCAGTCTATAGAGGATTCCAGAAATCTCACCTCATCTACCTGATGATCCAGGAGGACATTGTGCTTCTCCTCTGGAGGATCCTGGGAATATAGAGGACGGGGACTTCTCTCTGGTGGATCCTGGGGATATAGAGGACGGGGACTTCTCTCTGAAGGATCCTGGGGATATAGAGGACGGGGACTTCTCTCTGGAGGATCCTGGGGATATAGAGGACGGGGACTTCTCTCTGGAGGATCCAGGGGATATAGAGGACGGGGACTTCTCTCTGGAGGATCCTGGGGATATAGAGGACGGGGACTTCTCTCTGGAGGATCCTGGGGATATAGAGGACGGGAACTTCTCTCTGGTGGATTTCTCGGTCTGGACCCATCTATAGGAAATATACACAGTGACTGAATACATGGTCTACATGTGATGATCAGATGATGGGGGAGTCTAGGTGACCTCAGACCCGGCCTCTCCTCTATAATCAGGACGGTCTCCTCTTACCCGGAGATGTGAGGGGCTGGAGATTCTCCATCATCACGTCCTTGTACAGATCCTTGTGTCCTTCTAGATACTCCCACTCCTCCATGGAGAAATAGACGGTGACGTCCTCACACCTTATAGGAACCTGACACACACAATGAGCCGTCATTAGCAGACCCCTCCCCCGGTGTTATTATATAATGTCCCAGCATTCCCGGCGGGGGGCAGCGCTCACCTCTCCGCTCAGCAGATCAGTGATCTGGTGGGTCAGTTCTAGGATCTTCTGCTCATGTATCAGTGAATGAGGTGGAGGCTCGGTGATGTCACTCGGGGTCCTGCTCCGCCCTCCTGACACACGGGGGGCCACACACTCCTCAGACGACGTCTTCACTACTGTGTGATCCTGTGTATGGGGAGACGCCGATCACTACATCTATTCTAAGGATCCTTCACCTTCCCCGTCATTTCCCTGCTTTATTCCTAGAGATCAGAGTGATGTGATGTTAAGCTCTCACCTCTCCAGTGATCCAGTAGATTATCTCCAGGGTGAGGTCTAATATCCGAGCCGCCATGTGCTCTCTGTCCTGCTCCATCCTCGGACGGTCATCGGTGGGAAGGACCATCGTCCTCCAGATAAAACTTCAGCTGTGAAAGTCGTGAACATGAGAAATGAGAAAAACACAAGAAGGATCGGATGGAAAATTCTATATAGAAGAACATGAAGAACGAATAGAGAGGAGTGGAAATTAACTCTACTCAAATATAAAAAAAACTCAGCATTGTGGAGAATACGGAATTCTGTATATTCACTTCACACAGATTCAGTAAACGTGTGACGTTCAGTGACCTCCGAGGCCAAGAGTGAACCGTCCGGAGATTCCGCTCATGACGGATGAAAGACGTAGTTGTGAGGACCCGACGGCGGACAGAGGAGGGGGACAGTTTGGGACAGGTGAGCGGAGCAGCTGTTATACTGGAAAGGGGGGGGGGGACGGAGACGGACCTCAGAGCATATTAAGGAATTTTGCTGGCACCTTCTTCACATTACACACAGGTATATACACACACACATTACACACAGGTATATACACACATTACACACAGGTATACACACACACATTACACACAGGTATATACACACATTACACACAGGTATATACACACACACACACATTACACACAGGTATACACACACATTACACACAGGTATATACACACACACATTACACACAGGTATACATACACACACATTACACACAGGTATACACACACATTACACACAGGTATATACACACACACACATTACACAGGTATACACACACACACACACATTACACACAGGTATACACACACATACATTACACACACACACACATTACACACAGGTGTACACACACATTACACACAGGTATACACACACATTACACACAGGTATACACACACACACATTACACACAGGTATACACACACACACATTACACACAGGTATACACACACACATTACACACAGGTATACACACACACACACACACACACAGGTATACACACACATACATTACTCTCTTGTAAGATCTCCTCAGCTCTGCAGCATTTCCTGTCACCTGGAAACTACATCTCCCATCATGCACCGCGGCTCCTCCCCTGTGTTCTCTACATCTCCCATCATGCACCGCGGCTCCTCACCACACTACATCTCCCCACATCACTAATGGTCCCTCCCATTGTGGGAGGAGTCACCCGCTGACAGCTACAGTGTACGTACGAGCTGATGTAGGTGACGGTATGACGTCATATGATCACGTGTCCCCCGGCGCTCACGTGTGTTGATTCTCTTTCGCGCGCTTCAATCTCCTCATAACAGAAAGTAACAGGAGGAGCGTGTGGTGGTGTATACAGGAGAGGAGGAGCGTGTGTGTGGTGTATACAGGAGAGGGGAGCGTGTGGGTGGTGTATACAGGGGAGGAGGAGCGTGTGGTGGTGTATACAGGAGAGGAGGAGCGTGTGGTGGTGTATACAGGAGAGGAGGAGCGTGTGGTGGTGTATACAGGAGAGGAGGAGCGTGTGGTGGTGTATACAGGAGAGGAGGAGCGTGTGGTGGTGTATACAGGAGAGGGGGCGTGTGGTGGTGTATACAGGGGAGGAGGAGCGTGTGGTGGTGTATACAGGAGAGGAGGAGCGTGTGGTGGTGTATACAGGAGAGGAGGAGCGTGTGGTGGTGTATACAGGAGGGAGGAGCGTTGTGGTGGTGTATACAGGAGAGGGGAGCGTGTGGTGGTGTTACAGGAGAGGGGAGCGGTGTGGTGGTGTATAGTGGAGAGGGAGAGCGTGTGGTGGTGTATAGGAGAGGAGGAGCGTGTGGTGGTGTATACAGGAGTGGAGGAGCGTGGTGGTGGTGTATACAGGAGAGGAGGAGCGTGTGGTGTGTGGTGTATACAGGAGAGGGGGAGCGTGTGGTGGTGTATACTGGAGAGGAGGAGCGTGTGGTGGTGTATACAGGAGAGGGGGAGCGTGTGGTGGTGTATACAGGAGAGGAGGAGCGTGTGGTGGTGTATACAGGAGTGGAGGAGCGTGTGGTGGTGTATACAGGAGAGGAGGAGCGTGTGTGGCGGTGTATACAGGAGAGGAGGAGCGTGTGTGTGCGGTGTATACAGGAGAGGAGGAGCGTGTGGCGGTGTATACAGGAGAGGAGGAGCGTGTGTGGCGGTGTATACAGGGGAGGAGGAGCGTGTGGCGGTGTATACAGGGGAGGAGGAGCGTGTGGCGGTGTATACAGGAGAGGAGGAGCGTGTGGCGGTGTATACAGGAGAGGAGGAGCGTTGTGGTGGTGTATACAGGGGAGGAGGAGCGTGTGTGGTGGTGTATACAGGGGAGGAGGAGCGTGTGGTGGGTGTATACAGGAGAGGAGGAGCGTGTGGTGGTGTATACAGGAGGAGGAGGAGCGATGTGGCGGGTGTATACAGGAGAGGAGGAGCGTGTGGCGGTGTATACAGGAGAGGAGGAGCGTGTGGCGGTGTATACAGGAGAGGAGGAGCGTGTGGCGGTGTATACAGGAGAGGAGGAGCGTGTGGGCGGTTATACAGGGGGAGGAGCGTGTGTCGGTGTATACAGGAGAGGAGGAGCGTTGTGGCGGTGTATACGGAGAGGAGGAGCGTGTGTGGCGGTGTATACAGGAGAGGAGGAGCGATGTGGCGGTGTATACAGGAGAGGGGGAGCGTGTGTGGCGGTGTATAACAGGAGAGGGGGAGCGTTGTATGGGAGTGTTTATACAGGAGAGGGGGGAGCGTGTGGCGGTGTATACAGGAGGAGGGGGAGTGGCGTGTGGTGGGGGTGTGCGGTATACAGGAGAGGGGGAGCGTGTGGCGGTGTATACTGGAGAGGAGGAGCGTGTGGAGGTGTATACAGGAGAGGAGGAGCGTTGTGGCGGTGTATACAGGAGAGGAGGAGCGTTGTGGCGGTGTATACAGGAGAGGAGGAGCGTGTGTGCGGTGTATACAGGAGAGGAGGAGCGTGTGGTGGAGTATACCGGAGAGGAGCGTGTGGTGGTGTGTATACAGGAGAGGAGGAGCGTGTGGTGGTGTATACTGGAGAGGAGGAGCGTGTGGTGGTGTATACTGGAGAGGAGGAGCGTGTGTGGTGGTGTATACTGGGGAGGAGGAGCGTGTGGCGGTGTATACGGGGGAGGAGGAGCGTGTGGCGGTGTATACGGGGGAGGAGGAGCGTGTGGCGGTGTATACGGGGGAGGAGGAGCGTGTGGCGGTGTATACTGGGGAGGAGGAGCGTGTGGCGGTGTATACGGGAGAGGAGGAGCGTGTGGCGGTGTATACTGGGGAGGAGGAGCGTGTGGTGGTGTATACTGGGAAGGAGGAGGAGCGTGTGGTGGGTGTATACTGGGAAGGAGGAGGAGCGTGTGGTGGTGTATACTGGGAAGGAGGAGGAGCGTGTGGTGGTGTATACAGGAGAGGAGGAGGAGCGTGTGGTGGTGTATACAGGAGAGGAGGAGGAGCGTGTGGTGGTGTATACAGGAGAGGAGGAGGAGTGGTGTGGTGGTGTATACTGGAGAGGAGGAGCGTGTGGTGGTGTATACTGGAGAGGAGGAGCGTTGTGGCGGTGTATACTGGAGAGGAGGAGCGTGTGGCGGTGTATACTGGGGAGGAGGAGCTGTGTGGCGGTGTATACGGGGGAGGAGGAGCGTGTGGCGGTGTATACGGGGGAGGAGGAGCGTGTGGCGGTGTATACTGGGGAGGAGGAGCGTGTGGCGGTGTATACGGGAGAGGAGGAGCGTGTGGCGGTGTATACTGGGGAGGAGGAGCGTGTGGTGGTGTATACTGGGAAGGAGGAGGAGCGTGTGGTGGTGTATACTGGGAAGGAGGAGGAGCGTGTGGTGGTGTATACTGGGAAGGAGGAGGAGCGTGTGGTGGTGTATACAGGAGAGGAGGAGGAGCGTGTGGTGGTGTATACAGGAGAGGAGGAGGAGCGTGTGGTGGTGTATACAGGAGAGGAGGAGCGTGTGGTGGTGTATACAGCGGAGGAGGAGCGTGTGGTGGTGTATACTGGGGAGGAGGAGGAGTGTGTGGTGATGGTGTTAAAGATATTCTAAAATCTGCTGGAAAAACATGAAGCCCTGATATGTGCATTGTTTTAAATATTTATACTTATATTTTGTTTTATGTTAGGAATCTTGATATATATATATATGTCATAGGAATTTTATTCTTACGTTTGATAGTATATAATCACCTATAGTCTATATCCATTATTATCCATTTTAATCACTATGTAGTGTGTTATATTACTGGCAGGTGTGGCAGAATAGTTATCCCTCAAGGCTAATGGTGGGTTTACACGTCCCGATATCGGCCCGATATCGGAGCCAACGACGCGGGAGCGCGCTTTTTGAGCACGTTTTTCCCGCCATCGCATCGCCGGTTTAGACAGCCCGATATCAGGATACAACGTCCCGACGATGTGTACGCCCCCCAACCCAGGAACGACCAGTTAACATGGGAGTGAATGGGTGACGTGGACGTACACATCGTAGTTGGGCTGTCACACGGGACGATGAGGCTACAACGGCCATCTGATATCGGGCGGTTGAATAGCACGCTCATTCAACCCCGATATCGTTTTGGCATCGTTCCAGCATCGCATTGTACGTTCAAACCGTACAACGCGCGAACGATATCGGGTCCAACTCCCGAACCACGTGACTTTTGGTCGGAGTTGGACACCGATATCGCGACGTGTAAACCCACCATAAGTTGTGTGAGACAATGCTGTGTAGGCATGTGGGAGTGATCTTCCCTAAACTCCCATTGTGCACATTCCAGTAAGCTTTATCTATCTAGCCTTGTTTTTCTCTCATGGGAAGATGTCCCCCACGCACAGGTGTTAGAAATTTCTGTGGTTCTCAAGCTAGACACTGGCTTGTCTTAGAAAGTGATGATGCTTTGGGTGTCTTCGTGGATATACCGTGTTTCCCCGAAAGTAGGGCGCCCTTGAAAGTAAGGCATGGTCCCGGTTTTAGGGGGGGTCGGGTAATGTAAGGCATACCCCGAAAGTAAGACACTGTCTTACTTTCGTGGAAACACGGGTATATACAACAGCAGCCCCAATTGTGTATACAGCTGCAGCCCCCCCACCCCCATGAGTATACAGGCGCCCCGCCCCCTTGCTGCCGCCGCCGCTGCCATCCTGTAAAGTAAAATATCATTCTACTTATCCCCGCTGCTGTCCCGCTGCTGTCCCGCCGCCATCACGCTCTTCCGTCTTCATCCGGCTTTATCCAACATCCTTCTCCGGCGCACAGACTGACGTCATTGTCTGTGCGCCGGAGATGGAAGACAGATGAAGGCGAAGGAGCGTGATAACGGCGGGACAGCAGCGGGGATAAGTAGAATGATATTTTACTTTACAGGTTGGCGGCAGCAAGGGGGGGGGGGGGCGCCTGTATACTCGGGGGGGGGGTGCTGCAGCTGTATACACCACTGGGGGCTGCTGCTGTATACACCACTGGGGGCTTCAGCTGTATACATCACTGGGCGCTGCAGCTGTATACACCACTGGGGCTGCTGCTGTAACACTGCTGGGGCCTGTATATACCACTGGGGAGGTTGCTGTATACCACACTGCTGGGGGCTGTATTTTATGGTTAAAACAAAAATCGACATTTATTTTCCCAATATAAGACATACCCCGAAAGTAAGACATAGTGGGACTTTTTGGGGTAAAAAAAATGTAAGACAGTGTCTTACTTTCGGGGAAACACGGTGTATATATATAATTATAATATGTGTGTATGAATACATTTCTTACATTGGATTTCACTCATCTGCAATTATAGTAAGTAGGATAGTGATTATTCTATCAATGTGTATATCTTCTATATATATATATATCTGTTTTATTAGATATTATTTAGATATATGTGTATATCCACACTTTTATATTATGAAGACCTTGATACATATGCTATTAGATATCTGGACTTGTGTCTTGAAAGAACTAATTGAAACTGGTTATATTAGTGGGCTTTGAACTGTTTGCAAGAAGACAAAGGATTCTACATGACAACCCCCTCAAGATGATACCCTGCCAAATGAGGAGGATACTTGGGAGGAAACAATCCCATAGGGCAACATAATAAGACTTATCTATACAAGGGCCAGAGACTCCAGTGATTGCTCAATGTTTTTGGGTGACACCCTAATGGGATTTTCCTTTGTACTGAATATATGTTGTGCTGTAATAATAAAGACATTCCTTTTTGCGCCACTTTCAAGGAAGTTTAGTATCTGACTCTGTATCCGATATCAAAGCTTCAAAGCATGCTTCTTGAATAAGTTAATTTGGCAAGGGATAAGCAAAGAGCCGGGGTCCCTTGAACCTCGCTTCCACAAGCCAACCACACATACACCAACATTCAGGATTAAGTGCATAAATTCTAATTAAATATCATATATCCCTAGGTATCACCTGTACTCTGCTACCTCCAAAAGACTCAACAAACAAAAGGCGCCTAATCTGAAATCACATACCACACAGAAAGAGATATATTTGTAATGGCATTTTCATATACATTTTAACGCTTTTAATGTTGCTTCACATTTTTAGCACAAATATAATACTTTTTTATGACGTATTGTACTAAATGCATAAATCACATACCCATGTGCACTTGCCATTGGTTTTAATGTCTAGCGCTGAGCCTAAATACGCATTTATAGACACATCTTAATCGAATAGGTGGGTCATACGTGGCACCCCCTAGGCTGCTAGCAGCGGGATATCCCTATATATATATACACGTGTATATACTGCTAGCTCCGGTGTATATCATTATCTAGTCACACAAACCTCTCTATTTGTTTCCTATTCTTCCACCTGCCTTAGCCTCACATGATGCAGTTTAGCAATTTTCTTGGCTGGGACAAGAGACCGCTATTGATGAGCTGGATGATAGCGTTTCTCTATTCTTGGGAAAGCTTCATCATGGCGGCTCCTCTATTCGAACCAGTGAGCTTTCGTTTGAGAATCAATCTAATAACACACTGAACCATTAGGGAGTGTGAGAACTGGTTGTGATTTGTAGTATACAGGAAGAAAAAGATTTTCAAACACCAGTAACAATACAGTGAGATGACAAGAATCTGCATAACTAATCATATGATAAATAGTTACAAGTCATATTTATGTCTAAGATAGATGAGATGATTGTCTATAAAATGAAGGTCATCTCACGCTCAAAGCTGTAGTGGATGATGAGATCTGGAGCCAGAAAGTTCAAAACATTGTTACCCTTTTGCTTGTCGGTGTATATATTGAGGAGTCACACGCACTGACCTGAGATGAATATAGATTTTGTTGGATAGAACTCTAGGACGAATTGTTCCCATTTCTGTATTTGGCAGGTCCGGCCCTTGTGAGAAAATGCATCTTCCCTGTTGATTCTCTCTTTAATTTGATGGTGTCAGAGTCCTGGTGCTGCGTAAACATTTCAACATTTAGTTTTTTGTCTCCTCCTGATCTGAATTCAACTGAACGTACAAAAAACCTTAGGAAATGTCTGACACAAAGCAAGTCTGCAAAAAGGAACCAGCAAAACATTCTGGATTATGAAGTTGCTTGCAGTAATCTGTTAAATATATATTTTTAAATGGAGTTACATAGTTTTGGAACTCAGTGTTTTTCACCTGAGTATCAGGGACATTTTTCTTATAATCTACTATATAATCTCCTAATTGTGTCTGTCTGACGCTGAAATCGCGCGCCAGCGCTCATTGGCTGTTGCTAGCCGCGGCAACCAATGAGCGGCGCGTATGCAAAAAGCCGCACGCATTCAAAATTAGGCGATTATATAGTAGCTGTAACTTGGCGACAGAATCGGGCCACCAGCTAGTACCAGTATACACCCCTGATGTTCACCATATAAAAGTTGTTGGCTTATGGGACATTTATCGATGATGATTTGGGATAATAGTGAACAATAGCTATCACTGAGATCACATAAAAGGTTTGAGCCGTAATGGTATTCTGTATTTTTTAAGGCATCATGAGCCATATATTAGTTAATGGCCTTCAGCTCGATCTCGAGCCAATGTGACTTGATGGATGAAGATCGATCTTGTGCAGCCTACATAGGTCCACCAGGGTCTTCTCCACTCATAATTTTGATTGTATCAAGCCATCGAGTTGCTGGTCTTCCTCTTTGCCTTGTTCTATATTTCTAACCATAATGTCGTTCTCCAGCGATTAGGCTCTTCATATGGTGCGTAGACAAGTCGTATCTTGGTGATTCTTGCTTCGAGTGACATATCTGGCTTTATTTCTTCCAAAATTGATTTGGTTAGTTCTTCTTGCCATCCCTGGTATTGATAACATCCATCTCCAGCACCACATATCAAAAGGCTTTGATTCTTTTTCTGTCTTATTCCTTTATCGTCCAGGTGTCACATCTACGAGTATGTTACCATAGAAAATACCAGACCATGTACGAGACGTGTGTTTGTCACCAGTGAAACGATCCCCGATTTGAAGATCGTCTCCAGTGACTTTTCATAGAAAAAATATCATAGGGCTCACCACTGTATTGCAATTTTTTGCTGGAGACCAGAAATCATAAAAACCTTTACAGGTGTAAATTCCTGCTGGTGCCACTGAACAGTCCAGAACAAAAGACAAACCTTATCAGGGAAATATGGCTTCCCAGTCACCGGCTTGATAAAATAGTTTTGTGCTTTATTATCTATTCATTAAAAAGATGGTACAGGTCATATTGAATGCATTACAATCTGACACGTTTCTGATGTTTCACACATTCTTAGTCATAGTATGATTGGAATGGCCTTATTTTCCCTGGTAAAGTATTTCTCTTGTCTATTGACTTCATTGTTGATTTACCCATAGCTATTCTAGACCTGGCAAATTTCCTACAATGTGACCATTTACATGTCTTCTCTCTTGTGTAACTTCAGATGTTTAACAAGAAGTGATTTACGGGTAAAACATTTCCCACATTCTGAACATGAAAACGGCTTCTCCCCTGTGTGACTTCTTAAATGCTCATTAATATGTGATTTCTGACTAAAACACTTATCACATGCAGGACATGAAAACGGCTTCTCCCCTGTGTGAGTTCTCATGTGTTCTATAACATTTGATCTGTTAGTAAAATGTTTCCCACACTTAGTACAGGGAAATGGCTTCTCCCCTGTGTGAATTCTCTGATGATTAATAAGAGTTGATTTCTGGGTAAAACATTTCCCACATTCTGAACATGAATATGGCTTCTCCCCGGTGTGAACTCTCTGATGTATCTGAAGAGTCTCCTTATGCAAATAGCTTTTTCCACATGTTACACATGAAAATGGCTTCTCCCCTGTGTGGGTTTTCTGGTGTCTCTCAAGTTGACCTTTAGTCAAAAAGCATCTCCCACATTCAGAACAAGAAAATGGCTTCGCCTTTGTGTGGGTTTTCTGGTGTCTCTCAAGTAGATCTTTAGTCAAAAAGCATCTCCCACATTCAGAACAAGAGAATGCCCCTGTGTGAGTTCCTAGATGGCTTATAAGATATGACTTTTGAACATATCCTTTTCCACACTCAGGACATGAATACGGCCTTTCCCCTGTGTGACGTCTTTGATGTTTTACAAGATCTAATTTACTGGTGAAACTTCTGTCACATTCTGTGCACGAAAACGGCTTCTCCCCTGTGTGAGTTCTCATGTGATCTATAACATTTGATCTGTTAGTAAAATGTTTGCCACATTTAGTACAGGGAAATGGCTTCTCCCCTGTGTGAATTCTCTGATGCTTAATAAGACTTGATTTATGGGTAAAACATTTCCCACATTCTGAACATGAAAACGGCTTCTCCCCTGTGTGAATTCTCTGATGTACAACAAGATCTTCTTTGTGGATAAAACATTTCCCACATTCTGAACATGAAAACGGCTTCTCTCCTGTGTGAATTTTCTGATGCGTAATAAGAGTTGATTTTTTGATAAAACATTTCCCACATTCTAAACATAAATGTGGCTTCTCCCCTGTGTGAATTCTCTGATGTACAACAAGACCTGATTTCTGGATAAAACATTTCCCACATTCTGAACATGAAAACGGCTTCTCTCCTGTGTGAATTTTCTGATGCTTAACAAGGTATGATTTCTTGATAAAACATCTCCCACATTCTGAACAAGAATATTGCATTTCATCTTTCTGATTCTTCAATTTCTTTTTTCCACGAACAGAGGATGATATTTTATCAAGTCTATTTCCAGTGCTACTTTCTCCATTCTGTGATTGATTATCTGCTACTTCATGATGAGGAGATGAAGTGAGATGTGTAAGAGATCTTCTCATACAGTCTTCACCTGAACAAGAAGAGAAAATAATTTAATCAAAATTAATATTGAAAAATTTCTAAAGAGAACAGAATCAGTCTCCATATTCCTTCAGATAGATCTTCAATAAGTTACAATCTAACAAAGAAACACCTGCACTCTGAAACACAAAGGTATGCAAACATTGAATACAGGAATTTAGACATGCATTATTGCTAAGGAAATACATTAAAAATTATTATATTATTATTATTTTTTATTATAGATTATTAAACGGCAGCGTTATACTCACCATGTCTTTCTCCTTGTACTTTCAAGCCGCTCATTAACTTCCTGGGTATTCAATGCTGATGAGCTCAACAGCCAAATACAGATGTAATCACTGAGATTGGGGGTCCGTGATTGGCTGTTGGAGTAACCTGGAAACTGCCCATACATTCTAGATGCTAGAATGTATAGGCAGGTTACTCCAACAGCTAATCCAAGGCGCCCAATTGTTTTTTTTTAAATTGTTAAACTAAATAATTGCAAAAAAAATACATGGGTTTTTGCTCTATTTTTAGTTGCCAGCCAGGATAAAACCTAGGCAGCTGGAGGCTGCTACTCTGAACGTGGTAAAGCCCAAGCGATCTGAGCCCTTTACGCTGAAAATCGCAGCCTGCAGCTGCCCCTGAACATTGCAAATTCTTTCGTAGTGCCATTTTCAGCCACTTTATCTGGCTCTGCCAGTGGCCGTGGTGGTACGCTGGGTAATAATGGGGTAAATGCCAACTTTGTATTGGCAGCTGGAACTAAGCCAGATATTTATAATGTCGGGCCAATATTAGATCCGCCCACTATGAAACTCTAAAAAACATTAAAAAAACAACACAAAGAAAAAATATTTTAATTGCAATAAAATACAAAAGACATCCCTGGTTCCTATCTTTAGTAACCCAAAACAAACCCTCTGATGATAATTCACAGATCTGTCCCTCGGGAAAGTTGTTCAGCCCTGCTACATCGCTGTGAGGAGATTCCACTACAAGAAGCATAAAAATTATGATGTGGTTTTGGTGCTTTTTTTTAGCAAAACTTTGGCACAATATTGCATACATTATTTGTTTAATGTGTCCATCTGCATCTTTTGGCAAAAAATCCCACAAAAACGGCAATGTGGGTTTTTGCCACGGTTTTCATGCTTTTTTTTAATGCAATCTTGGCATAAAACGGCATACATTGTGTTCAAAGTGTTCAAGGCACTAAGTGGAGCTTCAAAGTATTTTTGGCTTCCAGCCAGGCACAACTAGGCAGCTGGGGGCAGGAATTCTCACTGACACCTGGGTGCCATGAGAAAGGTAATTCAAGTTCACAGCTGAGTCGCATCAGCTGTGAACTCGAGTGACCCCGATGAACTGCACCACGGCACTTGGATCCCAGCCATAAAGTGAGCGCTTCTCTTGGTCACTTACGGCTGTTTACCGGGTGCTGTGATGCAGTTCATCCTACCCAGTGTGCCACCGCCACCAGGGCCGCTTGAAGAACTGGGTAAAGCACCTGAAAATGGTGCTACAAAAGAATGCGTTATTACCTTGGCTAGAAATCAAAAATAGGGTGACGCCCACGCATTTTTTTTAAATGATTTAAATTATTACAAAAAATAATTGGCCTCTCTGTATTTTGATTGCCAGCCAAGGTAAAGCTTAGGGTGGCAGCCTGTAGCTCTCCTCCTTATCTGTACTAAGAATCAAAATACAGCAAAGAGCTACATCATTTTTTTTAATTATTATTTTTTTTTACAGTTCTATGATATCTGTCAATAGGTGAGACGCACAACAGCCAATCACAGCCTCTGTCACAGAGAACGGTTGTCTGTGATTGGCTGTCGGAGTAACCTGAAAACTGCCCATACAATCAATCACTCTCTGTGACAGCCTCTGTGATTGGCTGTTCGGCCCATCTGCAGAGAATATCCAAGGAGTTAATGAGCGGCCCAGAAGTACAAGCGGCGTGACGTCAGTAAGTACAATGCTGATGATTAATCTCTATAGTCTTTCTTTTTACAGTTCCCCCGCCCTATATCATAACTTTAAAGCCTGTTTGGGGTTCGGACTCAAGTTTGAGTCATGTTCAGCCGTCATCCCACAAACATCCCGCTCTCATGTTTTAAAAGACTGAATTAAAGGAAATTTTTAAGAATGGTGAGTGCTGCTTATTTTCTACAATTCTGTATTTCAAAGTACCTGATTATCTCCTGCTGAATCTATCCATCATCGAGGTAATGCTACAAACTCACCTCTCCTCTTCCTTGTGCTCTCTGCACCCTCCACTCTGCTGTATCAAGAATCCTGTCAACCCACTTATCTCAGCTACTCCCGATGCCATCCATCAACTCTGCTGTATTTACCTACCAGTTTATGCATCTCTGCTTTACCAAGGTGCTATCTGCACTCTCAACTCTCCAGAAACAAGGTGCCCGATTACCTGCTCAGCTCTGCTGTTCCTGTGCGCTATCTCCATTCCGGCAAAAGGTTCATGATTTCCTTCTCAACTCTGGTGTTATTATTTACTACCCGCACTCCTGCATCAAGGTGCAACTCAAACCTTTAGCTGCTGCAGCTACTACATCCAACACTTCTGACTGTCATGGCTCGACTCTGGGACTTGATCCGAGGCCCCTGGCTGTGCATTCAGTTTTTTCATTGGACCAGCATTTTTTTTTATCAGTTGAACTGCTGTTTCTCTTGTCATTCCTTTGTCTTGCCTTTCTGTTATATTTTCATTTAGGTGTGTTCAATTCCTTCTTTTTTTTTGCCCTATCACATCTTGGGAGGGACTGTTTATACTCACCATGAACATGCCTCATTGCTGGCCATATTCCAAGGTGGATGAATGTTTGGAGTCCCAGGTCGTCAGTTCAGGGTAATCTTGCAGAGTTACCACGTTTGTTTTTTCCTGTGGTTTGTTAGCGTGTGTCCCTTTCTAATATTCTCTCATTCTGGATTCATGGGATTTGGAGGGGTTCCACATATCTGTAAGTCTTTTTGGGTTTCTTTCAATTTTTTTATCTTCCCAGTACCACTTTGTGAACACGTCTTTAGCCCTGTGTCCCACTCTCTGCCTGTGTGCTCTTCTTTTATGTGTATTGGTGTTTTGTATCATACTCAGTTTATAGTTTAGAGCGCAGTTAAGGACGTTCAGGGTCAGCAGACAGTGAGTGCGGGCACCATTGCATTATTTTCTCAATAATGTCGCTCACAGGTGATGGGGGAAGATTCAGGAGGAAGAAATGTCAGGAACTGACTTGTTACACTGGAGGCTCCTGTTACAGGACGCGCTGGTATCAGTGAACTCTGCACAACAGGACACTCTGTCACATGTTAATAAAGGTAGATGGTGTGGCAGGGGGGGCCCGAAGGTTATATACTCGGGGGCAAAGGTCATACAGGGGGGGGCCAGAAGTTATTTATCAGGGGCTGGAGGTCATACACCAGGGAGCTGGAGGTTATACACTTGGGGGGCTAGAGTCCATACACCGGGGGGCTAGAGGCTATATATCGAGGGCTGCAGGTTATACACCGGGGGGCCCGAGCTTTGTAGTAAAACAACATAATGATAATAAAAGACCGAATTCACTGGACGAGGAACTCAGAGATCATCAGGTTTTATGCCATGTAAATCTCCTCCATTGATATTAGGGAGGACGTCGCAGGTAAACTCAGTCTGTAAATTATATATAGAACAAAACACAGAGTTTATGGAAGGCTCTTACCATTCACCGACATGGAGGAGGGATTGTCGTCTCCACTCGTCGCTCCACCATGACTTTCCTGCAAGGATCCCACATAAGACATGAGAAATACAAAGAAATGTCACTATAGAGAAAGGCGGTCAGCGATTATCACTGTGTCACCCGCTATACATAAAAGCAATAAGATAAATAGATCTTATAATGAAGAGCAGGGATTCAGCCACAACTTATAAATGTGATGGAGCTCGATAACAAAGTGCACGAAGTCCAGAGAAGGAGTGAAGGTTCTCACCCCATGATGAAATGTATCACAATCTCTATATATAAAGCAGGATCTGTGTGTGGAGCCGCCGGACACTAAACCACAGTGTTCACCTGATATGAGGGACATTTTGTGCGGCGTCTCTAACAAAAGACTGAACATACTGCAAACAATAACACCCAAAATCTCCCCCTCATGGGATTTGGCCCCTGAATATGGGCTCTATAGAAATAACCTGATAAGTCACACTAAAGTGTAAATTATAGCAACGGCTGTCACCATCCAGTGCAGAATAACTGGGCCTCATTCATGAGAATCACCTCACAGTAACACACTCTGGTGTCTATAGCAGAAAGTGTGCGGCTTTCACCATTGAAGCTGCTGAGGTAAAGTGAAAGCTGAGCTGTGATTGGTTGCTCTGGACTGTGAGATGTGAGATTATTCAACAATTTAATACATCACTTGCTAGAAGCAAAACTAAAATCTATCTGTATCCGCTCCCGACCCCAGTGGACTCTGCGCCTACACTCCACCGCTGCCGGAGGTCAGGAGAAGCTTCATCACATCAGTCTATAGAGGATTCCAGAAATCTCACCTCATCTACCTGATGATCCAGGGGACATTGTGCTTCTCCTCTGGAGGATCCTGGGAATATAGAGGACGGGGACTTCTCTCTGGAGGATCCTGGGGATATAGAGGATGGGGACTTCTCTCTGGAGGATCCTGGGGATATAGAGGACGGGGACTTCTCTCTGGAGGATCCTGGGGATATAGAGGACGGGGACTTCTCTCTGGAGGATCCTGGGGATATAGAGGACGGGGACTTCTCTCTGGAGGATCCTGGGGATATAGAGGACGGGGACTTCTCTCTGGAGGATCCTGGGGATATAGAGGACGGGGACTTCTCTCTGGAGGATCCTGGGGATATAGAGGACGGGGACTTCTCTCTGGAGGATTTCTCGGACTGGATCCATCTATAGGAAATACACAGTGACTGAATACATGGTCTACATGTGATGATCAGATGATGGGGGAGTCTAGGTGACCTCAGACCCAGCCTCTCCTCTATAATCAGGACGGTCTCCTCTTACCCGGAGATGTGAGGGGCTGGAGATTCTCCATCATCACGTCCTTGTACAGATCCTTGTGTCCTTCTAGATACTCCCACTCCTCCATGGAGAAATAGACGGTGACGTCCTCACACCTTATAGGAACCTGACACACACAATGAGCCGTCATTAGCAGAACCCTCCCCCGGTGTTATTATATAATGTCCCAGCATTCCCGGCGGGGGGCAGCGCTCACCTCTCCGCTCAGCAGATCAGTGATCTGGTGGGTCAGTTCTAGGATCTTCTGCTCATGTATCAGTGAATGAGGTGGAGGCTCGGTGATGTCACTTGGGGTCCTGCTCCGCCCTCCTGACACACGGGGGGCCACACACTCCCCAGACGACGTCTTCACTACTGTGTGATCCTGTGTATGGGGAGACGCCGATCACTACATCTATTCTAAGGATCCTTCACCCTTCCCGTCATTTCCCTGCTTTATTCCTAGAGATCAGAGTGATGTGATGTGAAGCTCTCACCTCTCCAGTGATCCAGTAGATTATCTCCAGGGTGAGGTCTAATATCCGAGCCGCCATGTGCTCTCTGTCCTGCTCCATCCTCGGACGGTCATCGGTGGGAAGGTCCATCGTCCTCCAGATAAAACTTCAGCTGTGAAAGTCGTGAACATGAGAAATGAGAAAAACACAAGAAGGATCGGATGGAAAATTCTATATAGAAGAACATGAAGAACGAATAGAGAGGAGCGGAAATTAACTCTACTCAAATATAAAAAAAACTCAGCATTGTGGAGAATACGGACGTCTGTAAATTCACTTTATACAGATTCAGTAAACGTGTGACGTTCAGTGACCTCCGAGGCCAAGAGTGAACCGTCCGGAGATTCCGCTCATGACGGATGAAAGACGTAGTTGTGAGGACCGGACGGCGGACAGAGGAGGGGGACAGTTTGGGACAGGTAAGCGGAGCAGCTGTTATACTGGAAAGGGGGGGGGGGACGGAGACGGACCTCAGAGCATATTAAGGAATTTTGCTGGCACCTTCTTCACATTACACACAGGTATATACACACACACATTACACACAGGTATATACACACACATTACACACAGGTATACACACACATTACACACAGGTATACACACAGGTATACACACACATTACACACAGGTATATACACACACACACATTACACACAGGTATACACACACATTACACAGGTACACACACACATTACACACAGGTATACACACACATTACACAGGTACACACAGGTATACACATACATTACACACAGGTATACACACACATTACACACAGGTATACACACACATTACACACAGGTATACACACATTACACACAGGTATACACACACATTACACACAGGTATACACACACATACATTACACACAGGTATATACACACATATTACACACAGGTATACACACACACACACACATTACACACAGGTATACACACACACACACAGGTATACACACATACACATTACACACAGGTATACACACACATATTACACACAGGTATACACACACACACATTACACACAGGTATACACACACATATTACACACAGGTATACACACACATAATACACACAGGTATACACACACATTACACACAGGTATACACACACATTACACACAGGTATACACACACATTACACACAGGTATACACACACACATACATTACAGTCCTGTAAGATCTCCGGAGTCTCCTCAGCTCTGCAGCATTTCCTGTCACCAGGAAACTACATCTCCCATCATGCACCGCGGCTCCTCTCCTGTGTTCTCTACATCTCCCATCATGCTCCGCGGCTCCTCCCCTGTGTTCTCTACATCTCCCATCATGCACCGCGGCTCCTCACCACACTACATCTCCCCACATCCCTAATGGTCCCTCCCAGTGTGGGAGGAGTCACCCGCTGACGGCTACAGTGTACGGGGGGCTGATGTGGTGGACGGAATGAGTCATATGATCACGTGTCCCCCGGCGCTCACGTGTGTTGATTCTCTTTCGCGCGCTTCAATCTCCTCTAACAGAGAAAGTAACAGAGGGAGCGTGTGGTGGTGTATACAGGGGAGGTGTGGTGGGTATCAGGAGGAGGGGGACGAGGGCGTGTGGTGTATACAGAGAGAGGAGGAGCGTGTGGGGTGTATACAGGAGAGGGGAGCGTGTGGGGTGTATACAGGAGAGGAGGAGCGTGTGGCGGTGTATACAGGAGAGGAGGAGCGTGTGGCGGTGTATACAGGAGAGGAGGAGCGTGTGGCGGTGTATACAGGAGGAGCGTGGAGGAGGGGCGTGTGGGGTTATACAGGAGAGGAGGAGCGTGTGGCGGTGTATACACGTGGGAGGAGGGAGGAGCGTTGGGTGTACAGGGGAGGAGCTGTGGCGGTGTATACAGGAGAGGAGAGCGTGAGGCTGTATACGAGAGAGGTTGGCGGTGTATACAGGGAGGAGGAGCGTGTGGCGGTGTATACAGGAGAGGAGGGAGCGTGTGGCGGTGTATACAGGAGAGGGGGAGCGTGTGGTGGTGTATACGGGAAAAGTGTGGGTATAGGGGAGGAGCGTGTGGTGGTGTATACAGAGGAGAGTGGGGTGTATACAGGCGTGTGGTGTATCAGGAGGAGAGGGGTGTTACAGGAGAGAGGAGCGTGTGGGGTGTATACAGGAGAGGAGGAGCGTGTGGCGGTGTATACAGGAGAGGAGGAGCGTGTGGCGGTGTATACTGGAGAGGAGGAGCGTGTGCGGTGTATACAGGAGAGGAGGAGCGTGTGGCGGTGTATACAGGAGAAGGAGGAGCGTGTGGCGGTGTATACAGGAGAGGGGAGCGTGTGGTGGTGTATACAGGAGAGGAGGAGGTGTGGTGGTGTATACAGGAGAGGAGGAGAGGAGCGTGTGGTGGTGTATACTGGGAGGAGGAGCGTGTGGCGGTGTATACGGGAGGAGGAGCGTGTGGCGGTGTATACTGGAGAGGAGGAGCGTGTGGTGGGTGTATACGGAGAGGAGGAGGTGTGGCGGTGTATACAGGAGGAGGAGGAGCGTTGTGGCGGTGTATACAGGAGAGGAGGAGGAGCGTGTGTGCGGTGTATACAGGAGAGGGAGGAGCGTGTGGGGTGTATACAGGAGAGGGGAGCGTGTGTGGCTGTGGGTGTATACAGGAGAGGGGAGCGTGTGTGGCGGTGTATACAGGAGAGGGGAGCGTGTGGTGGTGTATACAGGAGAGGAGGAGCGTGTGGCGGTGTATACAGGAGAGGAGGAGCGTGTGGTGGTGTATACAGGAGAGGAGGAGCGTGTGTGGGTGTATACAGGAGAGGAGGAGCGTGTGGTGGTGTATACAGGAGAGGAGGAGCGTGGTTGTGGTGGTGTATACAGGAGAGGAGGAGCGTGTGGTGGTGTATACAGGAGAGGAGGAGCGTGGTGGTGGTGTATAGGAGGAGGAGCGTGTGGGGTGTATACAGGAGAGGAGGAGCGTGTGGGGTGTATACAGGAGAGGAGGAGCGTGTGGTGGTGTATACAGGAGAGGGGAGCGTGTGGGGTGTATACAGGAGAGGAGGAGCGTGTGGGGTGTATACAGGAGAGGAGGAGCGTGTGGGGGTGTATACAGGAGAGGAGGAGCGTGTGGGGGTGTTATACAGGAGAGGAGGAGCGTGTGGGGTGTATACAGGAGAGGAGGAGCGTGTGGCGGTGTATACAGGAGAGGAGGAGCGTGTGGCGGGTGTATACAGGAGAGGAGGGAGCGTGTGGCGGTGTATACAGGAGGAGGAGCGTGTGTGGCGGTGTATACAGGGGAGGAGGGAGCGTGTGGCGGTGTATACAGGAGAGGAGGAGCGTGTGGCGGTGTATACGGGAGAGGAGGAGCGTGTGGCGGTGTATACTGGAGAGGAGGAGCGTGTTGGCGGTGTATACGGGAGGAGGAGGAGCGTGTGGCGGTGTATACTGGGAGAGGAGGGAGCGTGTGGTGGTGTATACGGGGGAGGAGGAGCGTGTGGCGGTGTATACGGGAAGGAGGAGCGTGTGGTGGTGTATACGGGGAGGAGGAGGGCGTGTGGTGGTGTATACGGGAGGAGGAGGAGCGTGTGGTGGTGTATACTGGAGAGGAGGAGCGTGTGGTGGTGTATACAGGGAGGAGGAGGAGCGTGTGGTGGTGTATACAGGAGAGGAGGAGCGTGGTGGTGGTGTATACAGGGAGAGGAGGAGCGGTGTGGGGGTGTATACGGGAGAGGAGGAGCGGTGTGGCGGTGTATACGGGAGAGGAGGAGCGTGTGGCGGTGTATACGGGAGAGGAGGAGCGTGTGGCGGTGTATACGGGAGAGGAGGAGCGTGTGGCGGTGTATACGGGAGAGGAGGAGCGTGTGTGGCGGTGTATACGGAGGAGAGCGTCGTTGGAGGAGGAGCGTGTGGCGGTGTATACTGGAGAGGAGGAGCGTGTGGCGGTGTATACTGGGGAGGATGGAGGAGAGGCGTGTGGCGGTGTATACTGGGGAGGAGGAGCGTGTGGTGGGTGTATACTGGGGAGGGAGGAGCGTGTGGTGGTGTATACTGGGGAGGAGGAGCGGTGGTGGTATACTGGGGAGGAGGAGCGTGTGGTGGTGTATACTGGGGAGGAGGAGCATGTGGTGGTGTATACTGGGGAGGAGGAGGAGCGTGTGGTGGTGTATACTGGGGAGGAGGAGGAGTGTGTGGTGGTGGTGTTAAAGATATTCTAAAATTGCTGGAAAAACATGAAGCCCTGATATGTGCATTGTTTTAAATATTTATACTTATATTTTGTTTTATGTTAGGAATCTTGAATATATATATATGTCATAGGAATTTTATTCTTACGTTTGATAGTATATAATCACCTATAGTCTATATCCATTATTATCCATTTTAATCACTATGTAGTGTGTTATATTACTGGCAGGTGTGGCAGAATAGTTATCCCTCAAGGCTAATGGTGGGTTTACACCGTTCCCGATATCGGAGCCAACGACGCGGGAGCGGCTTTGAGCGCGCTTTTCCCGCCATCGCATCGCCGGTTTAGACAGCCCGATATCAGGATACAACGTCCCGACGATGTGTACGCCCCCCAACCCAGGAACGACCAGTTAACATGGGAGTGAATGGGTGACGTGGACGTACACATCGTAGTTGGGCTGTCACACGGGACGATGAGGCTACAACGGCCATCTGATATCGGGCGGTTGAATAGCACGCTCATTCAACCCCGATATCGTTTTGGCATCGTTCCAGCATCGCATTGTACGTTCAAACCGTACAACGCGCGAACGATATCGGGTCCAACTCCCGAACCACGTGACTTTTGGTCGGAGTTGGACACCGATATCGCGACGTGTAAACCCACCATAAGTTGTGTGAGACAATGCTGTGTAGGCATGTGGGAGTGATCTTCCCTAAACTCCCATTGTGCAGATTCCAGTAAGCTTTATCTATCTAGCCTTGTTTTTCTCTCATGGGAAGATGTCCCCACGCACAGGTGTTAGAAATTTCTGTGGTTCTCAAGCTAGACACTGGCTTGTCTTAGAAAGTGATGATGCTTTGGATGTCTTCGTGGATATACCGTGTTTCCCGAAAGTAGGCGCCCCTGAAAGTAAGGCATGGTGCCGGTTTTAGGGGGGGGTCGGGTAATGTAAGGCATACCCCGAAAGTAAGACACTGTCTTACTTTCGGGGAAACACGGGTATATACAACAGCAGCCCCAATTGTGTATACAGTTGCAGCCCCCCCACCCCCATGAGTATACAGGCGCCCCGCCCCCCTTGCTGCCGCCGCCGCTGCCAACCTGTAAAGTAAAATATCATTCTACTTATCCCCGCTGGTGTCCCGCCGCCATCACGCTCTTCCGTCTTCATCCGGCTTTATCCAACATCCTTCTCCGGCGCACAGACTGACGTCATTGTCTGTGCGCCGGAGATGGAAGACAGATGAAGGCGAAGGAGCGTGATAGTGGCGGGACAGCAGCGGGGATAAGTAGAATGATATTTTACTTTACAGGTTGGCGGCAGCAAGGAGGGGGGGGGCGCCTGTATACTCGGGGGGGGTGCTGCTGCTGTATACACCACTGGGGGCTGCTGCTGTATACACCACTGGGGGCTTCAGCTGTATACATCACTGGGCGCTGCAGCTGTATACACCACTGGGGCTGCTGCTGTAACACTGCTGGGGCCTGTATATACCACTGGGGAGGTTGCTGTATACCACACTGCTGGGGGCTGTATTTTATGGTTAAAACAAAAATCGACATTTATTTTCCCAATATAAGACATACCCCGAAAGTAAGACATAGTGGGACTTTTTAGGCTAAAAAAAATGTAAGACAGTGTCTTACTTTCGGGGAAACACGGTGTATATATATAATTATAATATGTGTGTATGAATACATTTCTTACATTGGATTTCACTCATCTGCAATTATAGTAAGTAGGATAGTGATTATTCTATCAATGTGTATATCTTCTATTATATATATATATCTGTTTTATTAGATATTATTTAGATATATGTGTATATCCACACTTTTATATTATGAAGACCTTGATACATATGCTATTAGATATCTGGACTTGTGTCTTGAAAGAACTAATTGAAACTGGTTATATTAGTGGGCTTTGAACTGTTTGCAAGAAGACAAAGGATTCTACATGACAACCCCCTCAAGATGATACCCTGCCAAATGAGGAGGATACTTGGGAGGAAACAATCCCATAGGGCAACATAATAAGACTTATCTATACAAGGGCCAGAGACTCCAGTGATTGCTCAATGTTTTTGGGTGACACCCTAATGGGATTTTCCTTTGTACTGAATATATGTTGTGCTGTAATAATAAAGACATTCCTTTTTGCGCCACTTTCAAGAGAAGTTTAGTATCTGACTGTATCCGATATCAAAGCTTCAAAGCATGCTTCTTGAATAAGTTAATTTGGCAAGGGATAAGCAAAGAGTCGGGGTCCCTTGAACCTCGCTTCCACAAGCCAACCACACATACACCAACATTCAGGATTAAGTGCATAAATTCTAATTAAATATCATATCCCTAGGTATCACCTGTACTCTGCTACCTCCAAAAGACTCAACAAACAAAAGGCGCCTAATCTGAAATCACATACCACACAGAAAGAGATATATTTGTAATGGCATTTTCATATACATTTTAACGCTTTTAATGTTGCTTCACATTTTTGCCACAAATATAATACTTTTTTATGACGTATTGTACTAAATGCATAAATCACATACCCATGTGCACTTGCCATTGGTTTTAATGTCTAGCGCTGAGCCTAAATACGCATTTATAGACACATCTTAATCGAATAGGTGGGTCATACGTGGCACCCCCTAGGCTGCTAGCAGCGGGATATCCCTATATATATATATACACGTGTATATACTGCTAGCTTCGGTGTATATCATTATCTAGTCACACAAACCTCTCTATTTGTTTCCTATTCTTCCACCTGCCATAGCCTCACATGATGCAGTTTAGCAATTTTCTTGGCTGGGACAAGAGACCGCTATTGATGAGCTGGATGATAGTGTTTCTCTATTCTTGGGAAAGCTTCATCATCGCGGCTCCTCTATTCGAACCAGTGAGCTTTCGTTTGAGAATCAATCTAATAACACACTGAACCATTAGGAAATATGAGAAGTGGTTGTGATTTGTAGTATACAGGAAGAAAAAGATTTTCAAACACCAGTAACAATACGAGTGAGATGACAAGAATCTGCATAACTAATCATATGATAAATAGTTAAAGTCATATTTATGTCTAAGATAGATGAGATGATTGTCTATAAAATGAAGGTCATCTCACGCTCAAAGCTGTAGTGGATGATGAGATCTGGAGCCAGAAAGTTCAAAACATTGTTACCCTTTTGCTTGTCGGTGTATATATTGAGGAGTCACACGCACTGACCTGAGATTAATATCGATTTTGTTGGATAGAACTCTAGGAAGAATTGTTCCCATTCCTGTATTTGGCAGGTCAGGCCCTTGTGAGAAAATGCATCTTAGCTGTTGATTCTCTCTTTAATTTGATGGTGTCAGAGTCCTGGTGCTGCGGAAACGTTTCAACATTTAGTTTTTTGTCTCCTCCTGATCTGAATTCAACTGAACATACAAAAAAAACCTTAGAAAATGTCTGGCACAAAGCAAGTCTGCAAAAAGGAACCAGCGAAAAATTCTTAATTATGAAGTTGCTTGCAGGAATCTGTTAAATATATATTTTTAAATGGAGTTACATAGTTTTGGAACTCGGTGTTTTTCACATGAGTATCAGGGAGATTTTTCTCATAATCTACTATATAATCTCCTAATTGTGTCTGTCTGACACTGAAATCTCGCGCCAGCGCTCATTGGCTGCTGCTAGCCACGGCAACCAATGAGCGCCGCGTATGCAAAAAGTCGCGCGCATTCAAAATTAGGCGAGTGTTTGAGACTCCTAACAGAGGCTCCACAGACTCTATTTGCATATTCATATTTCCCAGGG
The DNA here is from genome assembly GCA_033576535.1 of Allobates femoralis. NCBI lineage: Eukaryota > Metazoa > Chordata > Amphibia > Anura > Aromobatidae > Allobates > Allobates femoralis. The sequence goes on along the minus strand of JARQOC010000002.1, from coordinate 747,186,386 downwards.
GGCAATGTGCCTAGGAATTCACTGTGTTTGAGCGCTTTAGCCAGCTGCCTGCAGTGTTTTCTTGGACTGGTCTCCCTGAGATCAGTGAATACTTTGCAATCTTGGTCTACTAGGCCTTGCTCCCACCTAGCCAGAATCCTACTCCACACTGATGAGGGGCAACACCCCGAAACAGCTGTATGTGGATGGATACTTGGCCTTGGTATTCCCTTGTCATATCTGTAAACTTGTAAAAGAGTTGGATATTGACTTAAAGGGCCACTTCATATGGTGGTTATGGTGTTCTCCGCAAGGAGCCACCCCTTGGCTGAGTCCTTCCCTGGAGGGATATATGGCTAGTTCTGTGTTTGAGACTCCTAACAGAGGCTCCACAGACTCTATTTGCATATTCATATTTCCCAGGGGGCAATGTGCCTAGGAATTCACTGTGTTTGAGCGCTTTAGCCAGCTGCCTGCAGTGTTTTCTTGGACTGGTCTCCCTGAGATCAGTGAATACTTTGCAATATATTAGTTAATGGCCTTCAGCTCGATCTCGAGCCAATGTGACTTGATGGATGAAGATCGATCTTGTGCAGCCTACATAGGTCCACCAGGGTCTTCTCCACTCATAATTTTGATTGTATCAAGCCATCGAGTCGCTGGTCTTCCTCTTCCCCTTGTTCTATTTTTCTGACCATAATGTCGTTCTCCAGCGATTAGGCTCTTCATATGGTGTGTAGACAAGTCGTATCTTGGTGATTTTTGCTTCGAGTGACATATCTGGCTTTATTTCTTCCAAAATTGATTTGGTTAGTTCTTCTTGCCATCCGTGGTATTGATAACATCCATCTCCAGCACCACATATCAATAGGCTTTGATTCTTTTTCTGTCTTATTCCTTTATCGTCCAGGTGTCACATCTACGAGTATGTTACCATAGAAAATACCAGACTATGTACGAGCCGTGTGTTTCTCACCAGTGAAACGATCCCCGATTTGAAGATCATCTCCGGTGACTTTTCATACAAAAAATATCATAGGGCTCACCGCTGTATTGCAATTTTTTGCTGGAGACCAGAAATCATAAAAACCTTTACAGGTGTAAATTCCTGCTGGTGCCACTGAACAGTCCAGAACAAAAGACAAACTTTATCAGGAAAATATGGCTTCCCAGTCACCGGCTTGATAACATAGTTTTGTGCTTTATTATCTATTCATTAAAAAGACGGTACAGGTCATATTGAATGCATTACAATCTGACACGTTTCTGATGTTTCACACATCCTTAGTCATAGTATGACTGGGAGGGCCTTATTTTCCCTGATAAAGTTTCTCTCTTGTCCAGTGACTTCATTGTTGATTTACCCATAGCTATTCTAAACCTGGCAAATTTCCTACAATGTGACCATTTACATGTCTTCTCTCTTGTGTAACTTCAGATGTTTAACAAGAAGTGATTTACGGGTAAAACATTTCCCACATTCTGAACATGAAAACGGCTTCTCCCCTGTGTGACTTCTTAAATGCTCATTAATATGTGATTTCTGACTAAAACACTTATCACATTCAGGACATGAAAACGGCTTCTCCCCTGTGTGAGTTCTCATGTGTTCTATAACATTTGATCTGTTAGTAAAATGTTTCCCACACTTAGTACAGGGAAATGGCTTCTCCCCTGTGTGAATTCTCTGATGATTAATAAGAGTTGATTTCTGGTGTAAAACATTTCCCACATTCTGAACATGAATATGGCTTCTCCCCGGTGTGAACTCTCTGATGTATCTGAAGAGTCTCCTTATGCAAATAGCTTTTTCCACATGTTACACATGAAAATGGCTTCTCCCCTGTGTGGGTTTTCTGGTGTCTCTCAAGTTGACCTTTAGTCAAAAAGCATCTCCCACATTCAGAACAAGAAAATGGCTTCGCCTTTGTGTGGGTTTTCTGGTGTCTCTCAAGTAGATCTTTAGTCAAAAAGCATCTCCCACATTCAGAACAAGAGAATTCCCCTGTGTGAGTTCTTAGATGGCTTATAAGATATGACTTTTGAACATATCCTTTTCCACACTCAGGACATGAATACGGCCTTTCCCCTGTGTGACGTCTTTGATGTTTTACAAGATCTAATTTACTGGTGAAACTTCTGTCACATTCTGTGCACGAAAACGGCTTCTCCCCTGTGTGAGTTCTCATGTGATCTATAACATTTGATCTGTTAGTAAAATGTTTGCCACATTTAGTACAGGAAAATGGCTTCTCCCCTGTGTGAATTCTCTTATGCTTAATAAGACTTGATTTATGGGTAAAACATTTCCCACATTCTGAACATGAAAACGGCTTCTCCCCTGTGTGAATTCTCTGATGTACAACAAGATCTTCTTTGTGGATAAAACATTTCCCACATTCTGAACATGAAAACGGCTTCTCTCCTGTGTGAATTTTCTGATGCGTAATAAGAGTTGATTTTTTGATAAAACATTTCCCACATTCTAAACATAAATGTGGCTTCTCCCCTGTGTGAATTCTCTGATGTACAACAAGACCTGATTTCTGGATAAAACATTTCCCACATTCTGACATGAAAACGGCTTCTCTCCTGTGTGAATTTTCTGATGCTTAACAAGGTATGATTTCTTGATAAAACATCTCCCACATTCTGAACAAGAATATTGCATTTCATCTTTTGATTATTCGATTTCTTTTTTCCACGAACAGAGGATGATATTTTATCAAGTCTATTTCCAGTGCTACTTTCTCCATTCTGTGATTGATTATCTGCTACTTCATGATGAGGAGATGAAGTGAGATGTGTAAGAGATCTTCTCATCGGTCTTCACCTGAACAACAAGAGAAAATAATTCATGCAAAATTAATATTTTAAAATTTCTAAAGAGAACAGAATCAGTCTCCATATTCCTTCAGATAGATCTTCAATAAGTTACAATCTAACAAAGAAACACCTGCACTCTGAAACACAAAGGTATGCAAACATTGAATATAGAAATTTAGACATGCATTATTGCTAAGGAAATACATAAAAATATTATATTATTATTATAGATTAATTATAAACGGCAACGTTATACTCACCATGTCTTTCTCCTTGTACTTTCAAGCCGCTCATTAACTTCCTGGGTATTCAATGCTGATGAGCTCAACAGCCAAATACAGATGTAACACTGAGATTGGGCGTCTGTGATTGCTGTGGAGTAATCTGGAAACTGCCCATACATTCTAGATGCTAGAATGTATAGGCAGGTTTCAGTTACTCCAACAGCCAATCCAAAGGCGCCCAATGTTTTTTTTTTAAATTGTTAAACTAAATAATTGCAAAAAAAAATGCATGGGTTTTTGCTCTATTTTTAGTTGCCAGCCAGGATAAAACCTAGGCAGCTGGAGGCTGGTACTCTGAACGTGGTAAAGCCCAAGCATTCTAAGCCCTTCACGCTGAAAATCGCAGCCTGCAGCTGCCCCTGAACATTGCAAATTCTTTCGTAGTGCCATTTTCAGCCACTTTATCTGGCTCTGCCAGCTGGCCGTGGTGGTACGCTGGGTAATAATGGGGTAAATGCCAACTTTGTATTGGCAGCTGGAACTAAGCCAGATATTCATAATGTCGGGCCAATATTAGATCCGCCAACTATGAAACTCTAATAAACATTAAAAAAACAACACAAAGAAAAAATATTTTAATTGCAATAAAATACAAAAGACATCCCTGGTTCCTATCTTTAGTAACCCAAAACAAACCCTCTGATGATAATTCACAGATCTGTCCCTCGGGAAACATGTTCAGTCCCTGCTACATCGCTGTGAGGAGATTGCACTACAAGAAGCATAAAAATTATGTGTGGTTTTGGTGCTTATTTTTAGCAAAACTTTGATACAATATTGCATACATTATTTGTTTAATGTGTCCATCTGCATCTTTTGGCAAAAAACCCCACAAAAACGGCAATGTGGGTTTTTGCCACGGTTTTCATGCTTTTTTTAATGCAATCTTGGCACAAAACAGCATACATTGTGTTCAAGGTGTTCGAGGCACTAAGTGGGGCTTCATAGTATTTTTGGCTTCCAGCCAGGTACAACTAGGCAGCTGGAGGCAGGAATTCTCACTGACACCTGGGTGCCGTGAGAAAGGTAATTCAAGTTCACAGCTGAGCCGCATCAGCTGTGAACTCGAGTGACCCCGATGAACTGCACCACAGCACTTGGATCCCAGCCATAAAGTGAGAGCTTTTCTTGCTCATTACGGCTGTTTACCGGGTGCTGTGATGCAGTTCATCCTACCCAGTGTGCCGCTGCCACCAGGGCCGCTCGAAAACTGGGTAAAGCACCTGAAAATGGCGCTACAAAAGAATGCGTTATTACCTTGGCGGAAATCAAAAATAGGGTGACGCCCACGCATTTTTTTTTACAAAAAATAGTTGGCTTCCCTGTATTTTGATTGCCAGCCAAGATAAAGCTTAGGGTGGTAGCCTGTAGCTGTCCTCTTTATCTGCACTGAGAATCAAAATACAGCAAAGAGCTACGTCATGTTTTAAAATTATTATTTATTTTTTTTACAGTTCTATGATGCCAGTCAATGGGTGAGACGCACAAGAGCCAATCACAGCCGTGGCACAGAGAATGGTAGTCTGTGATTGACTCTCGGAGTAACCTGAAAACTGCCCATACATTCACCCACTCTCTGTGACAGCATCTGTGATTGGCTGTTAGGCCCATCTGCAGTGAATATCCAAGGAGTTAATGAGCGGCCTAGAAGTAGAAGCGGCGTGACGTCAGTAAATATAATGCTGATGTTTAATCACTATATTCTTCCTTTTTACAGTTCCCCCGCCTATATCATAACTTTAAAGTCTGAGTTTGGGGTTCGGACTCAAGATTGAGTCATGTTCAGCTGTCATCCCACACACATCCTGCTCTCATGTTTGAAAGACTGAATTAAAGGAAATTTTTAAGGATGATGAGTGCTGCTTATTTCTACAATCTGTATTGCAAAGTATCTGATTATCTCCGGGCAAGTGTATCCATCATCAAGGTAAATTACAAACTCACCTTCTCTACCTTGTGCTCTCTGCACCCTCCACTCTGCTGTATCAAGAATCCTGTCAACCCACTTGTCTCAGCTACTCCGATGCCATCATCAACTCTGCTGTATTTATCTACCAGTTTATGCATCTCTGCTTTATCAAGGTGCTATCTGCACTCTCAACTCTCCAGAACAAGGTGCCGATTAACTGCTCAACTCTGCTGTTCCTGTGCGCCCTCTCCATTCTGGCAAAAGGTTCCTGATTTCCTACTCAACTCTGGTGTTATTATTTGCTACCGCACTCCTGCATCAGCTGCAACTCAAACCTTTAGCTACTGTATCTACTACATCCAACACTTCTCACTGTCATGGCTCGACTCTGGGACTAAATCCGGGGCCCTGTTGTGCAGTCATTTTCTTCTTCATTGGACCAGCATTTCTTTTTTTAACGGTTCAACTGCTGTCTTGCCTCTCTATTTTTTTTTGCCTATCACATCTTGGGGGACTGTTTATACTCACCATGAACATGCCTCCGTGCTGGCCACATTCCAAGGTGGATGGATGTTTGGAGTCCAGCTCGTCAGTTCAGGGTAATCTTACAGAGTTACACGTTTGTTTTTCCCTGTGGTTTGTTAGTGTGTGTCCCTTTCTAAAATTCTCCCATTCTGTTTCATTTGCGATTTGGAGGGGTTCCACTTATCTGTAAGTCTTTTTGGGATTCTTTCAATTTCTTTTGTCTTCCCAGTACGACTGTGTGAACACGTCTTTAGCCTGTGTCTCACTCTCTACTTGTGTGCTCTTCTTTTATGTGTATTGGTGTTTTGTATTATACTCAGTTTATAGTTCAGAGTGCAGTTAAGGACACTAGAGGTCAGCCAATGGTGAGTAGGACACCATTGCATTATTTTCTCAATAATGTCGCTCGCAGGTGATGGGAGAAGATTCAGATGGGAGAAATGTCAGGAACGGACTTGTTACATCAACATGATCAACATGTTAGGCTATGGGTTGAACTAGATGGACTTAAAGTCTTCCTTCAACCTTAAAACTATGTTACTATGTTACTATCATCAGGTTTTATATCATGTAATCTCCTTTATTGATATTAGGGAGGACGTCGTAAGTAAACTCAGTCTGTAAATTATACAGATAGAACAAAACACAGAGTTTATGGAAGGCTCTTACCATTCACCGACATGGAGGAGGGATTGTCGTCTTCACTCGTCGTTCCACCATGACTTTCCTGCAAGGATCCCACATAAGACATGAGAAATACAAAGAAATGTCACTATAGAGAAAGGCGGTCAGCGATTACCACTTTGTCACCCGCTATACATAAAAGCAATAAGATAAATAGATCTTATAATGAAGAGCAGGGATTCAGCCACAACTTATAAATGTGATGGAGCTCGATAACAAAGTGCACGAAGTCCAGAGAAGGAGTGAAGGTTCTCACCCCATGATGAAATGTATCACAATCTCTATATATAAAGCAGGATCTGTGTGTGGAGCTGCCGGACACTAAACCACAGTGTTCACCTGATTTGAGGGACATTTTGCGTGGTGTCTCTAACACCAGACTTCATACCTCCCAACCGTCCCCTTATTACCAGGACAGTCCCGATTTGCGGGCTGTTTCCTGCTCTCGCGCTCGGGAGGTGACATGTCTTGCCTCCCGCAGTGCACAGAGAACAAGCCGACACGCTGCTGGCCACGCCCCCTCTAGTACTGGCCACACCCCTACAGCAGCTCAGGAGGGAGGACGGAGCCCCAATCACAGTGCAGAGAGTGAGTCATGTGACCTCTCCTGTACTGTGTTGAGGGGAGGACTTCACTCAACCAATCCTGACTCAGCGCGGGCCTCTTAAATTCTCTCCAGATGGATGATGGCTGCCCCGTGTTTAGCATCATCATTAACATCAGCAGACGAGGGGACACAGCGGGCTCTGCACAAAAACCCAGGTACAAGGAAAAGGACCAAAGACAAGACACAGGCTGAGGACAGACACGGGTGGCTGCTTTTACAGGACCTGTGATGATGTCACATTGAGGGGAAGAGTCAGTGGTCACATGATCAGCTCCTCAGTGCATGCAGGACTCTGCTGTGCTGTTGTCATGGTGATGGATGAGGTGAAATTTATGTCAGGAGGAATTTACATTGTGGATGTAGCAAGCCTTGTGTGTATGAGGTGCACGGAGCGGAGCCGCATGTGTACAGGGTGTACGGAGCAGTGCAGAGTGTGTATAAGGTGTATGGAGCGGAGCGCATATGTATGAGGTGTATGGAGCAGAGCCGAGTGTGTACGGAGCTGAGCGGTGTCTGTATGAGGTGTACGGAGCGGAGCCGCGTGTGTAAGAGGTGTACGGAGCGGAGCCGCGTGTGTACAGAGCAGAGCCGAGTGTGTACGATATGTATGGAATGAAGCCGAGCATGTATGAATTTTACGGAGAGGAGCCGCGTGTGTACGAGGTGTACTGAGGGGAGCCATGTGTGTACGGAAGCAGAGCCGAGTGTGTACCATTTGTAAGGAGCGAAGCGAGCATATACGAGGTGTGCGGAGAGGAGCCGCGTGTGGCAAGGTGTACGGAGCAGAGCGCGTGTGTACAAGGTGTACGGAGCAGAGCCGCGTGTGTACAAGGTGTACGAGCAGAGCCGCGTGTGTACAAGGTGTACGCAGCGGAGCCGCGTGTGTACAAGGTGTACCGAGGGGATCAGTGTGTGTACGGAGCAGAGCCGAGTGTGTATGATGTGTACGAGCGAAGCCGAGCATGTACGAGGTGTACGGAGTGGAGCCGCATGTGTGCGAGGTGTACAGAGAGGAGCCGCATGTGTCGAGGTGTACGGAGCGGGCCGCGTGTATACAAGGTGTACAGAGAGGAGCCATGTGTACAAGGTGTACGGAGGGGAACGGCATGTGTACGAGGTGTACGGGGCGGAGCCGCGTGTGTGTGGGCATGTGGATCCGAGCCGCATGTGTGCGTGGCGTTGGAGCGGAGCCGCGCATCTGCGGGGTGTGTGGAGCAGAGCCACGTGTGTTCAGGGCGTGTGGACAAGGTGTACGGAGTAGGGGCCGCGTTTGTGCAGAGCCATATGAGTATGGGGCGGGGCCACATGTGTGCGGGACGTATGGAGTAGAGCCGCGTGTCCATGGGGCATGTGGAGCGGAGCTGCGTGTGTGCAGAGCATGTGGAGCCACATGTGTATGAGGTGGACAGAGCGGAGCCGCACGTGTGCGGGGATATGGAGCTGAGCCGTGAGTGTACGAAGCAGAGCCACGTGTGTACAGGGCATGTGAAGCGGAGCCACGTATGTACAAGGTGTATGTGCCAGTGGTAGCCCCCCGTGGATTCCGCTCCCGACCCAGATACTGAGGAGACTGGAGCAGCGAGAAGAGAGGTGAGTATTGACTTTTTTTTTTTAATCAGTGAGTACAGTGATGGGAGACTATGTAATCTGCAATATAATATAGGAGTAGCATGGGGGCCCATTATACTATTGGAGGACTATGGGGGTGCATTATACTATATGGAGAACTATGGGGGTGCATTATAATATATGAAGGGTCGTGGAATGCATTAAAATATATGGAGGACTATGGATGATGTATTAAAATATATATAGCCAATTATATTATATGGAAGCCACTTTAATATACCGGAGGGCTCTGTGGGGGCATGATAATATTTGGTGGGGTGTGAGGAAACCTGTATACTTTATGCAGGGCTCTTTGAGGGCTGTGTTGGGGCCATTATACAGTCTGAAGAGGTTTAGGGGCCATTGTACTGTACGTAGGTCCATTATATTGTGTGGAGGGCTGCGTGGGGGTCACAGTTGGAAATCATACTGTGTCAGTGTAGTTAAGGGTCATCATAGTTACAGTAGGGTCATCATACTGTGTGTGTGGAGGAATTCATTGCGGAGGATAATGCAGTGTTTGTGGGGAATGTCTGTTGGCATAATACTTTATGGGGGAAATGAAAGAGGAATCTAGGGGCTTCAGTAGGAGTACTTTGTAAGGGCTTCAAAGTTGTGAGATATTTATGTATCTATGTGGCCCAGCCAAATATTCTTTTTTTGGGCGGCCCAATTAGAACTTCTGTTACGGGACCCCATGATTTCTCTGTACACCCCTGGTGCAGGATGAATTGTCCCTCTGCTGCGGGACTGATTGGCCATATCTTACACACCAGGTCCAGTGCCGCCCCTCGGTATATACAGACATCCAGCCATGTTTCTCCCGAGTGGCGGTTGGTCAGTGGTGCTCGTTCCCACTCCCACATCCTTTTCTCAACCCAATTGGAAGGCCCTGGTATTAGCTCTGGACAGCCCAGTGTGCAGCGCTTGTGATTGGCTAAGTGTTTTGGAACAAGGAGCCATGGTCAGTTGGAGGAGACGTGCCATTTTACCTGCTTAGTGCAGTGGCGGCTTGTTGATGCTCAGACTGCGAGTCAAGGATTACCCCGAGGCACTTGGTGTGGGGGACAGGGGAGAGTGAGTAGTCGTTGATGAGGATGGATAGGTGGGGTAATGGGGGAGAGTTGCTTGGGGGGAAGACGATGAACTTAGTTTTGTCCATGTTCAGTTTAAGGAAGCGAGCGGAGAAGGAGGAGATGGCGGACAGGCATGGTGGAATTTTGGATAGTAGGGACGTGATGTCAGGTCCAGACAGGTAGGTTTGGGTGTGGTCGGCGTAGAGGTTGTACTGAAGACCGCGGGACTCGATGAGTTGCCCTAGGCCGAGAGTGTAGATGGAGAAGAGTAACGGTCCCAGAGCCAAGCCTTGGGGGATAATATTAGTAATTAACAGTCCTGGGCATCTGTTTAATGTACGTCACTTGTAAATGGGTGTGGTCTGGGTGTGGTTAGGGGTGTGGCTAAACTTTGAGCAGCACACACAGTGCGCCGCATCTTGTGTCCCTCTTTCTGTTCGTCTAAAGTTGGGAGGTATGCAAACTGAACATACTGCAAACATTAACACCCAAAATCTCCCCCTTCATGGGATTTGGCCCCCGAATATGGGCTCTATAGAGATAACCTGATAAGTCACACTAAAGTCTAAATTATAGCAATGGCTGTCACCATCCAGTGCAGAATAACTGGGCCTCATTCATGAGAATCACCTCACAGTAACACGCTCTGGTGTTTATAGCACAAAGTGTGCGGCTTTCACCATTGAAGCTGCTGAGGTAAAGTGAAAGCTGAGCTGTGATTGGTTGCTCTGGACTGTGAGATGTGATATTATTCAACAATTTAATACATCACTTGCCAGAAGCAAAACTAAAAAATATCAGTATCCGCTCCCGACCCCAAGGGACTCTGCGCCTACACTCCACCGCTGCCAGAGGTCAGAAGAAGCTTCATGACATCAGTCTATAGAGGATTCCAGAAATCTCACCTCATCTACCTGATGATCCAGGAGGACATTCTGCTTCTCCTCTGGAGGATCCTGGGGATATAGAGGACGGGGACTTCTCTCTGGAGGATCCTGGGGATATAGAGGACGGGGACTTCTCCCTGGTAGATTTCCTGGACTGGACCCATCTATAGGAAATATACACAGTGACTGAATACATGGTCTACATGTGATGATCAGATGATGGGGGAGTCTAGGTGACCTCAGATCCGGCCTCTCCTCTATAATCAGGACGGTCTCCTCTTACCCGGAGATGTGAGGGGCTGGAGATTCTCCATCATCACGTCCTTGTACAGATCCTTGTGTCCTTCTAGATACTCCCACTCCTCCATGGAGAAATAGACGGTGACGTCCTCACACCTTATAGGAACCTGACACACACAATGAGCCGTCATTAGCAGACCCCTCCCCCGGTGTTATTATATAATATCCCAGCATTCCTAGCGGGGGCAGCACTCACCTCTCCGCTCAGAAGATCAGTGATCCTGTGGGTCAGTTCTAGGATCTTCTGCTCATTTATCAGTGAATGAGGTGCAGGCTCGGTGATGTCACTCGGGGTCCTGCTCCGACCTCCTGACACACGGGGGGCCACACACTCCCCAGACGACGTCTTCACTACTGTGTAATCCTGTGTATGGGGAGATGCAGATTGTTATGTCCCATGAATGGGAACAATTTATGGTGTGTTTTTTGTGCTATGCATTACATTTGCTGTTGCTAGGCAGAAGAGCTGCCTTTGTTAATTTGTCCTTCCTTCCCCCTGTAGTCTGTGATGTTAGCCTGGCTCCTCCCTTCTTCCCCATTATAATTCTGCTGTTGCCGTTTTTGGGTCCGCCTGTTGTGCTGCTCTTCCTTGGATCACTCTTTCTACCTGCTACATTGTGTTCTAATACAAGATTTCAGTGAATATCATCTCCATTTCTCCTGGACTCTTAATGTAAGTCAGTGTGGTTGAGTTGGAACTATCTGAGGACGCTTGCAAGAGTCAATACATTTATCCAAGGGATTTATAATGAAGACATTTCAATGCAGTGCAAGTATCTAGAGTCAGAATACTGATCACTACATCTATTCTAAGGATCCTTCACCTTCCCCGTCATTTCCCTGCTTTATTCCTAGAGATCAGAGTGATGTGATGTGAAGCTCTCACCTCTCCAGTGATCCAGTAGATTATCTCCAGGGTGAGGTCTAATATCCGAGCCGCCATGAGGTCTCTGTCCTGCTCCATCCTCAGATGATCATTGAAGCAAAAGACAATCTTTTATCAAATAAACCTTCTGTACCCTAAAGGGAACTGGAGGAAAGAAAAGGATTGGGTGTGAAATTCGGCAAGAACATTATTCTCATTCTTGACCTGTCCTCGGCCTGTGACACAGTCGACCACTGTTTGATATCTCAAATTTCTCATCCATTAATGATTTTTTATAATAGATTATATGATAGGATAAATGGATTCATACACAATGGCTAAATGATAATAATAATACAGTTTACTGAAATGATAATGAAAAATGCACAAAAGAGGATATAAATATGTAGAAAATAGCAAAGAGCTATACAATGCAAGAAAGAAAAACATTCAGGATGTCTAAACACCATACAAAACCATAACAATAAACATCTACTCATCCACCACATCTGGGGGAGCCCGTTCTTGTATGGACCCAGATGGGCATGAGAGTCGACCTTCCATGTTGCTGTTTCATTTGGACTCTGTTAAACGAATCTTAATAGGAATTGATGGGTGTGACGGGGTGTAAGGCAGAGCAAGAAGGGACAACAGGCCTGGGGACGATCCAACCGATTTATTAACAAGAACACTGGAACAACACACGCAGGGAGATCCACAGAGTCCACAATTAGTCCAACGGAAGCAGATTCGGGGGCACCTCCCGATAATCCTTGTGCCGGATAACAAAGCAATAGTCCAACCGAGTCCAATGGATTCCACACAATCCCACGGACGACGAGATCTGGCCTCAGCTCAGGTCTCGCTCCTGTCCTGTCCACAGCCAACTCTGATCTCCCTTAAAAATAAGAATGGATTGTCTGAGCTCCTGGGAGCAGCCCATGAAGGGGGTAGGGGTCCATCTGAAGATTCTAGACTGGTCGGCTCCGGTGTGTCTGCGAGGATGTGTATTGCAGGTTATCTTCTGCTTAGGAAACAATAGGGGGGATTCCACTAGCTGTTGACACAAGCCTAAATTACATTATGGCTCAGGCTGCAAGGAGTGGGGGAAGGAGAGAGTTAAGTTGCATCTTATAGAAACCAGAGGACAGGGCAAACTACATATCATGACAATCCCTTCCCCCCGCAATTTGTGTACGTACTAGGGACCTCTACAGGTCGCTTGTTAAGTACACACAGTCCAGGCTGACAGGACTCAGGGCTCCTCCTGCCTGGACAGTCCATCGGCATTTTGGTGTTGGCTGCCTCTCCTATATTGTATGGTGAAGTTATAGGGCTGCAGAGCCAGGCTCCATCGGAGTAGGCGTCCATTGTCCCCAGAGACTCTGTTCAACCAGGTGAGGGGATTGTGATCAGTGACCACAGTGAACTCTCGTCCATACAGATACGGCCGTAGTTTCCTGAGGGCCCACACTACAGCCAGACATTCTTTTTCAACAGTTGCATAGGCCACTTCTCGGTCCAGCAGTTTCCTGCTGAGGTAGGCGATGGGGTGCTCGTCCCCAGCTGCATTCACCTGGCTGAGTACAGCTCCCAGGCCATAAGAAGAGGCGTCCGTCTGCACAATGAACCTCCTCTTGTAGTCCGGAGCAGCCAGAACAGGGTCGCAGACCAGGGCGTCCTTCAGCCGGTTAAAAGCCTCATCACAGGCTGGAGTCCAGGTCACCAGCCGGGGCATTGTTTTCTTGGTCAGGTCGGTAAGAGGTTTGGCCACAGTGCTGAAATGAGAAACAAATTTTCGGTAATAACTGGCAGTGCCCAAAAAAGCCATAACTTGTTTCTTGGTTTGGGGTACAGGCCAGTCTCTAATAGCCTGGATTTTGGCAGGTTCAGGACGGAGCTTCCCTCCTCCTACTCTATGCCCTAGGTACTGGACTTCACCCATTCCCAATTGGCATTTATCGGGTCGAATGGTTAGGCCTGCTGCCAGAAGCAGGTCAAGAATAACGGATACTTGATTTAGATGTTCCTCCCACGTCTGGCTGAAGATGGCGATATCATCCAAGTAGGCACAAGCAAAGTCACCACATCCCCGGAGGATCTGGTCCACCATTCTCTGGAAGGTTGCAGGGGCATTCTTCATTCCAAAGGGCATGTTTAGAAATTCATACAGACCAAAGGGGGTTATAAAAGCGGACCGTTCTCTCCCTTCCTCCGTCAGAGGGATTTGCCAGTATCCCTTACTGAGATCCAAGGTAGTGACATATCGGGACCCAGCCAGTCGGTCTAGAAGTTCGTCAATACGGGGCATTGGGTAAGGATCACTGACGGTATGGTCGTTTAGTCGTCTGTAGTCCACACAAAACCGAGTACTCCCATCCTTCTTGGGTACTAACACCACAGGAGAGGCCCAAGGGCTATGGGAGGCCTGGATTACCCCAAGCTGTAACATCTCCTCCAGTTCGTGCTGCATGGTGTTGCGAACTGATTCAGGTACCCGGTAAGGAGCCTGTTGTATGGGACGGATACCCTGAGTATCCACATGATGTTGGGTGACGGTGGTTCGACCTGGTTGGGATGAGAAAGCAGTCTGTCTCTGTTGAAGCACTCCCAGCATCTGGTTTTTCTGTAAGGAATCCAGGTGATCTCCCAGAGGAACCTGTTCCACAGTGGACGGGGCTCTCGCTGCTGCCACGAGATCAGGTAGGGAGTCCTCATCCTCCTGACCGTCTTCTGAAGCTAGCCGACAGCTTGCTATCACAGGTAGTGTTCGGTCATGGTACTCCTTAATCATATTCACATGGACAGTCTTTTGTCTTAGTCCCTGATCATCTAAAGCAAGAAGGTAATTGGTGTCATTTAGTTTTCTGAGAACCCGGAAGGGACCCTCCCATGTGGTCTGCAGTTTATTCTGCCGATGGGGAACAATCATTAAGACCTGTTGTCCTTCTACAAACTCCCGATAGCGTGCTTTACGGTCATACCATGTCTTCTGTCTGGTTTGAGCCATACGCACATGACTCTGGGCTAAACTAGCGAGTTGAGCCAGGGTTTCTCGCAGCTTTAGGACATAAGGGACAACAGGGGCTCCTGTATCTTGAACTTGCCCCTCCCAGTATTCCTTGAGCAGGGTTAAGGGTCCTCGGACCTTTCTTCCATAGAGTAGTTCAAAGGGGGAAAACCCAGTGGACTCCTGGGGAACTTCCCGATAGGCAAACAAGAGATGGGGTAGGTACTTCTCCCAGTCTGAGTCTCGGTCAGTGAAGGCCCTCAGCATATTCTTCAGAGTGCCATTGAATCTCTCGCAAAGTCCATTTGTTTGGGGATGATAAGGTGTCGTTCGGATCGCTCGTACCCCACAGGTGCGCCACAGACACTGGACCAGCTCTGACATGAACTGAGAGCCTTGGTCTGACAAGATCTCACTGGGAAATCCTACTCTGGTAAAAATGGTAACCAGGGCCTCGGCCACCTTGGCTGCAGAAATACTTGACAAGGCCACCGCTTCTGGGTATCGGGTGGCGTAGTCCACAACAGTGAGGATGTACTGCTTTCCAGATTTACTTGGTTTAGCCAGAGGTCCAATGATATCGACAGCTACTCTTTGGAAGGGTTCTTCTATTATAGGGAGTGGTTGCAGGGGTGCCTTTGGGTGATCTCCGGGTCGCCCTCTACGCTGACATATGTCGCAAGTTCGGCAGAAATGTGCTACAGCTTGAGAAATCCCCGGCCAATAGAAAGTTTGAGTCAATCGTCTCTCGGTGCGGGTTTTGCCTTGATGGCCAGCAGTAGGAATGTCATGAGCAAGGTGTAATAGGGGAATTCTGTACTTCTGAGGAACAATCAGCTGTTTGCTATAAGTCCAGGGCTTATCTAGGGAGTCAGCATTGGTAACCCGATACAGAAGTCCATGTTCTCGGATAATTCTTTCCCCGTTCTCCCCTAACTGCCCTATCTCAGCTCGAGCTCTGAAACTAGCTAGGGTGGGGTCAGTCTCTACCTCTTGTCTAAACTGAACTTTATCCCAAGTGACATTCATATGATCTCCACAAGAAGAATCACTCACCGGCTGTGACTGCGGTTCTGGTGGCCTCATTTCCACGGATGGGTTGTACACGTCCACATCTGCCGCTCTCTTGGCTTGACTTCTGGTAACCGCACCGACAAAGTGGCAATGAAGATTTCCCACATCATTTCCTAGAAGAACGTCTGCAGGGAGGCCGCTCATCACACCGATCATGCATTGTTTTGCCCCAAAGCCATAATCCAGGGTCACACTCGCTCTGGGAATATATCTCTGGGTGCCTCCAGCCAATTCAATGGCAATTCCTGGTCCCTTTTGAATTGCTTCTGGTTGAATTACTCGGGGATCGGCTATGGTGAGGAAAGCCCCAGTGTCACGGAAGCCAACAACTTTTTGGCCATCCAGCACGACCTCCTGTAAATGTTTGTGCTGAAGATCAGAAGAACAGGTGGCTGGGGCTCGCACCCCATAGACTCCTGGTAGGGGAGCCAGGGTATCAGAGTCACTTGGCAAGTCCTCAGGGACTGAATGCAGACCTTCTCCTGGTGAGGGTGTCTGTAGATAATGGACAGGCAAAGGTGGTCTGTAGCTGTTCTGCCTCCGAACACCTGGACATTGGGCTTGCAGATGTCCAGCCTGCCCACATCCATAACATCTGCGCTCTGGGATTCTTCCTCCACGTCGTAGTCCCAAAGGTGGAGAAGGAGTAGTGCGAGGCCCAGTCACACGAAGGTCACCATGAGTTGATGGTCTAGTGGGGTGGTGAATATTGGAGGCCGCAGGACCAGGGGCCGCCAGCGTTGGGGGGCTAGTAGTTTTTTCCTCACTGAGTAGTAGCTTTTTCCACTGAGGCTTGATGGTGAGAGCCTCATCCGCTAGAGCTGCAGCTTCCTCCACTGTGGCTGGTCTCCTCTCACGCACCCATTCCCGGATCTCAGCAGGGCACTTGAAGTAAAACTGTTCTTTTAGAATAACCTGGAGGAAGGTCTCCCAGGTTAAGGCCTCCTCTCCCTCCAGCCAGCGATGACATATTTGTTTGAGTCTGTGGGCGAACATCTTGAAAGACACTTCCTTATCACAGGCTAAAGTACGGAACTGAGTCCTGTAAGTGTCTGGCGTCACAGCATAATGTTCTAGAATAGTCTGTTTAATCTCCGCATATTCACAGTTCCACCGAGGGTCCATAGCTCTATAAGCTTCCGCAGCTCCACCCTCTAGGAGCCCCACCAGATGTCGGACTCGCTCCCTTTCCGGGACTTCCATTAATCGACACTGGTGCTCAAAGTCCTGGAAGAAGCCCTCAATGTCGCCTGCAGCCTCATTAAACTGCTTGAAGTCTTTGCGGGACACTCTGGGGAGTTCCTTCATGGTGGGTGCTGGGGTTACAGCCTGTCTGGAGCTTTGAGCATCTTCCATCCTGCGCTGCCTCTCCTGAGCTCTATGAATGGCCTCCCGCTTATCTTCTATGGTGGCCTCTTCCCCCAGCAAGGCCATCTCCTCCTCGTACCACACAACCCACTGACTTTTCCGGGTATTTACCTCCGGCTGCTGTCTTTCCTCCATTTGCTGTGGGGACGCTTCCTCAGCGTCATCTTGCAGGCGCACTCCTTCTAAAGCCTCAATCAGCTGCTCCTTGGAGAGTCCCTTGTAGCCGACTCCCAGTTCTCGGGCCTTTGTTTGTAGGTTCACCACAGTCCAGTTCTTGTACTCTGCGGTGCTGGTTCCAGATGTAGATGGGCCGTGTTCCTCCATTCCTTCTGCTCTGATCCCACCGCTGCCACCAGTTTGTGACGGGGTGTAAGGCAGAGCAAGAAGGGACAACAGGCCTGGGGACGATCCAACCGATTTATTAACAAGAACACTGGAACAACACACGCAGGGAGATCCACAGAGTCCACAATTAGTCCAACGGAAGCAGATTCGGGGGCACCTCCCGATAATCCTTGTGCCGGATAACAAAGCAATAGTCCAACCGAGTCCAATGGATTCCACACAATCCCACGGACGACGAGATCTGGCCTCAGCTCAGGTCTCGCTCCTGTCCTGTCCACAGCCAACTCTGATCTCCCTTAAAAATAAGAATGGATTGTCTGAGCTCCTGGGAGCAGCCCATGAAGGGGGTAGGGGTCCATCTGAAGATTCTAGACTGGTCGGCTCCGGTGTGTCTGCGAGGATGTGTATTGCAGGTTATCTTCTGCTTAGGAAACAATAGGGGGGATTCCACTAGCTGTTGACACAAGCCTAAATTACATTATGGCTCAGGCTGCAAGGAGTGGGGGAAGGAGAGAGTTAAGTTGCATCTTATAGAAACCAGAGGACAGGGCAAACTACATATCATGACAATCGGCATCATGGGACATTACTCTTTGGAGTACTTCAGACCTTCCAGGATTTATTTTGAAGCAATTGGTGAACGAGGGCTTGTGAGGGAGTCTTTATTCAAATAGGGTTTTTTCCCCGTGTCTGCGTCTTTTTATCTCTATAC
Source organism: Allobates femoralis (assembly GCA_033576535.1). NCBI lineage: Eukaryota > Metazoa > Chordata > Amphibia > Anura > Aromobatidae > Allobates > Allobates femoralis. The sequence goes on along the minus strand of JARQOC010000002.1, from coordinate 747,168,327 downwards.
TTGCCAGGTTAGTAATGGGGTTGTCTGATAAACACCTCTCCATTACTACAGCAGAACTTAATGCCAGCTGACAATTAACAGCCAACATCAACCCCACAAGTATTGCCCCAATTGCCACCACACCAAGACAAGTGGAAAGAGCCCGGGCTTAGCACCAGAATTGGAGCAATTAATGGAAACGCCACTTCTCGAATGGCTGCAGGCTAGAATATTTAGGCTTGGAAGGGTAAAATAACCATGGCCCTTTCCACCCTGATAATACCAGATCCTACAGTCACGCTGGGTGTAGGGAGACATCCAGCGCTGGATGACGACAGGGGGGGAAAGGAGTCCCTGATGCTTAGGGCAAAAAGGGGAGATGGTGACCCCTAGATTAAATAGTGCTGACACCTGGCTCCCCTAACATCATAAATAGTTTTTGCAACTGTCACTGCCAGGGTACTTATTCCCTGACTGTCCCTGGACTACCGCTACACAGGGATCAGAGCGGGTGATCACTAGTCAGCCCGGCTTGCAACTTAAGAAACACACAAGCGAATCAAACAAAGAGGGAAGAGATACACTTAGCTTGAGCACATCCAAGCTGCAAACCAACAGACTCCAGGAAACACTGCTTTGAGCTAGGATGCAACCAGGAACACCTGAACAGCTATCACCAGCAGTGCATCTTGGGAGTCAAGGGAAATATATACAAAGCTCAAGGTAAGGGATCAGTTGGGTCCTAGTGATCTACAGCTTTCACTAAAAGGGAAATGCCTCTTAAAGCGACATAGACATTTTCTTTTAGGATTTGGACTGTTTGGCCAAATGCTGGTGTGGCGCCCCTGCAACCACGAGGCCGCATAGGGAACTGCAGCCAGGCAGACAGTTTGTGCAACAAACACCCTCACAGCACACACACCCACAGGAGCACAGCACCCAACCCGGAGCCCAGGACTCTTGGCGGGCAAGGGGTGGTGGGGTTTAGAGGAAAGTGGGTGGGGAATGTAGGTCAGGTGACAGAGAGTACAAATAGAGGAAAAGAGGAGGAAGGAGTTAGTAGGCCAAAGCTAAGCTGCAGCTGTGGTACCCTTACTGCCACAACCCGTGGGTGGCGTCACAACAACAACATCCCTGTAAATAACCCTTTTACTTGTGAGAACCAGGAACACGGTCCGGACCAAGACCGCCGTGATATCGCCAGCAGTACCCCGGTCCGATACCGAGTACCCCATCCGTGTGGGCTCCACAACTTGGCATAACGAACAGGATGGACCTGGTCCAAAAGATTCGGGCCCTGTGTGCCTAAAAATCGTGTTCTGAACTTTTCTCGCCAAATCTGGGCTTAATTGCGGGCGTGGGAGCCTGAAGCCAAGTGCAGGGGAGGCGTACCCAGACCTCCCATCGTGGGCCGGCCCGGTCCAAAACGGGAAAAGAAAGGCCCGCCCTGGCTCCCCTTAACTCCGGGGGAGCCAACCATCAATCCTAAGGAGGAGCCTCCGCCCCCAAGTGCACTTACCAATGAGAAGCTGGCAGGAGCTGAACAGGAAATCGACACCCCGGAAAGACGAGACAGGAAACCGGATGTGGAGCAGTCGCCATTACAGGACACCTGGACGGAAGATGAGGACGCCGATGACAGCGCTGTTGCAGGAAGACCCCAAGTGCTCCCGGAGGGCCCACGGAAAGAGTGCGTGGAGGAACCCGGCTAGGGAAAGATCTTTGGTGACCACAGCAGCATGGCGGGAGAAGTCCGGAGGTCCGAGACACCCGGCAGGGTGTGCTGCGACTGCTGCCCCAGCAGATGAACCGAGTTCAGGCTGAGCGGAGAACCCAGATTCAAATCGATGTACATCAAAGCCAACAATTCCTGTCTGCGCAGCCCGGCTGGGCTGGCACCTCTAATGATACCCGGAGTGAGGAGAATAACAATACGGAAGTCCTCGTTGATGTGTCCGTTCCCAGAGCTGCACCGCGACATATAACCAGAGCAGCCGACCCACTATGAGCCCTGGAGGAGGGGTGTTTACCATTACCGGAGCCTCTAATACCTGCACCTGTGACGACTGAAGTAAGAGGTGAGCAGCTCTATTGCTGGTGGGAGAGGAGTGAAACCGAGGAAAATCTGATGGGCTTCCCTGGGGACCCTGGTGGTGCAATAGGACCTGCAGAAGTTATAACCCGGGATGAGTCTCTCAGAAGGTGCATCCATTAGTGGGAGAAGGAGGAAATAGGGAGGTGAGTTCAGAAGCAAATTATGATCGCCCGTACTATAGAGGCAAAAGAAGAAGCACGGCGCGATAGGAGTGGGTAGAGATCCCCACGGCACCGGTACCGAGTACCCCGTCCTAGTGGGCTCCACGCTGGGACCTTCTGCGAGTGGCCTCTACAGTCTCATCCGTGATTCCTGACACACCCGTGACACCTAGTTGCCTGCTTTGCCTTGGCTGTTTTTAAAAAATAGGGCAAAGACCACGCCGTATTTTTGAACGATTTATTTAACCAATTTAAAAAAAATAAATGATGTGGGATCCTTCTCTATCTTTGAAAACCAGCCAAGGTAAAGCAGACCGCTGAGGGTTGCAGCCTACAGCTGTCTATTATACTTGTGCTGGCTGTTAAGAATAGGTAAGAACCCACAACTTTTTTTTCAATCATTCACGGCAGCGTACAGTCACCTTCTGCATTCAATAAAGCTTTTTGATTGGATGCGCTGCAGCCTTTCAACAAATTTTATTAACATACAAACAGAACCCGAACACCAAACTCCAGACTTTTTTTTTTTTTAAAAGTCCATGTTCGAGCCCGAGCCCCTGACATCCAGTGTCCAGTACAAACTCTGAACTTTACAGTTTGGGTTTGCTCAACCCTACGCCTTACACAAGTTCCCTCCCGTGCTTCCCCTGTACTCTGGACCACTCTACCCCAGAGTCTCTTGACCTTCACAAATCTGTCTCCTCTATAGTAAAGTCTACACTCCACAGTCTTGCTGCACATTCTCTCACTCTCCTTCTTTTATGGATCATCAGCCTTCACAGGGCCGGGCCCTCTCTACCGACTGTCACTCATTTAATTCATTATTCTGCTCATTTTTATTTCACACTATTGTTATGGAGCAGTTTTGGTTTAGATAAATCAAAAATTTCCCAGGACACCTGGTAGATTTTTCTGCGTAGATCAATTATATTAGCATGTAGCTGAGTTTTTTGAGAGGCAAACTTTGACTATGTGCATCCGCATTACCAAAGAGCTGCAAATCAATGCAAGGTGAGATTAGTTGCCCCATGGGGTATGATCATATGTGGCGTTTTTGCAGTTTGGCTATAAAATTGCTGCCTATAAAATGCAGCTGTCACAGGGTAGTAAGGAATAACAGGAGGACCAGGTCTCCTAGACTGAGCCGCTGGCTAGGGGGATCCTAGTTGTCCCTTTTCCCAGAGTTCTGATGGTGAGGATGTCTGAGCTGCCACCCTTGTTCTGCTCCTGTTTTAATATGCCCTCTCCTCCACCCAGGTGGGGGTGGGACAGGAGAGGAAAAACCCCACACAAAAAGAACAACGGGGAAAGCAAAGATACTCACTCACAGCAATACACACAGAGGTATAAAACAAAAACTGGACAGGAGAAAATAAAGAGCAGGGAGGAAATAACCAGATGACAAGAGGATTTTCACAGCACAATAAACAGTGCTACAAAAGATCGCCACCAACTGGATCACCACAGCACATGGACCATTTTTGCAAAAGCAATTGTCAGAATTGGAAGACAGATTCCACGGTCTTGAAAAGGCGGGGAGCGACTGTGGTAGGTTTCCCAGAACATGTGATCCTAGAGATAATCAGGAGTTATACAGAGATTAACCCTGCTAGCCTGATCACTAATGAGAACACAGCTGATCGACACCTGAGCCGCCTGTACAACTCAGGAGCATCAGAGACACCACAGTGTGGAGCGTCAGAGTCTGTAGTGTGAACAGCGCCCGATGCCACCATCACACTCTGCGAGTTATCAGCCAAACGCCGGGTGACAGCAGCTATTTGCTGCATTCTTCAATCATTTACAGATCCAATTCATAATACTCTTCAGTATTTTATCCCTTTTATTTTATACTGTTTGATTTTATGTCTTTCTTGTTACTCCATCTAATGTGAGCACTGGATTGGTGTTTGCGATGCATCCCCAGGCTATGGGGTACTCGGGAGCCAGGTTAGTGGCTGTCTCTGGGGATCACGGTGGTTGTGGCCTGGGATCAGTCCAAAAGGGGGTATTTACAGGGGATATTGTCGTGACGCCACCTGGGGTATGTGGTTAATAGAACCACCACTGCCGTATGCCTGCTAGGGACGGTGACTTGGGGCAGCTTGGATGGTAAGCCCTCCTCGGGTAGGGCTGAGGGTCCCCAGGGCAGGAGTGATAGTCTATGATGGGGCTTTGCAGGGGAGTCACTTACTTTGTTGCAGTTCTCCACAGTGCTGGCTGTCCTGGTGCTGGATGTGGTACACTTCCTCGGCTGCTGCAGCTCCTCCAGCCAGTGTGTGAGACAGGCAGTCTTCAGCACTGCAGGCGGGATTCAGTTGTTAGGCACAGATTAGTGGACGCAAATAAGGCACGCAGACCCTGATAGACGTTCTCAGTCCGTTTACTGGAGTATAAGTAGTTGTTACAAGCTGTCCGGGGAGTCTGGATAGCAGTTTAGGGTAATTCTCACCCGGCCGGGTCATATTGGCTTCCTCACTGTGCTTGCGTAGTGGCCCTGCAGTTGCTTTAGCTAGGCTGCCGGCCCTGTCTCTGTCTGCGTTGGCCAGTCTAACAGGCAACTCGAGTCCTTCACTTTCCTACCCCGCCCGGGAAGTCAGTGTTTCTGAATTCTATGCGTTGCTGTGTCGTGCGTGGCACTGGGTAGCTGGAGAATCTGGAGTCCCCCACTTTCTGGTGTTGACTGCCGGTGTGTTTGAACCTGCACAGTCTCGGACTCTGGTGATCGTTCTAGCGTTGTTTTCCTCCACAGGAGGGGAAGCACGAGAGATGCAGCCATCCGGAAGGTTTTTGTCTCTCTCTCCTCCTTCCTCAGACCCTAGCCTTAGGCCTGGTGTTTGTTGTGGAACTCTGAGATAGGCTTAGCACGGCCCTTTTACACTCAGGTCCTCTGCACTGTTCTCGCTGACACTGAACTGTGCTCTTCACAGCCCTCATGGGGACTGAACTGAGCTTGTTGCTTCTCAGACCAGAATATATAGGGGAGCTCACCCTGAAGCCGGGCTTGGTCTCCCCCTTCTGGCTGGGAGGTGTTGGTGTTGTTTGTGTGTTGCCTGAGTGGAAAACCCTTTACTGCTCTCTGGTGACACCTAGCAATGGTGACTCTGGGGTGCCACATTTGTATATTAATCTATAATGTAATAAAGTTGTTCCTTTCTACTCTCAATGTCCCCATAACCTCAAAGAGGGATAGTATAGCTTGTCTGTGTTACCCTGTGTATGTCAGAGGGTGAGAAGAGGATGATCAGGAGCTCGGGAGAAATGGGTGACCCAGTGCGGGCGTCTCGCTTGACTATCAAACTGTTGAGCGCCGATAGTGCAGAGTGTGGTGAGGATGTGAGGACTGCGGGGGGCGCTCAGCTCATTGTCAGCCTATTGTGTTAAGTGAGTGGATGAGTGATTGTGGGACGCAGAGTCCCCTGTACAGCAGTGTGTGAAGCGCGTGTCTCACCAGCGAGTGGTGTGCCAGTTATATATTAGTTTATGTAGGAAACTGTTCACACCTTGTTCTTCTGTAAAGCGATCTGGAGCCGAGGGCACAAAATAACTAATAACTCCTGTATGGCTCTGTGCACACCGAGCATTGTATGATGGGTTTTTACTTGCAGTTTTCTACATCTCAGTGAAGTCTATGGGATTTCTGCAGTGCTGCGCCCCTTCACACCTTCAGGATTTATCACCTGCAGTTTCTGTTGTTCAATCTTTCTGCATTTTTCTCATAGATGACATGATAGAAACACACGAGAAAAACGCATGAATAAGGCTGCCTTCACATCAGCGGTAATTTGTGGCAGATACGACAGATGTCACCGCACCTGCCGGATCTGCCACGTAGCGGCTGCACTTGTGGTAAGCCCCATTCATTTTCTACAGGGCTGGCGCTCAGGTGCAGCAGATCCGGCACTTGTGGTACGCCCCATTCATTCTCTATGGGGCTGGTGCTCAAGTGCAGCAGATCCGGCACTTGTGGTACGCCCCATTCATACTCTATGGGGCTGGTGCTCAAGTGCAGCAGATCCGGCACTTGTGGTACGCCCCATTCATTCTCTATGGGGCTGGCGGTCAGGTGCAGCAGATCCGGCATTTGTGGTACGCCCCATTCATTCTCTATGGGGCTGGTGCTCAGGTGCAGCAGATCCGGCACTTGTTGTACGCCCCATTCATTCTCTATGGGGCTGGCAGTCAGGTGCAGCAGATTCGGCACTTGCAGCCAAAAAAAATGCTGCTAGAAATCGCAAGTATCAGACCGGCAAAACCGCACTTGCTGCACTTGAGCACAAGCCCCATAGAGAATGAATAGGGCTTGTCATAAGTGTAGCCGTTATGTGGCAGATCTGGCAGGTGCAGCGACAATAGCCTAATAGTTATATACCTCACATTACACACCAGCTCCAGTGCCGGAGACTCCGGGGGATCGGGGGCTTCTTCCCCGGACTGTGAGCGGACAGGAGGGCGAGGAGCAAACACAAATATACCGTTCAATATAGAAGACAAAGCTGGGCGGCACTCACCATGATCAATGATCCTTTATTCAAACGTCATATGGAGACGATAGATTCAGCGGAGAGAGGAAGTGAGGATCAGCGGATGATGGCTGCCGTTTCGCGGGACTGTACCGCTTCAACGGGTCCTGATGCTGCCCAGCTTTTTCTTCTATATTGACTTGTATCCGGAAGGCAGCAACACCTGACACCGAGGGGCTTCTATTTACTGCAGCAGTTAGCGATTACTTGAGTTGCTCAAGCCCAGCGGAAGGAGCCCGATACCTCTACATAACAATTATACATATACCGCTGTCGCGATCACTGTGTCTTCTCTGATCTGCAGTTTTCGGCTTTTGTGATGAGATTTGTCTCCTCAGTTCTGCAGCATTTCCTGTCCTCTGTAAACTACTTCTCCCTGCTTCCCTTTCAGTAAGAGACACCGCCACCCTATACTGGGAGGAGCCGCAAAGCACCATGGGAGATGTAGTTTTAAGGGGAAAGGAAATGTTGCTGTAGAACTGAGGAGATAAATCTCATCACAAAACTAGAAAACATCACAGAAAACTGCAGATCAGAGAAGACACAGTGACCACAGATCAGAGAAGACACAGTGATCACAGATCAGAGAAGACACAGTGATCACAGATCAGAGAAGACACAGTGATCACAGATCAGAGGAGACACAGTGACCACAGATCAGAGGAGACACAGTGACCACAGATCAGAGGAGACACAGTGACCGCAGATCAGAGAAGACACAGTGACCGCAGATCAGAGAAGACACAGTGACCACAGATCAGAGAAGACACAGTGATCACAGATCAGAGAAGACACAGTGACCACAGATCAGAGAAGACACAGTGACCACAGATCAGAGAAGACACAGTGATCACAGATCAGAGAAGACGCAGTGATCACAGATCAGAGAAGACGCAGTGATCACAGATCAGAGAAGACACAGTGATCACAGATCAGAGAAGACACAGAGACCACAGATCAGAGAAGACACAGTGACCACAGATCAGAGAAGACACAGTGACCACAGATCAGAGAAGACACAGTGATCACAGATCAGAGAAGACACAGTGATCACAGATCAGAGAAGACACAGTGACCGCAGATCAGAGGAGACACAGTGACCGCAGATCAGAGAAGACACAGTGACCGCAGATCAGAGAAGACACAGTGACCGCAGATCAGAGAAGACACAGTGACCGCAGATCAGAGAAGACACAGTGACCGCAGATCAGAGAAGACACAGTGACCGCAGATCAGAGAAGACACAGTGACCGCAGATCAGAGAAGACACAGTGATCGCAGATCAGAGAAGACACAGTGACCACAGATCAGAGAAGACACAGTGATCACAGATCAGAGAAGACACAGATCAGAGAGGACACAGTGATCACAGATCAGAGAAGACACAGTGATCACAGATCAGAGAAGACACAGTGATCACAGATCAGAGAAGACACAGAGACCACAGATCAGAGAAGACACAGTGACCACAGATCAGAGAAGACACAGTGATCACAGATCAGAGAAGACACAGTGATCGCAGATCAGAGAAGACACAGTGATCGCAGATCAGAGAAGACACAGTGACCGCAGATCAGAGAAGACACAGTGACCGCAGATCAGAGAAGACACAGTGATCGCAGATCAGAGAAGACACAGTGATCGCAGATCAGAGAAGACTCAGTGATCGCAGATCAGAGAAGACTCAGTGATCGCAGATCAGAGAAGACTCAGTGATCGCAGATCAGAGAAGACACAGTGATCGCAGATCAGAGAAGACACAGTGATCACAGATCAGAGAAGACACAGTGATCACAGATCAGAGAAGACACAGTGACCACAGATCAGAGAAGACACAGTGACCACAGATCAGAGAAGACACAGTGACCACAGATCAGAGAAGACACAGTGACCACAGATCAGAGAAGACACAGTGACCACAGATCAGAGAAGACACAGTGACCACAGATCAGAGAAGACACAGTGATCACAGATCAGAGAAGACACAGTGATCGCAGATCAGAGAAGACACAGTGACCGCAGATCAGAGAAGACACAGTGACCACAGATCAGAGAAGACACAGTGATCACAGATCAGAGAAGACACAGTGACCACAGATCAGAGAAGACACAGTGACCACAGATCAGAGAAGACACAGTGATCACAGATCAGAGAAGACACAGTGATCACAGATCAGAGAAGACACAGTGATCACAGATCAGAGAAGACACAGTGATCACAGATCAGAGAAGACACAGTGATCACAGATCAGAGAAGACACAGTGATCACAGATCAGAGGAGACACAGTGATCACAGATCAGAGAAGACACAGTGATCACAGATCAGAGAAGACACAGTGACCACAGATCAGAGAAGACACAGTGATCACAGATCAGAGAAGACACAGTGACCGCAGATCAGAGAAGACACAGTGATCACAGATCATAGAAGACGCAGTAAGGGTACCTTTACACGCAGCTACATTTCTAGGGTGGCTACAGGTAATTTACTGGTTGCAGTGAAATCATGGAGAGATTATTCCATTTGTACACAGCAACAAGATAGAACCTTGTCTCCATGATTTCACTGCAACCAGTAAGTTACCTGTGGAAAACCTGTCACCTGTAGCTGCGTGTAAAGGGGCCATGAGGGCCCCTTTACACGCGGCTACATTTCTTGGGTGGCTACAGGTAACTTACTGGTTGCAGTGAAATCATGGAGACAAGGTTCTATCTTGTTGCTGTGTACAAATAGAATAATCTCTCCATGATTTCACTGCAACCAGTAAGTTACCTGTAGCCACCCAAGAAATGTAGCCGCGTGTAAAGGGGCCCTAAGAGTTAAAAGGTGGAAGCAGAAAAGGTTACAAGCTGGCTGTGTGTGCCTGGAGTGCTCGGTGAATTAGAAGATCATCAAAAAGTGACTTTATTTCAGTAATTCAATCCATAAAGTGACACACATTATATAGAGTCATTACACACAGAGGGATCTGGTATGTCATGTGCATATTTCAGTTAATGTTGATGATTAATGAAAACTCACAGGTCATTATCTCAGAATTTAAAGTAGGGAGGATGAAAGGTTAAACACCGCGCTGCCGTATTCCACCAGACATGAAAGGGGGAATATAATATTGATTTATTAGTCAACGTGTTTCAGGGCTCCAAGTAACGCCCTGAAACATGGCGAGCTTACATTGATTTTTGATGATATTCTAATTCATTGAGATGCAGCAGTATGTGGCAGAACAGTCCTGAGGAGGAGGTGAGATGGCAGGGGAGGATGGAGGGAGAAATAAGTAGTTCCTATATGATTATACAAGTTGAATCAGCAGAGAACAGAGGGTAGGAGGCTGGACTCCATGAAGGCCCTTTCACACTGGAATTTATTTGAAAATGCAGCAGATTTACCGCATCAGCTGCCTAACGGCTACACTTGCAATAATAAACAATAATAATAGGGGAAGGCTGCCTAAAATATCTTGTGCCTCTCAGCCATTGGCACTTCTAAGTTATGGCACACTGGCCCTATAAAACTTTGAAGAGTGGTGCATTAATGCCCTAAGCGCACTCCAGAGATACAGTACAGACCAAAGGTTTGGACACACCTTCTCATTCAAAGAGTTTTCTGTATTTTCATGACTATGACAATTGTAGATTCACACTGAAGGCATCAAAACTATGAATTATCACATGTGGAATTATATACTGAACAAAAATGTGTGAACAACTGAAAATATGTCTTATATTCTAGGTTCTTCCTTTTGCTTGCGATTACTGCTTTGCAAAATCTTGGCATTCTCCTGATGAGCTTCAAGAGGTAGTCACCGGAAATGGTCTTCACTTCACAGTGTGCCCTGTCAGGGTTAATAAGTGGGATTTCTTGCCTTATAAATGGGTTGGGACGCTCAGTTGTGGTGTGCAGAAGTCTGGTGGATACACAGCTGATCGTCCTACTGAATAGACTGTTAGCTTTTTTTATGCCAAAAAAAATCTAAGTAAAAAAAACGAGTGGCCATCATTACTATAAGAAATGAAGGTCAGTCAGTCCGAAAAATTGGGAAAACTGTGCAAAGTGTCCCCAAGTGCAGTTGCAAAAACCATCAAGCCCTACAAAGAAACTGGCTCACATGAGGACCGCCCCAGGAAAGGAAGACCAAGAGTCACCTCTGCTGCGGAGGATAAGTTCATCGAGTCACCAGCTCAGAAATCGCAGGTTAACAGCAGCTCAGATTAGAGACCAGGTCAATGCCACACAGAGTTCAAGCAGCAGACACATCTCTACAACTGTAAGGCTGGAGGACACTGGCATTAAACTCGGACCTCTATCTTTCAATGATACAGGTCACATTAATGTGAGTTTCTGGCATTAAACTCGCGCGAGCATATAAAAGTGTGATATGGGTGAGAGTCTAGCTGGCACCCATACAGCACATGGTGCCAGAGTCGCAGCCGTGTGCTGTCAAAATCACTGCCCCCCGCAGTCCCCATACAGTTACAATAATGTTTCATGTGACAGCAGCAGTGAAGCAGTATTGTATGTATAATTTATTATTTTTTGCAAAGTTACACATCAGCTTGATTTGACATGTTTTTACCATGTCTGCTGTTCAGGACTTCATTGTGCACTGTGCTACGAGGGGGTTTTAACCCGGTGATTAAGGGGTTAATCAGACGCTGGTGTCATGACACCATCTGTCCAGGGGTTGTCCTGCCCCCCTGGATACATGGTGACATGACATCATGTGTCTGAATGGGTTAATTATTCTGTAAGCCAGGTTCAAGTGTATGTGGGGTGTAGAGATTACACAGAATAAGTCGGTGATTTGTAAGGAGCTGTCCATGGTGCTGAAGCCCTGGCTTCCATTCACAAATCACGGCTCTTTCTGTCACATCTCTACACCCAACATAACACTTGAAAATAACCATGGTTTTATACAATGAAAAATTAACCCATTAACTGACACATGCGAATGGTCCCATGTGTTCCACCATGTAATATACCTGTTTTGGTGCAATGAGGGGGGGGGGGAGAGGAGACAACCCCTGGGACAGAATGGTGTACATTACTACACCAGTTGCCCTGACTAACCCCCTTATGATCACGCGGGTTCACAAACAACCCACTCAAGTGCAGCACAGTGCAGGAATGAAGCAGCGCTGAAAGACACGACATAGGTAAAATATCATGGTCCAAATCAAGCTCTGAAACGGATGGACTCTACATGCCTGGTTCCCACCGTGAAGCATGGAGGAGGGGGTGTGGTGGGGGGGCTTACATCACCACCCCCAAATCCCTCCAGACACCCCCTCCCCAGTATACACCACCACCCCCAAATCCTACCCAGACACCCCTCTCCTCAGTATACACCACCCCTCAAATCCAACCACAGACACCACTTCCCCTGTATACACCACCCCCCAAATCCCACCACAGACACCCCCGAAATCCCACCACAGACACACCTCCCCAGTATACACCCCCCCAAATCCCACTACAGATACCCCCTCCCCAGTATACACCGCCACACGCTCCTCCCCTGTAGACACCGCCACACGCACCTCCCCCCTGTAACGCCACCACACGCTCCTCCTCTCCTGTATAGCCCCACACGCTCCTCCTCTCCTGTATGCGCCCCACACGCTCCTCCTCTCCTGTACACTCCACCACACGCTCCTCCTCCCTGTATGCTCCACCACACGCTCCTCCTCCCCTGTATGCGACCGCCACACGCTCCTCCTCCCCTGTATAGCCGCCCACACGCTCCTCCTCCCTGTATGACCCGCCACACCGCTCCTCCTCCCTGTATGCCCACCACACGCTCCTCCTCCCCTGTATACGCCCCACACGCTCCTCCTCCCCTGTATACCCACCACACTCTCCTCCTCCCTGTATACGACCACCACACGCTCCTCCTCTCCTGTATACGACCACCACACGCTCCTCCTCTCCTGTATACACCACCAATCGCTCCTCCTCTCCTGTATACACCCCACACGCTCCTCCCTCCTGTATACACCCCACACGCTCCTCCTCTCCTGTACACACCAGCCACACGCTCCTCCTCCCCTGTACACACCGCCACACGTTTCCCCCTCTCCTGTACACACCACCACACGCTCCTCCTCCCTGTAACACCCCACACGCTCCTCCTCTCCGTATACACCCACACGCTCCTCCTCTCCTGCATACACCAGCCACACGCTCCTCCTCCCCTGTATACACCACACCACCACACGCTCCTCCTCTCCTGTATACACCACCACACGCTCCTCCTCCCTGTATACACCGACCACACGCTCCTCCTCTCCTAGTATACACCACACGCTCCTCCTCTCCTGTATACACCACCACACGCTCCTCCTCTCCTGTATACACCACCACACGCTCCTCCTCTCCTGTATACACCACCACACGCTCCTCCTCTCCTGTATACACACCACCGCTCCTCCTCCTGTATACACCACCACACGCTCCTCCTCCTCTCCGTATACACCACCCACACGCTCCTCCTCTCCATGTATAACCACCACACGCTCCTCCTCTCCTGTATACACCACCACACGCTCCTCCTCTCCTGTATAACACCACACACGCTCCTCCTCTCCTGTATACACCGACCACACGCTCCTCCTCTCCTGTATAACACCGCCCCCAACCCTCCTCCTCCGTATACACGCCACACGCTCCTCCTCTCCTGTATACACCACCACAACGCTCCTCCTCTCCTGTATACACCGCCATCATACGCTCACCCTCCTCTCTGTATACACCACAGCCCAACAACGCTCCTCCTCTCCTGTATACACCACCACACGCTCCTCCTCTCCTGTATACACCCACACACGCTCCTCCTCCCTGTATACACCACCACACGCTCCTCCTCTCCTGTATACACCACCACACGCTCCTCCTCTCCTGTATACACCACCACACGCTCCCTCCTCCTCTCTGTATACACCACCACACGCTCCTCCTCTCCTGTATACACCACCACACGCTCCTCCTCTCCTGTATACACCACCACACGCTCCTCCTCTCCTGTATACACCACCACACCTCCCCTCTCCTGTATACACCACCACACGCTCCCCCTCTCCTGTATACACCACCACACTCCCCCTCTCCTGTATACACCACCACACGCTCCTCCTCTCCTGTATACACCACCACACACGCTCCTCCTCTCCTGTATACACCACCACACACTCTCCTCCTCTCCTGTATACACCACCACACTCTCCTCCTCTCCTGTATACACCACCACACGCTCCTCCTCTCCTGTATACACCACCACACGCTCCTCCTCTCCTGTATACACCACCACACTCTCCTCCTCTCCTGTATACACCACCACACGCTCCTCCTCTCCTGTATACACCACCACACGCTCCCCCTCTCCTGTATACACCACCACACGCTCCTCCTCTCCTGTATACACCACCACAGCTCCTCCTCTCCTGTATACACCACCACACGCTCCTCCTCTCCTGTATACACCACCACACGCTCCTCCTCTCCTGTATACACCACCACACGCTCCTCCTCTCCTGTATACACCACCACACGCTCCTCCTCTCCTGTATACACCACCACACGCTCCTCCTCTCCTGTATACACCACCACGCTCCTCCTCTCCTGTATACACCACCACACGCTCCTCCTCTCCTGTATACACCACACACTCCTCCTCTCCTGTATACACCACCACACGCTCCTCCTCTCCTGTATACACCACCACACGCTCCTCCTCTCCTGTATACACCACCACACGCTCCTCCTCTCCTGTATACACCGCCACACGCTCCCCTCTCCTGTATACACCACCACACGCTCCTCCTCTCCTGTATACACCACCACAACGCTCCTCCTCTCCTGTATACCCACCACACGCTCCTCCTCTCCTGTATACACCACCACACGCCTCCCCTCTCCTGTATACACCCCCACACGCTCCTCCTCTCCTGTATACACCGCCACACGCTCCCCTCTCCTGTATACACCACCACACGCCCTCCTCCTGTTACTTTCTGTTATGAGGAGATTGAAGCGCGCGAAAGAGAATCAACCCACGTGAGCGCCGGACACGTGATATATGACGTCATACCGTCACCTACATCAGCTCGTACGTACACTGTAGCCGTCAGCCGGTGACTCCTCCCACACTGGGAGGGGCTTTAGATGTCGGAGATGTATGTGGTGAGTGCCGCGGGCATGATGGGAGATTAGAGAACACAGGGAGGAGCCGCGGTGCATGATGGAGATGTAGTTTCCAGGTGACAGGAAATGCTGCAGAGCTGAGGAGACCCCGGAGATCTTACAAGAGAGTAATGATGTGTGTGTATACCTGTGTGTGTATTCTGTGTGTAGTGTATACCTGTGTGTAATGTGTGTGTATACCTGTGTGTAATGTATTGTGTGTATACCTGTGTGTAATGTGTGTGTGTATACCTGTGTGTAATGTGTGTGTGTGTTATACCTGTGTGTAATGTGTGTGTGTACCTGTGTGTAATGTGTGTGTATATACCTGTGTGTAATGTGTGCGTATACCTGTGTGTAATGTGTGTGTGTATACCTGTGTGTAATGTGTTGTGTGTACCTGTGTGTAATGTGTGTGTATACCTGTGTGTAATGTGTGTGTATACCTGTGTGTAATGTGTGTGTAATACCTGTGTGTAATGTGTGTGTGGTATACCTGTGTGTAATGTTGTGTGTGTGTGTACCTGTGATGTAATGTGTGTGTATACCTGTGTGTAATGTGTGTGTATACCTGTGTGTAATGTGTGTGTGTATACCTGTGTGTAATTGGTGTGTAGTGTATACCTGTGTGTAATGTGTTGTAGTGTGTACTGTGTGATAATGTGGTGTATAACCTGTGTTAGGTTGTATATACCTGTGGTAATTGCGTATATACTGTGTGTAATGTGTGGCGTATAACCTGTGTGTAATGTAATGTGGTGTTGTATACCTGTGTGTAATGTGTGTGTGTGTGTGTAATGTGTGTGTGTGTATATACATGTGTGTAATGTATGTGTGTGTGTATACCTGTGTGATGTGTATGTGTGTGTTATACCTGTGTGTAATGTGTGTGTGTGTATATACATGTGTGTAATGTGTGTTTTACCTATGTGTACTGTGTGTGTGTGTTATACCTGTGTGTAATGTGTGTGTGTGTATACCTGTGTGTGTGTATACCTTGTGGTAATGTATGTGTGGTGTATATATACCTGTGTGTAAGGTATGTGTGTATATATACCTGTGTGTAATGTATGTGTGTGGTGTGTGTATACCTGTGTGTAATGTGTAGTTATATTAACCTGTGTGTAATGTGTGTGTGTATGTATTACACTGTGTGTAATGTGTGTGTATGTATACCTGTGTGTAATGTGTGTATATACCTGTGTGTAATGTGTGTTATACCTGTGTGTAATGTGTGTGTATACCTGTGTGTAATGTGTGTGTATACCTGTGTGTAATGTGTGTGTGTGTGTGTGTATACCTGTGTGTAATGTGTGTGTATACCTGTGTGTAATGTGTGTATGTATACCTGTGTGTAATGTGTGTGTGTAGTGTGTGTATACCTGTGTGTGTGTATACCTGTGTGGTGTGTATACCTGTGTGTAATGTGTGTGTGTATACCTGTGTGTAGTGTGTGTGTATACCTGTGTGTAGTGTGTGTGTATACCTGTGTGTAATGTGTGTGTATACCTATGTGTAATGTGTGTATGTATACCTGTGTGTAATGTGTGTGTATACCTGTGTTGTAATGTGTATATATACCTGTGTGTAATGTGTGTGTGTGTATACCTGTGTGTAATGTGTGTATATACCTGTGTGTAATGTATGTGTGTGTGTATACCTGTGTGTAATGTGTATTTATACCTGTGTGTAATGTGTGTGTGTATATACCTGTGTGTAATGTATGTGTGTGTGTATACCTGTGTGTAATGTGTGTGTATACCTGTGTGTAATGTGTGTGTATACCTGTGTGTAATGTATGTATGTGCGTATACCTGTGTGTAATGTGTGTGTGTATACCTGTGTGTAATGTGTGTGTGTATACCTGTGTGTAATGTGTGTGTGTGTGTGTGTTATACCTGTGTGTAATGTGTGTATATACCTGTGTGTAATGTGTGTGTTATACCTTTGTGTAATGTGTATATATACCTGTGTGTAATGTGTGTGTATATACCTGTGTGTAATGTGTGTGTGTGTGTTACCTGTGTGTAATGTGTGTGTATACCTGTGTGTTAATGTGTGTGTATACCTGTGTGTAATGTGTGTATATACCTTGTGTGTAATGTGTGTGTATATACCTGTGTGTAATGTATGTGTGTGCGTATACCTGTGTGTAATGTGTGTGTATACCTGTGTGTAATGTATGTATGTGCGTATACCTGTGTGTAATGTATGTGTGTGTATACCTGTGTGTAATGTGTGTTATACCTGTGTGTAATGTGTGTGTTATACCTGTGTGTAATGTGTGTGTGTATACCTGTGTGTAATGTGTGTGTGTACCTGTGTGTAATGTGTGTGTACCTGTGTGTAATGTGTGTGTATACCTGTGTGTAATGTGTGTGTATATACCTGTGTGTAATGTGTGTGTATATACCTGTGTGTAATGTGTGAGTATATACCTGTGTGTAATGTGTGTGTATATACCTGTGTGTAATGTATGTGTGTGTGTATACCTGTGTGTAATTGTGTGTGTGTAAACCTGTGTAATGTGTGTGGTATACCTGTGTGTAAGTGTGTGTGTGTGTGTGTGTATACGTGTGTAATGTGTGTATATACCTGTGTGTAATGTGGTGTATTACCTTTGTGTAATGTGTAATATACCTGTGTGTAATGTGTGTGTATATACCTGTTGTAGTAATGTGTGTGTTGTATACCTTGTGTAATGTGTGTGTATACCTGTGTGTAATGTGTGTGTATACCTGTGTGTAATGGTGTATATACCTGTGTGTAATGTGTGTGTAATACCTGTGTGTAATGTATGTGTGTGCGTATACCTGTGTGTAATGTTGTGTGTATACCTGTGTGTAATGTTGTAGTGTGTATACCTGTGTGTAATGTATGTGTGTGTATACCTGTGTGTAATGTGTGTTACCTGTGTGTAATGTGTGTGTATACCTGTGTGTAATGTGTGTGTGTATACCTGTGTGTAATGTGTGTGTGTACCTGTGTGTAATGTGTGTGTACCTGTGTGTAATGTGTGTGTATACCTGTGTGTAATGTGTGTGTATATACCTGTGTGTAATGTGTGTGTATATACCTGTGTGTAATGTGTGAGTATATACCTGTGTGTAATGTGTGTGTATATACCTGTGTGTAATGTATGTGTGTGTGTATACCTGTGTGTAATGTGTGTGTGTGTGTAATGTGTGTGTGTATATACATGTGTGTAATGTATGTGTGTGTATACCTGTGTGATGTGTATGTGTGTATACCTGTGTGTAATTGTGTGTGTGTGTGTGTGTGTGTATATACATGTGTGTAATGTGTGTGTATACCTATGTGTAATGTGTGTGTGTGTGTGTGTGTATACCTGTGTGTAATGTGTGTGTGTGTATACCTGTGTGTGTGTATACCTGTGTGTAATGTATGTGTGTGTATATATACCTGTGTGTAAGGCAGGGCTGGGCGATTAATCGAATTAATTCGATTAATTCGCCCCCTGCTGTGGCCACGATTGTGGTTTTAACCACAATCGTCAAATTCGATTTAAAATGGCGTCCGGAGCGCTGTTTAGAAGCCGGCCGGATCTTCTAAACAGCGCTCCGGACGCCTAGCGGTAATCCCGAGTGTAACTCGGGGTTGACTTTCACTTTCAGAAGCGGTAACCCCGAGTCACACTCGGGATTACCTGCTGATGGTAACGCTGCCGAGGGTGAGGACTTGGTTTGGGGTCGGCTGAGCCCCTGCTGCTGATGAGCCCCCGGGAGGAAGGGGGGTGCTGACACGTTCCCAGCACCGCCCGCTGCCGCCCCTACAGCGGCCGCGGGAAGAGGACCGGACGGGGCCCAGCACCTCCGCCGCCCCTGCTGTGCAGCCGGGGGATGTGCTGACAGGCCGAGCTGGCCGAGCCCGGCACAGCACCACCTCCGCCGCCCCTGCTGTGCAGCCGGGGGATGTGCTGACAGGCCGAGCTGGCTGAGCCCGGCACAGCACCACCGCCGCCGCCTCTGCTGTGCAGCTGGGGGATGTGCTGACAGGCCGAGCTGGCTGAGCCCGGCACAGCACCACCGCCGCCGCCTCTGCTGTGCAGCTGGGGGATGTGCTGAAAGGCCGAGCTGGCTGAGCCCGGCACAGCACCACCGCCGCCGCCTCTGCTGTGCAGCTGGGGGATGTGCTGAAAGGCCGAGCTGGCTGAGCCCGGCACAGCACCACCGCCGCCGCCTCTGCTGTGCAGCTGGGGGATGTGCTGACAGGCCGAGCTGGCTGAGCCCGGCACAGCACCACCGCCGCCGCCTCTGCTGTGCAGCTGGGGATGTGCTGAAAGGCCGAGCTGGCTGAGCCCGGCACAGCACCACCGCCGCCGCCTCTGCTGTGCAGCTGGGGGATGTGCTGAAAGGCCGAGCTGGCTGAGCCCGGCACAGCACCACCGCCGCTGCCTCTGCTGTGCAGCTGGGGGATGTGCTGACAGGCCGAGCTGGCCGAGCCCGGCACAGCACCACCTCCGCCGCCCCTGCTGTGCAGCCGGGGGATGTGCTGACAGGCCGAGCTGGCTGAGCCCGGCACAGCACCACCGCCGCCGCCTCTGCTGTGCAGCTGGGGGATGTGCTGACAGGCCGAGCTGGCTGAGCCCGGCACAGCACCACCGCCGCCGCCTCTGCTGTGCAGCTGGGGGATGTGCTGACAGGCCGAGCTGGCTGAGCCCGGCACAGCACCACCGCCGCCGCCTCTGCTGTGCAGCTGGGGGATGTGCTGACAGGCCGAGCTGGCTGAGCCCGGCACAGCACCACCGCCGCCGCCTCTGCTGTGCAGCTGGGAGATGTGCTGACAGGCCGAGCTGGCTAAATGTTTCCCGGGAAACGAGGTCAGTCACGATAGTTCCTACGTTGTTCTGGCATCCCCTGAGCTACCCGCCTTATATATTGATTAATGGCATAGAGAAGGTTACGTGGAGATGTGATAAGGCGAGGTAAAACGGGGAGAAGGCTGCTGTGGTGGCGTGTGCTGTGGTGATATGTGCTGTGGTGGTGTGTGCTGTGGTGATGCGTGCTGTGGTGATGCGTGCTGTGGTGGCGTGTGCTGTGGTGGCGTGTGCTGTGGTGATATGTGCCGTGGTGGCGTGTGCTGTGGTGATATGTGCTGTGGTGGTGTGTGCTGTGGTGATGCGTGATGTCTGCTGTGGTGGCGTGTGCTGTGGTGGCGTGTGCTGTGGTGGCGTGTGCTGTGGTGATATGTGCCGTGGTGGCGTGTGCTGTGGTGATATGTGCTGTGGAGGTGTGTGCTGTGGTGATGCGTGATGTCTGCTGTGGTGGCGTGTGCTGTGGTGGCGTGTGCTGTGGTGGCGTGTGCTGTGGTGGCGTGTGCTGTGGTGATGCGTGCTGTGGTGATGCGTGCTGTGGTGATGCGTGCTGTGGTGGCGTGTGCTGTGGTGGCGTGTGCTGTGGTGATATGTGCTGTGGTGATATGTGCCGTGGTGGCGTGTGCTGTGGTGATATGTGCTGTGGTGGTGTGTGCTGTGGTGATGCGTGATGTCTGCTGTGGTGGCGTGTGCTGTGGTGGCGTGTGCTGTGGTGGCGTGTGCTGTGGTGGCGTGTGCTGTGGTGATGCGTGATGTCTGCTGCGGTGATGTGTGCTGTGGGAAATGCAGGACATAGCTAAAGTAGATAATAACTGAAGGTAAAGGCAGTTTATAGTTGCTGTGTGACAGGAATTATACTCCAGGTCCTATATTCCATCCTCCTCCCTATATATTCTATACCTGGGTCCTATATCTCTCCCCCTCCTTACAGATTATAGAATACCTGGGTGACTGGTCCTATATCCCCTCGCCTTCCTTACATATTCTATAATATACCTGTGTTCTATATCCCTCCCCATCCTTACAGATTATATACCTGTGCCCTATATCCCCTCATATATTCTATACCTGGGTCCTATATCGCCTCCCCATCTTTATATATTCTATACCTGGGTCCTATATCCCCTCCCCCTCATACATTATATACCTGGGGGAACCTGCTCCGTTCAATAGATGTGGTCTCCTTAAAGTAATAGAAAATAGAAAAAAAAATCGAGATTTAAATCGAAAATCGTCCATAGGTTTAAATAAAATCGAGATTTTGATTTTTCCCAAAATCGCCCAGCCCTAGTGTAAGGTATGTGTGTATATATACCTGTGTGTAATGCATGTGTGTGTATACCTGTGTGTAATGTGTGTGTATACCTGTGTGTAATGTGTGTGTGTACCTGTATGTAATGTGTCTGTTTGTATACCTGTGTGTAATGTGTGTGCGTATACCTGTGTGTAATGTGTCCGTGTGTGTAATGTGTGTATACCTGTGTGTAGTGTGTGTGTGTATACCTGTGTGTGTATACCTATGTGTAATGTGTGTGTATACCTGTGTGTAATGTGTGTGTATACCTGTGTGTAATGTGTGTGTATACCTGTGTATAATGTGTGTGTATACCTGTGTGTAATGTATGTGTGTGTATACCTGTGTGTAATGTGTGTGTGTGTGTATACCTGTGTGTAATGTGTGTGTGTGTGTGTGTATACCTGTGTGTAATGTGTGTGTAATGTATGTGTGTGTATACCTGTTTGATGTGTATGTACCTGTGTTGGGTGTATATAAATGTGTGTGTGTGGTGATTATGTCTATAATACATTATCATCATTTATAGAGCACCATTGCTTCCATGGTCTGTACATGAGAAGAGGTCACACACAAACAAGTTATAAATACAATGAACAAACTAAAGGCTCCGTTACACTCTTCAATGTTATTAAAGAGGAATTGTCACCAAACCAGGCAGGGTGATCTAATTACAGCACTGAATGCAGCATGTCTGCAGCATCCAGGCAAGGGGTCCCCCAGCACTTGAGCCCCCCTGTACCCCGAGATAATACACTTAGAAAACTTACATGCTCCAGCCACTAAGGAGGTGGCTAGGGGCTGCAGCCAAGGGCAGATTCACACCCCCTGCATGTGTAATCTGCCTACCGCTGCCAATCATTCTATCCCTCTTCAGCAGCATTTAAACAGAGTTTTTTTTTTTTTTTTCTCTCCCAGAAAGTCTGTTTAGCCCTGCCCCCTGAGGGGCGGAGCCAAACGGCAAGTTCTGGAAAAAAAAAACCTCTGTTTAAATGCTGCTGAAGAGGGAGAGAATGATTGGCAGCGGTGGGCAGATTACACATGCAGGGGGTGTGAATCTGCCCTTGGCTTCAGCCCCTAGCCACCTCCTTAGTGGCTGGAGCATGTAAGTTTTCTAAGTGTATTATCTCGGGGTACAGGGGGGCTCAAGTGCTGGGTGACCCCATGCCTGGATGCTGCAGACATGTTGCATCCAGGGCTGTAATTAGATCACCATGCCTGGTTTGGTGACAGGTCCTCTTTAAGATCTCACTAACGATCTCGTGGGCTCGCGATCATTAGGACATTGATTTTTTAAGATGTCACACGTATAGATGTCGTGCACGACGCTTGTAGCCTTACATAGTCCCTGTATTAGAGCCTGTGCCCCATGTAGCCCCTGTATTACACCATGAGCCCACACACAGCCCCTGTATTGCACCATGAGCCCACACACAGCCCCTGTATTACACCAGGAGCCCACACACAGCCCCTGTATTACACCAGGAGCCCACACACAGCCCGTGTATTACACCAGGAGCCCACACACAGCACCTGTATTGCACCAGGAGCCCACACACAGCCCCTGTGTTACACCAGGAGCCCTCACACAGCCTTTGTGTTACACCAGGAGCCCTCACACAGCCTTTGTGTTACACCAGGAGCCCACACACAGCCCCTGTGTTACACCAGGAGCCCACACACAGCCCCTGTGTTACACCAGGAGCCCACACACAGCCCCTGTGTTACACCAGGAGCCCTCACACAGCCCCTGTGTTACACCAGGAGCTTTCACACAGCCCCTGTGTTACACCAGGAGCCCTCACACAGCCCCTGTGTTACACCAGGAGCCCTCACACAGCCCCTGTGTTACACCAGGAGCCCACACACAGCCCCTGTGTTACACCAGGAGCCCACACACAGCCCCTGTGTTACACCAGGAGCCCACACACAGCCCCTGTGTTACACCAGGAGCCCGCACACAGCCCCTGTGTTACACCAGGAGCCCGCACACAGCCCCTGTGTTACACCAGGAGCCCGCACACAGCCCTGTGTTACACCAGGAGCCCGCACACAGCCCCCGTGTTACACCAGGAGCCCGCACACAGCCCCTGTATTACATGAAGAGCCCGCACACAGCCCCTGTATTACATGAAGAGCCTGTACATAGCCCCTATATTACACTTGCAGCCTGTGTATTTCAGCAGAGAGAAACAAGACTCTGTTAACCCATTCTATTTTGTGATAGCTAAGAACAGTTGGATACTATCCTGTGCAACGCCGGATACTACAGCTAGAATATGTATGTGTGTATGATTATATTTGAGTAATGTGTATATAATCTATACATGGATGTATGAATGTGTGTAATCTACTGTATGTATGTGTGTGTGTGTATATATATATATATATATATATATATATATATATATATATATATATATATATATATATATATATATATATATATATTATATATATATATATGTGTGTGTGTGTTTGCATGTTATCTGTGTGTGTAGATATAATGTGTGTGTAATCTCTGTATGTATTACATACACCATGTTCCAAATTATTATGCAAATGTTCTTTTTCTCTGATTTTCCTAAATGGTCGGTGCAGATGACAGTCAGTGTAATAAAAGTCATAACCCGTTAGAGTATACATCACATTTTTTTGAACAAATCTCCCAATGATAACAGTATAATCTTCAAAATTAAAAAAAACTCTAAATGCCATGTTCCACATTATTTGGCACAGGAGAGTTTGTAA
Organism: Allobates femoralis; assembly: GCA_033576535.1. Lineage (NCBI taxonomy): Eukaryota > Metazoa > Chordata > Amphibia > Anura > Aromobatidae > Allobates > Allobates femoralis. Next base: position 747,144,510 of record JARQOC010000002.1, on the reverse strand, counting down.
ACATTTTATATATTTGAAAGAACTGAAAATGGTCATTTGTTGAATTTGCAGCATTAGGAGGTCACATTCACTGAAATAAAAAGCTATTTAACTCCAAAACCTCCTAACAGGCCAAGTTACATATTAACATCCATTGATCTTGTGAGTTTCTGGAGAGTTTCTGCTTGTATTTCTTTGGATGATGTCAGAATCGCCTCCCAGAGCTGCTGTTTTGATGTGAACTGCGTCCCACCCTCATAGATCTTTTGCTTGATTATACTCCTAAGGTTCTCTATAGGGTTGAGGTCAGGGGAAGATGGTGGCCACACCATGAGTTTAGCTCCTTTTATGCCCATAGCAGCCAATGGCACAGAGGTATTCTTTGTAGCATGAGATGGGGCATTGTTATGCAGGAAGATGATCTTGCTGTTTTTGCTTTTTGTACCATGAAAGAAATATCTCAGTCAGAAACTATATACTTTTCAGAGGTCATTTTCACACCTTCAGAAACCTTAAAGGGCCTACCAGCTGTTTCCCAATGACACCGGCCCAAAACATGACTCCTCCACCTCCTTGCTGACGTCGCAGCCTTGTTGGGACATCGTGGCCATCCACCAACCATCCACTACTCCATCCATCTGGACCATCCAGGGTTACTCGGCACTCATCAGTAAACAAGACTGTTTGAAAATTAGTCTTCATGTATGTCTGGGCCCACTTCAAGAGTTTCTGCTTGTGAGCACTGTTTAGGGGTGGCGAATAGTAGGTTTATGCACCACAGCAGCCTCTTGAAGGATCCTACACCTTGAGGTTGGAGGGACTCCAGAGGCTCCAGCAGCTTCACATATCTGTTTGCTGGTTTGTAAGGCCTTTTAGCAGCTGCTCTCTTAATCAGATGAACTTGCCTGGCAGAAACCTTCATCATTCTGCCTTTATCTGCACGAACACATCTGTGCTCAGAATCAGCTTCAAATCTCTTCACAATACGATGATCACGATTAAGATTTCCTGCAATATCAAATGTTTTCATCCCTTCTCCAAGGCATTGCACTATGTGTTGCTTTTCAGCAGTAGACATCCTTTTTCTTTCCCATGTTACTTGAAAACTGTGGCCTGCGTAATATTGTGGAACACCTAGTTTTCCTTTTATTGGGCTCACCTGCCAAACTAATTATCACAGGGATCTGAGATTGATTTCAGTGATTCAAAGACCCTGAGACACAATACCAGCAATGGGGTTCATTGAAAAAAAAAAAAGACACTTACAACCAATTTGCATAATAATTTGGAACATGGTTTACATGTGTGTGATTATATGTGTGTAATGTGTATATGTCTGTCTGTATACCTGATATCTGACAATTCTCCAGCACATTCAGATTTGGTGACGAGCTTCTCACAACTTCTGCACTGACAGATATAGATATATAGAACAATGTGTGTATACATATAACTGTTCCTCTACAGCTCCGCAATGTCAGTGCGCCAACATAAAAAGGTGCCAGCAGGATTCCTTAATCTGCTCTGAAATCCGCCCCCCCCCCCATTCTGGTATAACAGCTGCTCCGCTCACCTGTCCTCCCCTCCTCTGTCCACCGTCCGATCCTCACAGCTGCCCTTTCCTCCGTCATGAGCGGAATCTCCCGGACGGTTCACTCTTGGTCTCGGAGGTCACTGAACGTCACGTTTACTGAATCTGCGCAAAGTGAATTTATAGACGTCCGTATTCTCAGCACTGCTGAGATTATTTCTTATATTTGAGTAGAATTAATTTCCGCTCATCTCTAATCTTTCTTCATGTTCTTCTGTATAGAATTTTCCATCCAATTTTCTTGTATTTTTCTCATTCCTCAGGATCACGACTTTCACAGCTGAAGTTTTCTCTGGAGGACGATGGTTCTTCCCACCGATGACCCCCCGAGGATGGAGCAGGACAGAGACCTCATGGCGGCTCGGATATTAGACCTCACCCTGGAGATAATCTACTGGATCACTGGAGAGGTGAGAGCTTCACATCACATCACTCTGATCTCTAGGAATAAAGCAGGGAAATGACGGGGAAGGTGAAGGATCCTTAGAATAGATGTAGTGACGGCGTCTCCCCATACACAGGATCACACAGTAGTGAAGACGTCGTCTGGGGAGTGTGTGGCCCCCCGTGTGTCAGGAGGGCGGAACAGGACCCCGAGTGACATCACCGAGCCTCCACCTCATTCACTGATACATGAGCAGAAGATCCTAGAACTGACCCACAGGATCACTGATCTGCTGAGCGGAGAGGTGAGCGCTGCCCCCCGCCGGGAATGCTGGGACATTATATAATAACACCGGGGGAGGGGTCTGCTAATGACGGCTCATTGTGTGTGTCAGGTTCCTATAAGGTATGAGGACGTCACCGTCTATTTCTCCATGGAGGAGTGGGAGTATCTAGAAGGACACAAGGATCTGTACAAGGACGTGATGATGGAGGATCTCCAGCCCCTCACATCTCCGGGTAAGAGGAGACCGTCCTAATTATAGAGGAGAGGCCGGGTCTGAGGTGACCTAGACTCCCCCATCATCTGATCATCACATGTAGACCATGTATTCAGTCACTGTGTATATTTCCTATAGGTGGGTCCAGTCCGAGAAATCCTCCAGAGAGAAGTCCCTGTCCTCTATATCCCCAGGATCCTCCAGAGAGAAGTCCGCCTCTATATCCCAGGATCCTCCAGAGAGAAGTCCCCGTCCTCTATATCCCCAGGATCCTCCAGAGAGAAGTCCCCGTCCTCTATATCCCCAGGATCCTCCAAGAGAAGTCCCCGTCCTCTATATCCCCAGGATCCTCCAGAGAGAAGTCCCCGTCCTCTATATCCCCAGGATCCTCCAAGAGACGTCCCGTCCTCTATATCCCAGGATCCCCAGAGAGACGTCCCCGTCCTCTATATCCAGGATCTCCAGAGAGACGTCCCTGTCCTCTATATCCCCAGGATCCTCCAGAGAGAAGTCCCCGTCCTCTATATCCCCAGGATCCTCCAGAGAGAAGTCCCCGTCCTCTATATCCCCAGGATCCTCCAGAGAGAAGTCCCCGTCCTCTATATCCCCAGGATCCTCCAGAGAGAAGTCCCGTCCTCTATATCCCCAGGATCCTCCAGAGAGAAGTCCCCGTCCTCTATATTCCCCAGGATCCTCCAGAGAGAAGTCCCGTCCTCTATTCCAGTATCCTCCAGAGAGAGTCCCTGCCCTCTATATCCAGATCCTCCAGAGAGAAGTCCCGTCCTCTATATCCCCAGGATCTCCAGAGAAAGTCCCCGTCCTCTATATCCCAGGATCCTCCAGAGGAGAAGCACAATGTCCTCCTGGATCATCAGGTAGATGAGGTGAGATTTCGGGGAATCCTCTATAGACTGATGTCATGAAGCTTCTCCTGACCTCCGGCAGCGGTGGAGTGTAGGAGCAGAGTCTGGTGGGGTCGGGGCAGATACAGATATTTGCTAGAAGCAAAACTAAAAACTGATGTATTAAATTGCTGAATAATCTCACATCTCACATTCCAGAGCAGCCAATCACAGCTCAGCTTTCACTTTACCTCAGCAGCTTCAATGGTGAAAGCCGCACACTTTCTGCTATAGACACCAGAGCGTGTTACTGTGAGGTGATTCTCATGAATGAGGCCCAGTTATTCTCTGCACTGGATGGTGACAGCCATTGCTATAATTTAGACTTTAGTGTGACTTGTCAGGTTATCTCTATAGAGCCCATATTCAGGGGCCAAATCCCATGAGGGGGAGATTTCGGGTGTTATTGTTTGCAGGATGTTCAGTCTGGTGTTAGAGACGCCGCACAAAATGTCCCTCAAATCAGGTGAACACTGTGGTTTAGTGTCCGGCGGCTCCACACACAGATCCTGCTTTATATATAGAGATTGTGATACATTTCATCATGGGGTGAGAACCTTCACTCCTTCTCTGGACTTCGTGCACTTTGTTATCGAGCTCCATCACATTTATAAGTTGTGGCTGAATCCCTGCCCTTCATTATAAGATCTATTTATCTTATTGCTTTTATGTATAGCGGGTGACACAGTGATAATCGCTGACCGCCTTTCTCTATAGTGACATTTCTTTGTATTTCTCATTCTTATGTGGGATTCTTGCAGGAAAGTGATGGTGGAGCGACGAGTGGAGACGACAATCCCTCCTCCATGTCGGTGAATGGTAAGAGCCTTTCATAAACTCTGTGTGTTGTTTAGGGTCGGACTGGGGCTTACCAGGGAAATTGACTCCAGGGGCCCACCTCCCTATATGTAAATACCTGTTACCCGTTATACCCATTACAGTGGCAGCTTCCGCACATCACTGTGCATTCACCATGGCTGCAATGTTCACTGACTGTAGTTTGCATTAAAGGGATTCTTTGGTGAAAGAAAGTTATCAGCGATGCCACTGGTTCGGTAGGTGATCAATTATTGGAGAATCCGACCAGTAGAAACCGCACCGTCAGAAGAGTGTGGAGATTTTAACCCCATTATAAACTGCAGCGGCCGGTAATGATGTGACCGCGGCTCCATTCATTATCATTGGGGCATCCAGAAAAAGCCAAATACAGCGGTCACAGCCCCTGAGGGAATGAGTGAATCAGTGGTCCAGCTGTCCATCAGCTCCAGTCTAATGGGGAGAAAACAACCCTGACTAAGGTCCGTCTTTAAGGATGATGATTTTAATATGTGCGTTTTAATGTTTTTTTCCAATAAAATGAATTTTTAAGGATCTAGATCTCAGAATTCTGTGCTGGATATTTTCCTATTTTTTTTGGGACATGCGTGGGGATATAAGTTGCACATTTAGCAGTCGGACCCGGCCAACAAATAGTCTCATCACTTATCCTTAGGACATGTGCACATGTTGAGTATTTAGTGAGATTTTTACCTCAGTATTTGTAAGACAAAACCAGGGGGGGAGCAATTGGAGGCAATGTTTTCTGTATTTATCACCCATTCCTGGTTTTGACTACAAATACTGAGGTAAAAATCTCACCAAATGCTCAAGGTGTGCACGTGGCCTTAGAAGAGGTGAGTACTTGCTTTCTCTGGACAACCTCTGTAAGTGCATCTATGCTGCTGTGTAATAGTCGCCAGATAGGGAGGGGTTAAACATTCAAATTTTTAATATCTATTGGAAATATTTCTTCTTATTGATATCAGAAAAGAAAACAAATGACCGACCATAGTCCACTGTACCAAGACTACTAATACCACATAAAAAGGAGAAAAACCATGACTAGAGCACATATTAGCACCACATAGTGACCGAATAATACCACATACAAGGGACAAATACCACCACATCATGACCAGAGCACACAATGCCACTACATAGTGACCTATAATACTACAATAATGAAGATTTAAAAAAAAGCTGCAGAAACATTAATTGGGAAAGCTATTGATTTTGTAACATTCAATTCATAGCTCGAAACCTTTGCGAATTCTGTTAATGTGTGTAGGACTGCTTCTAGGGAAGAAACAATATAAGTACATGAGATAATCACGCCGTCAGCGTATAATCCAATGACATGACTCTGACCTCCCACCCTAACCCCATTTAATCTACAAGTTCAGTCTGAACGCTTCTTTTGAGCCCCAGGCTTTTGGATACTCGGGTATCAGGCTCCAGGGGTAGCGTTGCTGTGTCACGGGGAGTGGTGGCTGCGCCTGATCCCGTGTCCTGGGTGACACTTCAAAAAAGGGATTATTTACAGGGGAAATATATATACAGTTCTCGTGACGCCACCTGTAGTTTCTGGTGATGGGTCACCAGCGCCGCCACAGTCCGTCGGAGGTGGGTGGTATTGCGGGTGAGATGACTTAGCCCTCTACAGGCAGGGCTGTTCCTCCGGGGCAGCGTTCCTGGAAGGGAACAGGTTGCAGTAGAAAAATACACGCAGAAGCAAAGTCACTTTCTCCCGGGTACTTTACTGTCAACTTGTAGCAGCAGTTCACAGTTCAGCACTTAGATGATACAAGAACAGGTAGCTTAACGGGTGGCTGCAAGTGGATCCCAGGTGGTATGGTGGAACCCTTGGTGTGCCTTCGTTAAATAACCCATGTCCATTCTTCCCTGCTTTGAATTGATCTATACCCAGTAGCTCCATGTAGGTAGTACTGGGAGTCCTCTCCCTCGTTGGTGAGGAAGCAGGCAGACCCCTCCGATGGCAGGGTGCTGCGGCTGATGAACAAGCCACAGCAGCCGTTTGCCGATTGCAAAGCTGAACTCTGGCCGGTTCCTAGGGCCCGGCGTTCCCTTGGTGGACTGGAGTATCCCCTGGAGTATGGGCGCTCCACTCTGAGGATCTTCCTTTCCAGGGCCCGGACTTCTCTCGTCGGGCGCCCTCTTTCAGGTCCCTTCTTCTTCCCTCCAGTTCGGCTTGCAACAGCTCCGGTTTGACCTTCCGCCTCGCTCCACTAAGCTCAATCTTCCTAAAACCTTTCCTCTTCCTCCATTTCCTCCTGGCCCCTCAGCCGAGAGATCTAGCAGCAAAGACTTCCTTGATCTCCCTAGAGGTGAATTTATCCCCTCCCGGGTAACCTCTCACCCTAGACCAGTGATGGCGAACCTATGACACGCGTGTCAGCACTGACACGCGTAGCCATTTTCAGTGACACGCGGCCGCCGGAGAAACTACAAGTAGGATTCGGTACTCTGCGATCCTAGTTTTGTCAGAGTTTACTTTTTCTCGCTAGACTCGCTATTTGGATAAAAACCACAGACACGGCAGCAAAAAACTGTTGCGAGTGGGGCTTCCGACACGGCAATGCGAGCGCTTTCCGAGACATCTGCGATTTGTAAATCACACATTACTTGCTATTCCCCATTCATTAAAATTGGACTCGCTAGACAACGAGTAGCGAGTCCCAGGCTCGGACTCGCTAGACTAGAGTCAAGCGATTCCGACTAATTTAGGACTCGCCCATCACTAACTACAGGGCCAGTAGCTGAGGAAAAACAAATGTGCTGGAGGTCTGTAGGCCAGAAGAGCGAGCTCCGGCACAGAGCGTCTAGTCCTGGGACTTACGGTAGGGCAGGCGGAACTTGCTGGTTTGCTGGCGCAGCAGGGAGCAGCGGAACGCTGTGGGGGACGCATATCTGAGGCCCTGTGATCGCTGTCTGGAGGTCTGTCTGGAGGTCCAGTGATTACTACAGCAACCATCCTCCAGTGAAAGGTTCTGGGCAGAATCTGGGTGTCATGAATGTGTGATTGGCCATTACTGAGATAAGTGAGGGGGAGGCTGGAAGAGGCCTGTGCTATGGGTGCCGTTTCCCGCCATTAATTTACATAAGGAACGCCATCTTGCAGCATAGTACAGACGCCATTTCACCACTATATTATTGTTGCGCACCCTATTAATCCCTATTTCTGACCTTTCCTAAAAGACAGTTAACCCCTAATTGCCTGCAGGGCTATCTATAAATCTTCTGTCACTGCCCCTCTGATGGAGAAGCCAAAAAAACCAAGGTTAAGTAAAGGAAGTGGTAGTAGCAGTAGCCGACCCTTTCAAGAGACATGGACTGAGATGTATGGCATTATAGAAAAAAATGGCAGATCATTTTGCGTTCTATGTAGTGAAACGGTAGTAAGCTGAACGTGGAATATAAATAGACATTTTGAAACTACTCATTCCCAGCTCTTGAAAAAAAGTGAGGATGAAAGGAAGGAAAACATTTCCAGGCAGCTACACCAATCTAATTCCATCCTTAAATTTGTAAAAAGCTCTACAAATGTAACATCTGCAAGTCTGAGCATTGCTCACTCCATAGCTCAGCATGGAAAAGCACTCAGTGAGGGAGAATTTATTAAAGAAACTCTCTTAAGATGTGCACCAGTTCTATTTCACGATATGCAGAATAAAGATGCAATTAGTAAGAGAATATCTGAGTTACCACTCAGTAGAAATATCATAAAAGACCGAATAATGAGACTGAACACAAACGTACAACATCAATTAAAGGAAGACATAAGTAATTGTAAATATTTTTCGATCTCTCTTGATGAAACTACTGATGTCACATCACATGCACAGTTGGCCATTATTGGTCGATATTCTGATGGTCTCACAATGAGAGAAGAGTTGATAAAGTTAGTATCAGTGCCAACAAGTACATCAGGAAGCGAAATATGTAAGGTTGTTAAACAAACATTCTGTGACCTAAGCATTGATATCTCTAAAGTTGTGTCAGTGACGACAGATGGGGCACCAAACATGGTGGGGAAAAAAGTTGGATTTGTTACATTGTTTACAGAAGCTATTGGACACCCGATTGTGCCTTTTCATTGTGTTATCCATCAGGAGGCTTTATGTGCCAAGGCAGGATTCACTGACTTAAACGACTTAATGTCAGTTGTTACAAAAATAGTTAATTTAATAGCTGCTCGCCCCCTTCACAAGAGAGAATTTTCTGCACTTTTACTGGAGGTTGATTCCACCTACAGTGGACTGCTGATGTACAATAATGTAAGATGGCTGAGCCGAGGCAAAGTTCTTGAGCGCTTTGTCGAGTGCTTTGAAGAAATTAAGGTACCGTATATACTCGCGTATAAGCCGAGTTTTTCATCCCAAAAATTGGGCTGAAAAGTACCCCCCTCGGCTTATACGCGAGTCAGTGCTGTATACCGATGTATACATCGGTACATACCGATGTATACATCGGTATACAGCAGCCCCCGCATCCCCAGTAATGCAGGGCCCCCCAGCGTCTCTCCGGTCACCTGTAAAGGAAGCTATACTTATCACAGTGCTCTGTCCGCGCCCGCTCGCACCCGCTCTCAGCAGCCGACCGGGATCCTCCATCTTGCGTCTTCTTTCTTCCTGTTTCTGTGCTCGTCGCGGGCAATGACGTCATTCCCTGCGACGAGCACAGGAAACAGGAAGAAAGAAGACGCAAGATGGAGGATCCCGGTCGGCTGCTGAGAGCGGGTGCGAGCGGGCGCGGACAGAGCACTGTGATAAGTATAGCTTCCTTTACAGGTGACCGGAGAGACGCTGGGGGGGCCCTGCATTACTGGGGCTGCCTGTATACTACCGCTGGGGCTGCTATATACCTCTGGGGCCCTGTATACTACCACTGGGGCTGCTATATACCTCTGGGGCCCTGTATACTACCACTGGGGCTGCTATATACCTCTGGGGCCCTGTATACTACCGCTGGGGCTGCTATATACCTCTGGGGCCCTGTATACTACCACTGGGGCTGTATATACTGCTGGGGCCCTGTATACTACCACTGGGGCTGTATATACTACCACTGGGGCTGTATATACTACCACTGGGGCTGTATATACTACCACTGGGGCTGTATATACCTCTGGGGCCCTGTATACTACCACTGGGGCTGTATAAACCACTGGGGCTGTATATACTGCTGGGGCCCTGTATATACTACCACTGGGGCTGCTATATACCTCTGGGGCCCTGTATACTACCGCTGGGGCTGCTATATACCTCTGGGGCCCTGTATACTACCGCTGGGGCTGCTATATACCTCTGGGGCCCTGTATACTACCACTGGGGCTGTATATACTGCTGGGGCCCTGTATACTACCACTGGGGCTGTATATACTACCACTGGGGCTGTATATACTACCACTGGGGCTGTATATACTACCACTGGGGCTGTATATACTACCACTGGGGCTGTATATACTACCACTGGGGCTGTATATACTACCACTGGGGCTGTATATACTACCACTGGGGCTGTATATACTACCACTGGGGCTGTATATACCTCTGGGGCCCTGTATACTACCACTGGGGCTGTATAAACCACTGGGGCTGTATATACTGCTGGGGCCCTGTATATACTACCACTGGGGCTGTATATACCTCTGGGGCCCTGTATACTACCACTGGGGCTGCTATATACCTCTGGGGCCCTGTATACTACCACTGGGGCTGCTATATACCTCTGGGGCCCTGTATACTACCGCTGGGGCTGCTATATACCTCTGGGGCCCTGTATACTACCACTGGGGCTGTATATACTACCACTGGGGCTGTATATACTACCACTGGGGCTGTATATACTACCACTGGGGCTGTATATACTACCACTGGGGCTGTATATACTACCACTGGGGCTGTATATACTACCTCTGGGGCCCTGTATACTACCACTGGGGCTGTATAAACCACTGGGGCTGTATATACTGCTGGGGCCCTGTATATACTACCACTGGGGCTGTATATACCTCTGGGGCCCTGTATACTACCACTGGGGCTGTATAAACCACTGGGGCTGTATATACTGCTGGGGCCCTGTTTACTACCACTGGGGCTGTATATACTACCACTGGGGCTGTATATACTACTAGGGCTGCGTCTATACTACCACTGGGGCTGTATATACCACTGGGGCTGTATATACTACTGGGGCTGCGTGTATACTACCACTGGGGCTGCTGTATCTACCTCTGGGACTGGTGTATACCACACTGCTGGGGGCTGTATACTTGTGCTAGGGTCCACCCTCGGCTTATACACGAGTCAATAGATTTTCCCAGGTTTTGGGGGCAAAAGTAGGGGGGTCGGCTTATACACGGGTCGGCTTATACACGAGTATATACGGTATTTCTTGAGGATAAGGATCTGGGAAACTTTCCTCAGCTCTATGATTATAAGTGGGTCAACACCCTGATGTTTTTTACAGATCTCTCTGTTCATATTAATGAACTGAACTTAAAGCTACAAGGTTTTGGCAAAAGTATTGACGTTATGTTTGGATACATAAAGGCTTTTGAAAGTAAACTTAAAATTTTCAAGCGAGATGTAGAAACTAAAACTTATAAGTATTTTCCTCGAGTGACAAAGTATTTTGAGAAGGCCAGTGCAGCTGTACAAAATGAAATGGAGCCCTTGCATATAAAGTACCAGCATGTTTTAGACTCCTTACTTGACCAGTTCAGTGATAGATTTAATCAATTTAGAAGCCTAGAACAGACCATGAAAATAATTAAGTATCCTGATGTAGTAGTCTACAGTAGTTTGGAATTAAATGGTTTCCAATGGATACAAATTGATGATTTGGAGATGCAACTTGCCGAATTTCAGGACAGTATCTGGGGTCAGGTGTTTGTTGATTTGAGGTCAAAGCTTGAGAATCTAGAAAGGTGCCGCTTGGAGAATCAAGAGGAGTGCCACTATGAACAGGAAATTTGGAGTGCCTGGATTCGGTTACCAGACACTTTTAGCACCCTGAAAAATATAGCAATGGCTTTACTTACTATTTTTCCCTCTACGTACTTTTGTTAGACCTTATTCTCAGCATTAAATAATATCAAAACCAACAAAAGAAACAGATTGACAGATAACCTTAGTAGCGCTTGCTTGGCCTTGAAGTGTACAAAATACCAACCTTCAATTGAAGATTTAGCCAATGAAATTCAGCAACAAAAAAGTCACTAAATCAGTGATGGCGAACCTGTGGCAGTCCAGCTGTTGCTGGACTGCCACAGGTTCGCCATCACTGGAAGAATTCCCCCTCCCCTCACTTATCTTAGTTCATGACACCCCACATAAGTTAAATAACAGCAAGACCAACAAAAGAAACCAACTGACAGATTAACAAAGAAGTCACTAAGCAGGTAAGTTAAATATTAAACATATTTGTTATTTAAACTATAAATATCGTAAAATTAGTTTTTTTTTCTCAAGGTGACACACCTCCCGATTTATGCTCGGTTTTTTTGGCGAATTTTGACACACCAAGCTCAAAAGGTTGCCCATCACTGCCCTAGACTAATTTGGGAGTGCTGGGAATGGGTCCCACCCACCATCTTAGGGTCCAGAGGAGCAATTACACCTCTTTTACGGGTGTAATACCCCTCTGTGACGACTGCATATTCAGGGCGCCACACTTCCTCAAGCGGCTCCGTCATAAGGGCAAAGATGACAAGCGACAACAGGCAACCCTGCCGGGTTCCATTAGTGATTTGAATGGGTTCTGAGTATAGGCCCAAAACATTCACCATGGCATTTGGATTCGAGAATACTGCCAAAATTGCTCTTTTAATGTCCCCCAAGATGCCAAATTTATCCAATACTTGTTCTGTGTATCCCCAGTGCACCTTGTCGAATGCTTTTTCAGCATCCAAGGACAGGACAACACCTGGGATATACTGGATTCCAATAATTCCAAAAGATTTAATATACTCGTCTAGTTCACTACAGTTGTACATTTTTTAGCAAGTTTCTGTCTATCCATAATAATAATATAATAATTGTGAAAAACTAGTCAGGAATTTGAAGCTCTCTGGCACCCCCTTATCCTGCTGGCCAATCAGGGAATTGACAGAGGATAAGAAAATGAGCGCTGCTGCTATAATTTATGTTAAATAATGTGGTAACTGATGTGACGGAATGTACATAACTTGGTCCAGCTACAACCAAACTCACCTTATCACATAAATACGTAAATTATGCTGCCACCACCGATCACTAATAGGTGGATCGGACACCCGTTCGATAACGTGAATTTGCATGGAGGTCATTAGCCATTCGTTTTAGAGCAAGAACATCAATGCTATTACATTTTTATAGATTTAATCAGAAAAATTGGCAGTGTTTACAAAAGATAGAAAAATATTATAAAAGAGACAATTTACAATATGTATAAACAGTTATGAAAATAGTAGGGATAAAGGTATCAAACTTACTAACAGTCACAGGGATGACGTTGAGATAAAGGGGAGAGGGCGCGACCCACACCCCAGCAAGTGTTAGCTGTCTCTCCAAGGCTCTGAATGCTGTCCCGTTTTCAGGTACCTGTTTTATCTTATTTGAAATCCCACCCTGCAGTTTTTACAGAAATGGGCCATCACAGGGAAGGTATAGCTGATTCTGAAAACTTATCAATTCCAGTTTTGTCCATATCTTTGTTCACAAGGGTCACAGCCCAAAGTCAGTGATATCATATTTTCCCTTTTAATTTTGTGTTTATCGAGACCAAACATGATATGTCTGTGACTTGCAAATGGCCAAAATTTCTTTTCCCAAATTTCTGATACTCCTCACAAAAGAAAATGGAGGATGTGCAATCCCCCTGATGTGGGCACCCCAAAAATCTTATGTATATAATTATTACATTAAAATATGACCTTAAGGGTCTGTGGCTGAAAGACAAAGCTTACATGTGTGCTGGGTTTTTGGAGGGAGACTCATTGGCTCTGCTGATGTAGGAATGTTGAGTTTTTGACCCTGCCAAGTTTTAAAAAATGCATAGTTTGAGGTAATGAAATACCTGACTGAGGGGGAGTGAGGGGAAGAAATTTGTCAATTCGGCTTGCACTTCCAGAAAAATGAAATATATTTAATATTTTCTTGACAATAATATAATGTAGTTTTTTTTAACCCAGATAGAGGCATTAGGTAGGGACCCAGCAAAGAGACTCACCTGACACTGCCTGCAGGGCTCACATAAAACTGACCTTTTTATGCACTGTCTCAATTTTTTATACATTTCCTTAGCAGTAATGCATATTTAAAGTGATCCTAAACCCAGAAACTGACCCCCCCTTATCTTTAGACCTGTCCCTGCACCCCCTCTTATCATTTCTAGCCATCCCTTTTGCAGAAAAAATCGCTTTTGTAAAGTAAGAGAAAATGTTATAATACTTTGTCCTGTGTGAGTTCTCTCTTTCTGTGGAAGCCGCAAATGCCCCGCCTGCCTGCTGCTGCCTGGTAATTATGCACGCCCCTCTCTGCTTCTAAGAGCCTGGCCGCGTCATGAAAGGGGCGGGGCTAAATTGTGTCATTCCGGAGCCCTGCCCCCTTTCATGACGCGGGTAGGCTCTTAGAAGCAGAGAGGGGCGTGCATAATTACCAGGCAGCAGCAGACAGGCGGAGGCATTTGCGGCTTCCACAGAAAGAGAGAACTCACACAGGACAAAGTAGTATAACCTTTTCTCTTACTTTACAAAAGCGATTTTTTCTGCAAAAGGGATGGCTAGAAATGATAAGAGGGGGTGCAGGGACAGGTCTAAAGATAAGTGGGGGTCAGTTTCTGGGTTTAGGATCACTTTAAATTCCTATATTCAATGTTTGCATACCTTAGCATTTCAGAGTGCAGCTGTTTCTTTGTTAGATTGTAACTTATTGAAGATCTATCTGAAGGTATATGGAGACTAATTCTGTTCTCTTTAGAAATGTTAAAATATTAATTTTGGCTGAATTATTTTCTCTTGTTGTTCAGGTGAAGATTGGATGAGAAGATCTCTTACACATCTCACTTCATCTCCTCATCATGAAGTAGCAGATCAATCACAGAATGGAGAAAGTAGTACTGGAAATAGACTTGATAAAATATCATCTTCTGTTCGTGGAAAAAAGAAATCAAATAATCAGAAAGATGAAAGGCGATATTCTTGTTCAGAATGTGGGAGATGTTGTACCAAGAAATCAACTCTTGTTGTACATCAGAGAATTCACACAGGGGAGAAGCCGTTTTCATGTTCAGAATGTGGGAAATGTTTTACCCAGAAATCAGATCTTGTTGGGCATCAGAGAATTCACACAGGGGAGAAGCCATTTCCCTGTACTAAGTGTGGGAAATTTTTTACTCACAGATCAAATGTTATAGAACACATGAGAACTCATACAGGGGAGAAGCCATTTTCGTGCACAGAATGTGACAGATGTTTTATAAGTAAATCAGATCTTGTAAAACATCAAAGAAGCCACACAGGGGAGAAGCCGTATTCATGTCCTGAGTGTGGAAAAGGATTTGTTCTAAAGTCAAATCTTATAAGCCATCTACGAACTCACACAGGGGAGAAGCCTTTTTCTTGTTCTGAATGTGGGAGCTGCTTTTTGACTAAAGGTCACCTTGAGAGACACCAGAAAACCCACACAGGGGAGAAGCCATTTTCTTGTTCTGAATGTGGGAGATGCTTTTTGAATAAGAGTCATTTTATAAGACATCAGAAAACCCACACAGGGGTGAAGCCATTTTCATGTGTGACATGTGGAAAAAGCTATTTGCGTAAGGGGACTCTTCAGATACATCAGAGAGTTCACACTGGGGAGAAGCCTTTTTCTTGTTCTGAATGCGGGAGATGCTTTTTGACAAAAGGTCATCTTGAGAGACACCAGAAAAGCCACACAGGGGTGAAGCCATTTTCATGTGTGACATGTGGAAAAAGCTATTTGCGTAAGGAAACTCTTGAGACACATCAGAGAGTTCACACTGGGGAGAAGCCATATTCATGCCCTGAATGTGATAAGTGTTTTAGTCAGAAATCACATGTTAATGAACATCTAAAAGGTCACACCGGGGAGAAGCCTTTTTCGTGCTCAGACTGTGGGAGATGTTTTAAACATAAAGCCACTCTTCTTGAACACCTGAGAGCTCACACAGGGGAGAAGCCATTCTCATGTTCAGAATGTGGGAAATGTTTTACCCGTAGATCACTTCTTTTTAAACATCAGAAGTTACACAAGACAAAAGATCATGTTAAAGGCCAGCTGAAGGCCATTATCTAATAAATATAAGAGACAAAAGATTTGTAGAAGGGCCTTTTGAGAAGCACCTGGTGGTCTAGTGGGGGTCAAGTTTAGAGGTGTGGGGGTCGCCTCTCACCTTATGAGGTTGTGCACCCTTGCGCAACCTCGGTCTGCGGCACCGTTGTGTTGGATTGCCTGGTCCAGGCTGCGGTGGCTCCTTCGCTGTCTCTCCTGGTCACATGGGACGCCGGCCGGTCAAGTGACTTGCGCATCAGAGGATCCACGTCATGGCAGGTCCTTTAGCCCTCATGCAGTGTGCGGCAGACAGCAGCTCACTCCACGACCCGGAGGGTTGTTTAACAGGTGCAGAAGATTTATGTTAACAGAGTCTGGGAGCGCTGGAACAGCAAACTATTTAGAAAGGAGTTTGAAGGATAGTACACCTAGGACCTTGCAATCTGGCCAATCAGGTGGCCGCTAGCGATGACGTGGTGGTGACGTGTCGCCATCTGATTGGCCACATCGCTACCGGCCATCTGATTGGCTGGCAGTCACAGGTCTTTGTCCGGTGATCGCAGGTCTTCTGGGACGGTCCCGGTGCAGGCGTCGGACAGGTGAGTATATAATTTTATTATTTTTAACAACTTTTATTCACTTTTAGGGTACTTTCGCAGTGTATCTATAGATACACTGCGAAAGTATTCAGACTCGCTATACTCGCAACGAGTACCGGGACCAACTCGTTGCGGTATAGCGAGTCTGAATATTAAGGTATACTCGCTCATCCCTACTCACAACCTTAAAGCGAACCTGTCACCCCCCGTGGACATCAAAGCTATATACCACCTTCTGCAGCACTAAGGCTGCATTCAGGAAGGTGGCTATATGCTTCTGATGCCCTATTATTCAGTCAAATAATGAAGTTAGATAAAGCCTTACACTTAAGACCGGGCTTTATCTAACTTCATATTTGACTGAATATAGGGCATCGAAGCATATAGCCACCTTCCCTGAATGCAGCCTTAGTGCTGCAGAAGGTGGCTATTATAGCTTTGATGTCCACGGGTGACAGGTTCGCTTTAAAGAGGGAAACTATAGCCTAGTGGTGTACCCTATTGACTTTCATCTCATTGCTCCAAATCACTCATTTCCATATTCCATTTTTCATAGTTTTTTGCAAATCCAAGTTGACGCTTCTTATGATGATATTGTAGCTATGTGCTCCATCCTGACCCTCTCCTTGTAGCTATGTGCTCCATCCTGACCCTTTCCTTGTAGTTATGTGCTCCATCCTGACCCTCTCTTTGCAGTTATGTGCTCCATCCTGACCCTCTCTTTGCAGTTATGTGCTCCATCCTGACCCTCTCTTTGCATTGTGCTCCATCCGACTCTCTTAGTTATGTGCTCCATCCTGATCTTCTCCTTTAGCTATGTGCTCCATCCTGACCTCTCTTGCAGCTAAGTGCTCCATCCTGACCCTTTCCTTGTAGCTATGTTCTCCATCCTGATCCTCTCCTTCTAGCTATGTCTCCATCCTAATCTTCTCCTTCTAGCTATGTGCTCCATTCTGATCCTCTCCTTCTAGCTATGTGCTCCATTCTGATCCTCTCCTAGCTATATGATCCATCCTGACCATCTCCATGCATTTATGGCCCCATCCTGACCCTCTCCTTGCAGTAATGTTCCTATCCTGACCCCCTTCTTGTAGTAATGTCTTTATCCTTATCCCCTTGTAGTATGCCCCATCCTTGTCCCCTTCAGTAATGTCCCCATCCTGCCCCTATCATGTAGCATGCCCCATCCTGCTGTAAATTGCCACATTCTTGTCCCCTTGCAGTAATATGCCCCATCCTGCAGTAATGCCCTATCCTTCTCCCTTGCAGTAATATGCCCCATCAGCCCCATTACATAATAATATGCCCCATCCTGCCCCCATCACATAATATGCCCATCCTGCCCTATTACTATGCCCCATCAGCCCCCATCACAGAATAATATGCCCCATCCTGCCCCTGTTACTATTGCCCCATTAGCCCCATCACAGAATATTATGCCCCATCCTGCCCCTCTTAGTAATGCCCCATCACAGATATATGCCCCATCCCACCCCCTCTTAGTATGCCCATCGAGAATATTATGCCCCATCCTGCCCCCTCTTAGTAATGCCCCATCAGAGAATATTATGCCCCAACCTGCCCCCTCTTAATAATGCCCCATCAGAGAATATTATGCCCCAACCTGCCCCCTCTTATAATGCCCCATCAGAGAATATTATGCCCCATCCTGCCCCCTCTTAGTAATGCCCCATCAGAGAATATTATGCCCCATCCTGCCCCCTCTTAGTAATGCCCCATCAGAGAATATTATGCCCCATCCTGCCCCTCTTAGTAATGCCCATCAGGAATACTATGCCCATCTGGTTGCTGATGATGAAAAAAAAAAAGTCATACTCACCTTCCTGCTGCAGTTTCCTCTTCTGACATCTCCTGCAGTGCCTTCTCCTCCCGACCCGAGCTGAGTGCAGTCACGTGACGCCGGGTGCGTCACATGACCGCTGTCACATGACGCTGGCCGGGAGGGCGGGGTTTGGAAGTGTGTCGGAGAGAGGTGAAATGTCTCCTCTGCTCTGACACAGCTTTGAACTGCCGGCGCCGTGGCGCGCGCCGGCAGATCAAAGCAGCAGTGTAGTGGCGAGGCCGTGTGCCAGCGGAGGCGGCTCACGCGTGCCATAGGTTCGCTATAGGTAAAGCTGGGGCCTCCGGGGCAGTGATGATTGTGAGGAATGGAGCAGGGATTTGGCCAGGTTGTGACTAATGGGATAGTCTCTGTGAATAACTGGGACAAAGCGAAGAACACACACACGCTGTTGAATGTCTCTTTACCTTTTACTGGTGATATAGCAGGTAAAAGTCCAGAACACTGTCGGTGACCAGGAAACACAACTAAATCTCCACAGCAAGTGGGTGTAAAGGTACCGTCCCACACTGCAATCTCGGCTGGCGATATGTGGCGATCTGACGTGCGCGCTCATGTTTTTCGTGGTTGCCTCAGATCGCCGATGGAGGCTTCACACGCCACAATTTCGCCCAGAAGCTAAGGCGATGTGTCGCTCCGGAAATCGCCTCACCTACAGCGGAACCAATCCTGCCTAATTCCATCGCCGCTTGACACCGCGCAGTCTCAAAGGCAATGTGGGCGTACATGTTCAGCGCGGCGAGGAGATAGGCTTGCCACAGTGGTTTTCACTGCGCCCCATACACGCTCATTGGACAACACAACAGCGTTACGATTGGTCAGCCTGCTCTGGAAGGCTGGCTAATACATGACACCATTGCAATTGTGTGGTGCTGAACGGACAGCTCTTCAAATATGGCGCGGTGTCAAGTGACAGCCAATGGGAACACAGTAGCCCATACCAATCATCTTAGAAGAGACGTGGACTACAGCACGCTGAGGCACCCCAACAGGAAATCATAGGCAACGCTCTTTCCATCACTAGCACCCTGTCACATGCCACAACACGGAAATATCGTCTTAACGATTACGGCTGATTATTGAGCACTGTTCAGGAATCAGGCAACAGCCGAGGGGCGATTTATCGCCCCAATCACACGCCGCAACGTGAGGCAATTTCACGGCGATTGCACCAGGGCGACATATCGCCTTTCAGATGTCCAGGTGACATTGCAGCGTGGGACAATATCTTTAGGCCTCCGTGTCCTCTTTTCCTTGTTTTGAAGCCCCAGCCCCGTGTACAATTTGGCTGGCCTCCTCTACTCTCTCTCACCTGCGCTGTCAATGGGATGCCTCTGATGACTACTGCCGTTTCTCTCCACGGTGTCTGGCTCCCTGAACTGTGATTAACAGGTGACCGGTGACTGGAGTCTCCACGGTTTGCCGAAGGTTCTCTGCTGGGTGTGTAGCTCTCCTGCAGATGCGGACCCCGGTGCGTTGCTTGGGTGAACCTATTCTGGCTCCTCAGTTCCCACTTTTTTCCTCCTTTTCTCCTTGCCTTTCATCCCCACTCGTGGGCCTAGCAGATCGCTCAAAGGCTGTTCTTGGTCACCGGTTCGGGCCTAACACTGCACCAATCATCAGGACGTGTTCGCAGCTCTCCTAGCGTCTGCACACTCTGACTAACTCCTCCCCAGCATCAGTATTTATAGGGGATCTTGCCTAAGGGCAGCAAGTTGGGCTCCCCATACTGTGCTGGGGTGGAGGTTTTGGTTGCACTGGTGTACCTGCTGTGGAAATTCATCTGTGTTCTAGGAAGGTCTGTGGGTACCTGAATGCAGGGCGACGCATTTCCCCCTAGGTAAGATCAGTACTCCTGTTTTGAGGACATTTTTGTTTTTTTAAAACATGAAAAATAACATTTTCAACAGTAATAACAGGTAACATATGTACAAAGTCTCAAAAATTAAAAAATTTACAAAAAACACTGAAAAATGGCGTAAACAGGTGAAGTCCATACGGTGCTAGTCCATCCACCGCAGGCTTAAAAAGAAGTTTGATGTCAGAACCAGTCCTGTGACTATGGTCCTTTTTAAAGTGACCCTGAACCCAGAAGCCAACCCCACATCCCCTTCATACCTATCCATGCAGCTTGTGAAGCTGCTGCCATCGATCCCTGTATCTTGCAAAACCGCTGGGCATTCTTCATAAATCATACTTTTATAATCGCATTTCTGGGCGTTTCAGTGTAATTATAAAGCCGCAGCAGGCGGGCTTGTGTGCCGCTCTCCCCCTCCTTCTCCGTAATCCTGCACGCCCATGGCTGCGTGCATAAACAACAGAGAGGTGGCTCGCCTCTAGTATGGCGTGGAACCATTGATGTTAATACGCGTCATACCGGTTCACCGCCCATACTAGGGCGAGCCGCCTCTCTGTTGTTAGCACAGCCATGGCTGAGGAATTACAAAGAGGTGAGAGCGCACAAAGCCGCCTGCTTGCGCTTAAAATTCATGAAACCCAAATGCGATTAAAATATTATTTAAAAAAATCCCACGGTTGCAAGAACAGGGATCCATGCAGGCAGCTTCACAAGCCGCATGGATTAGGTAGAAGGGATTGGTTGCTTCTGTGTTCAGGGTCACTTTAAAGGGGAAAAGTTCCAGGGAAAGTTTGTTTTAAAGAGTCTATACAGTAAAGTCTCTGTACGCTCCGGGTAAAAAGAGGTAAGGTTTTTCAAAAGTTCAATAAAGTCCTTACAGGTATAGTCTCTGTAAGCCTAAAAGTTCAGAATACACAACAACATTTACTATGGGTCAGCGTAGGAGTCCTAGGTACTATAGGGGCCTCTACCGGTCATAGGTGCTGTAGGCTTCCTGGCCCTGGGGTCACCTTTTTGGCCAAGATTTTGTTCTCCCTAGACAGCTCCTTACGCCAACTCCACTTACCCCTCTTTTGGTGTTGTGTAACTGGTGTGACCTGTTTTTGGCCTACTCACCCTTCTGTACACTACTATTTACAGTTCCCTATATTTTACAAGAGTTACTACTATTTACATGTTACTTCCATTTTACTTCCTATAATATCTCTACTGTGCCCACTCTCCATACCTGGATGGTGATTGCCCTTGTGTGCTACAACTAGATCTGCACACTACGGGTGTGGGTATCTCAGGTGATGTGTCTAAGGAAGGGTGTGTTGGGGGCAAATCAGGTAAATGTCTGCGTGGCCTTAGTTTTACTACAGGACTAGCGTATTCACTGATTGCAGGATGATCTCATTCTCTAACAGGTGTTTCTTCCTGACTTCTTGGGATCTCTTCTTACAGTTGGTAAAAGCTGAGTAATGGCACTATTACTGCTCCATCATGTTGAGGCCAATCTTCAGGAAAGTCTCCGAGGATTGTTGAGATGACTCTTCCCTTTGGTTTTGGACATCGAATTGGCAGTACAAATGACTCTGGTTCTTCATTTTCTAGAGAATCAATAATGTTTTGGGTTTTTCAATATGTTGGACATTTCTTTAAATGATCCCGAGATACAGTCTGTGTGGTCTTTCCTCCATTTTTGCCAATGAGGCAAACCTTGGTGTTATCGAAATTGGGCTCTAAAACAGTATAGTGCTCTTGCTCCCATTAGTCATCCAATTTATGTCTTCTTCGCTTTCTTTTTAAGACGATACTTCCGGGTAGTATGGGTTCTGCTGGTGAACTTTTGTTGAAGTTCCTTTCTTGCTTTTCAAAGCTTTTTCAAGATTATCTTCGACGCAAGCTTGAACTTGTCTTATGTCCAAATGGTTGGTATTCCAGTCAGAATTGGAAGCATCTGCTTTGTGTTCAACATCAATTCCAGTTACAGTATCTCCGTACGCATCTCTGGATAGGCAGTGTACAGTTGTAACTCACTGTTTTTGTACATGACTCCGACAGCAGTTCTTGGCATTGTTCCTTTCTCAAATTGTATCTTGATTTGTCTATCACAATGTGTTCATCTTTCATAACCCATTGGATTGGGGATGATATGGTGTAGTTCTTATTTTCTTACAACCATACAGGTGACAAAACTCTTGGAAGATTTCGGCTTCAAAAGCTGAACCTCTATCAGTTGAACTTGTTCTGGGTAGCCTAGTGGTCTACAGAAGACATTCTGGAAAGTCTTGGCAGCTGTTGCAGCAGTTAGATCTTTTACAGGTGCGACCATCAGGAATGGGAGTAATGATCCACCATTGTCAAAGCATAAGTGTAGCCGGTCCGACTTGGAGTCAACTTCACATGGTCTAAAGCTACAATCTGGAGCGGTTGCGTGGTTACGATTGATTGGAGTGGTGCTCTTTGACTCTGCTGGTCTTTTCTGCGTAGGCTACAGAGTCTACAGTCTTTACACCATCTTTCTATGGATCCCTCATGCCAACCCAGTAAAACCGATCCTTAAGCAGCATTTCTAGCTTCTTCCACCCAAAGTGTCCATTCTGATTGTGGTAAGCATTTAGTACCATTTGGATTTCTGTTTTGGGTACTATGATCTGCCATACGATCTCATTGGTTCTTGGGTTAATGTATCTTCTACAGAGCTTCTCCTGGTAAATGAACAAGTTGCTTCTCTAATTCCAAAGGTGTTTAGCTTCTGGTAAAGGATTTGAAGAAACTTTGCGGACTCCTGAGTTATCAGTCCTTTTACTAAACTGATAGCCGGGTCACTGTCTTGAGATTCCTTCCAACCAAAGTGTGGTAACGGGTTCACTATTCTCTCAGGAGGTGCTACATGGACCTGTTGGCACTGTGATGTCCTCAACTGATGGAAGGTGGGTAGCTCCACTTCTTCATCCACTCCCATATCTGATAGGTGAGGCATCCTGGATAAGGCATCAGCATTGCCTTTGTTTTGCCCAGCCTGGTACTTGATGGTAAACTGGTAATTGGATAATCTGGCCATCCATCTCTGTTCCATGACTCCCAATTTCACAGTTTCCAGGTGGGTTAAAGGATTGTTATCAGTAAAGGCTGTGAACTTGCTAGACGCCAGTTAGTGTATAAATCTTTCAGTAACAGCCCAGACCAATGCCAGGAACTCCAGCTTGAAAGAACTGTAGTTTTCAGGGTTCCTTTCTGTGGGGCGAAGCTTCCTACTAGCATAGGCAATCACTCTTTCTTTGCCTTCTTGTTTCTGGGCGAGTACAGCTCCTAATCCCACGTTGCGGGCATCTGTATATAACAGGAATGGCAGGTTGTAGTCGGTGTAAGCCAGGATTTCCTCACCAGTTAGGGCCTCTTTCATCATCTGGAATGACTCTTCTTGATCCTTGCCCCACTCCAAGAGAGGATCTCTAGACTTGCCTTTCTTGGGTTGGCCTACCAAGAGATTCTGTAGTGGAGCAGCCTCTGTGTATCTTAATAACCTCCGTGTTCCACAATCCCAGTAATGATGTACTTCCCTATGTAAAAACCAGGTTAGATCGGCAGACCCCAAGCAGGAAGTCCCTGAGAAGCAGCAGTCTCTGGGAAAAGCGTGGGTATAACGACATCAAATACCTCTGCTGTGTCTCCGATCTAAACTGGGCTTTTTACTAACAGATTTCCTCACCAGGTGTCTGCAGCGACCCGATACAAGCTCTGCAGTTGTTGTGACTACACACCCAAGGTTCCACTATGGGGCATGAATTATCATCATAGATAGACTGTGCGCTCCTCTCTCTTGTTTTAGACTCCTAAGTCTTTGTTCGCCATTCCGATGATGTTATTTGTCGGCTACCTTGAACTATGTGCCCCAGGTACTGGACTTTTGGTTTTAATAAGTGGCATTTGGATGGTTTTAGCTTCATCCCATACTTGGACAAGGCTTCAAATACCTCTGCTAGATGAGTTAGGTGGTCTTCATAGGACTTAGAGAACACTATGACATTATCCAGGTAAAGCAGTACAGTCTCAAAGTTGCCCCAGGCAACACTCCATCAGCCTCTGGAACGTTCCGGGTGCATTACATAGTCCGAATGGCATGCTGTTAAATTCACACAGACCCATGGGTGTTGTAAATGCCGTCTTCTCGCGGTCTTCTTCTGCAACGGACACCTGCCAATACCCGCTAGTGAGATCTAAGGTTGAAAAGTAATTGGCAGACTTCAATGCAGCTAGTGATTCCTCAATGCGAGGTAACGGGTATGCATTCTTGTGTTTATGCAATTTATTTGCCTGTAATCTACACACATTCTCATACTGCCATCTTTCTTTCTGACTAGGACTAGTGGAGCTGCCAGGGACTACAACTATCTCTAATAACCCCTGCGTCCTTCATGTCCTGTAACATTTCTTTGGCTTTCTGATAATGTGCAGGTGGAATAGGCCTATATTGCTCTTTGACTGGTGGATGTGTACCTGTGGGGAGATGGTGTTGTACCCTTTTAATCCTACCAAAGTCAAGTGGTTGCTTACTGAATACCTGTTTGAATTCTTGGACTACCCAGTAGACACCTTGCTTTTTAAACACAGGAGTGGTATCATTCCCTACATGGAGCTGCTGACACCAGTCCTCCAGTGGCCCTGTAGTATTATCAGCCTCTACCTCCTCGAGTTGAGGTAAGGGTTCACTGCTTGGATTCATTGATATGCACAGTTATGATAGTGTTTTATCAGAAATCACATGTATGACATCTAAAGGTCACACGGGGAACTTTCTGCTCAACCTGTGGGAGATTTAACTAAGCCACTCTTCTGAACACCTGAGAACCACAGTTATGTGAATACTGGGTGTTGACCTTCACTGCCAAGTTTAAATCGAACTGTACCTTTCCCTTGTGTACATCAACTACCCTCCTGGCTGTCAAGAGTGTAGGCCTGTGTTCTGAGCTGATGGGCTCCACTACTGCCTGATAGTCCTGCCCTCTTAGACCTATAGCTGCTCAACACCAAATCATTTCACTCATGGGAGGTATGACAAAAGGAAATGGGTCTGTTACCCGTGCAGTACCAATTTCACCACCTGTAAGTTTTAACCTGTTGTTGGTCCAGGAGGGCTCTTATCTCTCGCTGAAGAACCTTCTTCTGCTCAGGTTTGGCAGTGTCTTCAATCTGTTGAAGCAAGAACAACACCTCACCCATGCAATTGCTAACAACATTTGTACCAAGAATAATATAAGAATCACGATTATTAGGATTTTCTTTTACCACGATAATCCCTGGATTTTGCAATTCTACCCTCCCCACCTTTATTGGTACTTCATTAACCCTCACTATTGTAAGTGGTTCACCATTAGAAGTATAAAGGTTAAGGTTTAAAGCGGGTGGTTTGAGTTCTTTATCTGACCAGAATTTTTGTAAAGGATATGTGGTATGGTGGTTACTTGTGACCCGGTATCCAATAAAGCAGGTGCTGATATGCCGTCTAGTATGATGGACAGTTGTTGTCCAATGAAGGTGTTATACCAGTCGGCTGGGCCCTGTTGAGTTACTCCTGAGGTTTGGCCCTGGCCCCCAGGGACTGTCATTTTAAGGACAGTGTCGGGCGATATGGCCGGTCTTGTTGCAGCGACGGCAAATGGGTTCCCCTGCGGAGCTGTAATGGTCGGTGGTCTTCCCTCTGTACGACAAAGTTTGTCTTGCTCTCATCCACGGGACATCCTCCGGACTGTCAGCAAGCTGGATTAAGGGTTGAGGTTTTGGTTGTGGTTTTGGCATGGGCTGTGCCCCTGCTGCAGCTGCAGGGCTTCCATGACTCTAGTTAAGTTCTTGCCCATCTGGCGCACTTCAGAGCATAAAGAGTCGTATTTATCAGGGTTAGCACTTTGTACACTGTTCTCAGCTGTAGGCACGGGTACCGATGTTGTGGTAGCCTGCGTCTCACCACTGCACCACCGTCGGATGGCAGCTTCAGGAGTCTCCACTGGCTGACACCCCTTTATAGCCATGTCCTTTAAAGTATTGAAATCAGCGTCCGGGGCTTAGGGACCACCAGCGCAAGGTTTTGTTGTCCTCTGGTGATAGTATCCCCCGGATGAACTGCTCAGTTAACAGTTTGTCCTCATCAAGAACACTACAGGGGTGACTTGCTTTAGAGCCCTGCAGCGCCTCTTGCAGGGCCAGGCATAGGTCCGATATCATCCCCTGGCCGTTGATAGCAATGGTAAAAGCGCATCCTTATGTCAGCCTCATTACAGTCTTCAAAAGTAGCTTTTAGTTTATTAAAGATTATGGCTGCTGATCCTCGCTCATCTACGGACCAGGATTCAATCTCTCTTTCTGCCGCATCGGTTAACTGTCCCAACACAACCGCGGTGCGCTGCTGAACTGTCATTGCATACATATCCAATATGCTGCAGATCTTTCTTTTGAAGGTGAACAGAGTATCAGGGCGGCCATCATACTGGGACAACCACTTGGCGCCCGGGATATAGGGTAACGAGATCGGCATGATCGGGGCTACAGCACCTGATGTGCTGGTGGTACTACTGGTTGCAGCCATGGTCGCTCCGGGTGATTCACGGGGTCTGCAAGGTGCTATTGTCATCGCTGGACGAGGCGGACATTTTCGGGGGGCCCCCTAGTGAATCACGGCCAGTCTTTAAACAGTTAAGCAGTTTTCGAACCCCATATACAGGGATTAAGCAGTTGGAAGTTTCCAGACTAGGCCGCTGCGCTTTGGAGGTACTCGGCAGAGTGAGGGGGGGTTTTGGTTTCACGCTCTGCACGCCGTCACGCCCCCTTTCTTCCCTTTGGTTTTCCTGTAGACGTGTAATGTGCGTATCTGCTGAGCAAATGTTCTTATAATCATATAGAAATATCTCAGACTGCACACACTACACATATGCCTCATACACACAATGACATGAAGAGCTGCAGCTAAACTTCCCCCTCCTCCTCCCTCCCTTCTCTGTCTGCTGTGAATGAGTCACACAACAAACAGATCAGAGAGGAGGAAGGACAGTGTCATGAAGCATGAATATTCAATCATTGAGTGGGAGTGGGCAGCAGAGAAATCACTGTAACAGAGGGAAATGATCTTTTATTTGAAGTTAACAGAAGATAGGAGGAAAATATAAATAATAGAAATACATAATAGAGAGTTTAGAGAAAGGAATTAGAAAATGATAGCAGTTACACATCGATTTTTGGCCTGAAACTTAAATTTAAATTTTCTTTTAAGTGTCAGAAATACTCCAGAAATAACCCAGAAGTAACCAAAAGGTACCAGCTATGCCCATCTGCTTATTATCTTTGCTACTTCACTTTTCCACTAACACTTCCACCATGCTTACTTATGGTTATGCCCTAACAGTAATTGCTCCACTAATCCTTACCCTTTTTCACTACCCCCAAACCCCATCACTTCAAACACAATATTTATCTCACCATCCCTCTTATCTCCCCACCTGAGCTCTTCTGCTGATCTACTTTCTCAATCTCACACCTTCCCTGGAGAAACACAAGACAAGCCGCCCACTCTTCTCCTACTTGCTTGCTCTCTCTTTGCTGCTGCTATTCCGCTGGCGACATATCTTCCAATCCTGTATCTCCACAGCTAACATTCCCCACTATTTCTCCCTTCTATCACCCCACACCTGCAAGAAACAGCTGCCATCTTTTAAATATAAAACCCATTCCCCTGACCCCATCTCCACCACCTCCTCTCTCTGGAATGCCCGTTCCATCTGTTATAAGCTCCATTTCATTCATGACCTCTTTACCTCTCGCAGACTATCCTTCCTGGGCCTCACAGAAGCATGGCTGATACCCTCCGACACAGCCTCCCCTGCTGCGCTGTGCTATGGCAGCCTTCATTTCATCCATACACCTTACACTTGCAACAAACATGGTGGAGGAGTGGGTCTTCTCCTTTCTAGCAACTGCACCTTCAACCCAATTCCTCCTCCTCCCTCCCTTATTATCTCATCCTTTGAAGTGCACTCTGTTCGTATCTACTCTCCCTCCAACCTCCAAATGACCGCATCATTCAGCATCCACCAAACTCCTGTCAGTTGCTTCATCCTTTGGCCTCACTCAATGGTCCTCCACAGCTACCCACACAGACTGACATACACTAGACCTCTGCTCCCTAACTACCTACACAACCTCCCCTCTCCTTCTCTCTGACCACCATGTACTTACTTTCTCATCCTTGTCCTCCTCACCTGCCACCCACGTCCACCAATTCGCACACCCTCGCATAAACCTCACACACATTGACATCCACATACTCTCTGACTGTATTCTACCACTATCCTCCATATCCTCACTCTACGACACAGATAACGCCACCTCTTGTTCATGGCAAAAAGCAACAAATCAACAGACAACCCTGGCACACAGACACCACTAAAAAGCTGCGGTGAGAGTCTAGGTTGCTGAGCGGTGCTGGAAGAAAACACATTCACAAGAAGACTACACAGCATTCACACAAGCACTTCTCACATTCAAGTCAGCACTCACCACCACTAAACAGAATTACTTCATTACCCTCATATCCTCTCTGTCTCACAACCCCAGGCAGTTATTCAACACATTTAACTCCCTCCTTCGCCCAGCACTGTCCCCTCCTACTTCTCGTATCTCTTGTTATTACAAAACACCAACAAACACTCATACACATGTTGGGTATATACAATAATACCATTCACATTGATATATGGTTCCCAATTGTGTACTAGGACTATCAATATTCGGTGGTCTCTATTCCCATAACTACATTAACAACAAAACTTTTGCGACACAACTCCTGAATACTTTTTAAAATTCAGCTTTATTAAAGTGCAAGATGAGGTGCAACAGTGCATTTACAGTCACGGTTCTACAGGGTTAATAGGACTGTACAAAGGTCACATTGTTATATAAACATATACATGTCATATCATCATCACATATCTATGAAATCTGTCAACTTATATATGGTGACGATCTTCCATATAAAGAGGCCATACTACACAGTGACCTTCACAGTCCTAGATTGTACTGTATTTACCACCCTCCATTATTACAGTATTTCAGCCCTCCACATACACATATAATTAGGTAAGGATAACTCCCTCCTCTATATGTTATAGACTAGGGCAACCGTAGTAATGGGTTAACATCTAAAGTGCATTGGCTTATTTACCTTTGAGGTGGATGGAGAGATACCAGTATCCAAGTTCTAGCACCCTCGGCCGTGCGCCCCAATGCTCATATCGGTCACTCCTTCATCGGGGCGTGACCGATATGATATGATAGTATATCCTATACGGAAACCCCCTATATGTAGAGTAGGGTCACCAATGCTCACGTACACAAGAGGCTGTGTTCCATTTACTGTGAATTTTAAATGTACATAGAAGTTTTTATTAATTTATAATGAACCCGTCAACAACAATTTTGTATTAATAAACATCCCGTGGGAAATGTCAACCGCATATTCCGAGTACATGTTTCTTGAAGCAATATCTAAAGAGTAAGCGCTTAGCCAACATTCTATATTATAAGCTTATATTGTCCTTAAGGTGACTAAATCACGCGGGGTCATCTTGGCTTATAGCAGCAACTCAACCACTCAGCTTTTGTTTACTTTTAATAATAGAAACCGAGTAAGTGTGGTTGTTGACTGTTGCACTTGAAGCTACCACAGTCTGCGGTTCGCTAGCTGAGTCCTTCAGTCACTCCACCAGTCTGGGTCTGGTCCCCTCTGTGGCCCAGTCCCTCCAGCCGACCCCAGTTACTGTCGACTTGGATGTGGGAGCCACAGGTGGATTCTTCACTCCCCGTGCCACTGGGACCCCTTCTGTCCCTCTAGAGCTCCTCTCCATCTCCTCTGTCTGGTGTGTTCCTTCTTTCTCTTGGGATGAGCTCCAACAGGCTTCAGTCCCTAGGACGTCTCTCTCACATGTCCTCGTGTGTCAGACTCCTGACACCAACTCCCCTTCACTCTCCTCACGTCTCCTACGTCCATCAGTTTTCTACGTCCTTCTCCCTGCTTCCTGGTGCTCTACTTTGTACTTCCTCCACACACACCCTCTACCTATCTCCCCTGGAATGGGGCCATCCCTAAACAGGGTCCGCCCGAATCCCCAACCTGGAGTATGTAGTGTTGGATGCGGGTGTGTGGGTGCCAGATAGTGTCCCTCCTTACCCGAGAGTGGGTACCACACCTCTGGCTGAGGTACAGTACCTCTGTGGCGATTGGACCCTCAGGGGTGTCACGCCTGTTCTCTGCTTTCGACACAGTCGACCACTGCCTCCTATTACAGATCCTCTATTCCATTAGTATCACTGACCTTGCCCTCTCCTGGATCTCCTCCTACCGTTCCAACTGCACATTTAGTATCTCCAACTCCCACACTACCTCCTCGCCCCTTCCCCTCTCTGTTGGGGTCCAGCAAGGCTCTTTCCTGGGACCCCTGCTTTTCTCCATCTACACCCTTGGCCTGGGACAACTCATAATGTTCCATGGCTTTCAGTACCTACCTCTCTGGCCCAGACGTCACCTCTCTGCTGTTCAGAATCCCAGAGTGTCTACCTCCTCTCACTTCCTTAAACTAACCGTAGACAAAACTGAAATCTCGCATACCTTCCTTACCTGATCTATCTATCACAATAAATGACATCACACTTTGCCCTGTACCTGAACTCCACTGCCTCGGAGTAATCCTCGACTCTGCCTTATCCTTCACACCACACATCCAATCCCTAATCACCTCCTGCTGCCTCCAACTCAAACTCAAAAAAAATATTTCCAGAATCTGTTCCTACCTCGACCCTCAATCTACTAAACAATTAGTGCGTGCCCTCATAATCTCCCATCTCGACTACTGCAACCTCCTCCTCTGTGGCCTCCCTGCTAACACTCTCGCACCTCTTCAATCTGTCCTTAAACCTGCTGTCCAACTAATCCACCTCTCCCTCGCTGCTCCTCCACTTCTCTCCTCTGCAAATCTCTTCACTCACTCCCATTTCCCGAGCATATCCAATTCAAACTACTAATACTGACTTACAAAGCAATTTACAATCTGTCTCCCCCAGATATTTCTGAATTAATATCCCGATATCATCCAACACAAAATCTTCGATCCTCCCAAGACCTCCTCCTTTTCTCCACACTTGCACGTTCCTCATCTAACCACCTGAAAGACTTTGCCCGAGCATCCCCCATCCTCTCAAACTCTACCCCAACACACTCGACTGTCCCCTCCAACACGCCCGACTGTCCCCTCCAACTCGCCCGACTGTCCCCTACACTCGGAACCTTGAAGCAGAACCTGAAAACCCATCTCTTCAGAACAGCCTACAGCCTGCAGTGACCACGGTGACACCTAACCAGCATCGGACCTGGCGCTCCACCACCACCCGAGCAGACCCAACCTATTGTCCACCTCCCCATTGCCCTGTAGAATGTAAGCCCGCAAGGGCAGAGTCCTCTCTCCCCTCTGTATCAGTCTGTCACTGTTGATTTGTTCATTGTATTTTTAACTTGTTTGTATGTAACCCTTTCTCATGTACAGAGTCAGACCATGGAATCAATAGTGCTTTATAAAAAAAAAAAAAAAAAAAATAATAATAGATATCACTTCAGATCAAACCAAAAATATGAGCAGTAATGGTTTATATATTGTTTTTTTGTTAAGACATGCAGAGCCATATACCTGCCAATTTTCCTACAATGTGAACATTAATATGTCTTCTCCCTTGTGTAAATTTTGATGTTTAGCAAGAATTGATTTACGGGTAAAACATTTCCCACATTCTGAACATGAAAATGGCTTCTCCCCTGTGTGAGTCCTCAAGTGTTCAAGAAGAGTGGCTTTATGTGTAAAAGATCTCCCACATTCGGAGCACGAAAATGGCTTCTCCCCTGTGTGACTTCTTAGATGATGATTATAATGTGATTTCTGACTAAAACATTTCCCACATTCAGGGCATGAATATGGCTTCTCCCCGGTGTGAACTCTCTGATGTCTCTGAAGAGCTTCCTTTCGCAAATAGCTTTTTCCACATGTCACACATGAAAATGGCTTCTCCCCAGTGTGGGTTTTCTGATGTCTCTCAAAATTAACTTTAGTCAAAAAGCATTTCCCACATTCAGAACAAGAAAATGGCTTCTCCCCTGTGTGAGTTCCTAGATGCTGTATAAGATATGGCTTTTCAACAAATCCTTTTCCACACTCAGAACATGAATACGGCTTTTCCCCTGTGTGACGTCTTTGATGTCTTACAAAATCTGATTTGGTGGTGAAACGTCTGTCACATTCTGTGCACGAATACGGCTTCTCCCCTGTGTGAGTTCTCAGATGCCCAACAAGATCTGATTTCTTGCTAAAACCTTTCCCACATTCTGAACATAAATGTGGCCTCTCCCCTGTGTGAATTCTCTGATGTACAGGAAGATCTGATTTTGTGCTAAAACATTTCCCACATTCAGAACATAAATATGGCTTCTCCCCTGTGTGAATTCTCTGATGTGCAACAAGATATGATTTTTGGGTAAAACATTTCCCACATTCTGAACATAAATATGGCTTGTCCCCTGTGTGAATTCTCTGATGTGCAACAAGACCTGATTTATGGGTAAAACGTTTCCCACACTTAGTACAGGGAAACGGCTTCTCCCCTGTGTGAATTCTCTGATGTGCAACAAGATCTGATTTATTGGTAAAACATTTCACACATTCTGAACATGAAAATGGCTTCTCCCCTGTGTGAATTCTCTGATGTACTACAAGACTTGCTTTCTGGGTAAAACATTTCCCGCATTCTGAACAAGAATATCGCCTTTCATCTTTCTGATTATTCAATGTCTTTTTTCCACGAACAGAAGATGATATTTTATCAAGTCTATTTCCAGTGCTGCTTTCTCCATTCTGTGATTGATTATCTGCTACTTCATGATGAGGAGATGAAGTGAGATGTGTAAGAGATCTTCTCATCCAGTCTTCACCTGAACAACAAGAGAAAATAATTCAGTCAAAATTAATATTTTAACATTTCTAAAGAGAACAGAATCAGTCTCCATATACCTTTAGATAGACCTTCAATAATTTACAATCTAACAAAGAAACACATGCACTCTGAAACACTAAGGTATGCAAACATTGAATATAGGAATTTAGATATGCATTACTGCTATGGAAATACATGGAAAAATTGAGACAGCACAAAAAATAGGTCAGTTTTATGTGAGCCCAGCAAGCAGCGTCAAGGTGAAATCTCTGGGTCCCGGCCTAATGCCTCTATCTGGGATAAAAAACTACAATTTATGGGTAGACAGAAACCTGCTAATAGAAAATGTACAACTGCCTTAAGCTGGTGGGAAGGAGGAGCGCTCAGTCAGAAGGCATGAGCCCATAATCTAAAATGAAAGAGAGCATGAGCCCATAATCTAAAATGAAAGAGAGCACGACCCCATAATCTAAAATGAAAGAGAGCACGACCCCATAATCTAAAATGAAAGAGAGCATGACCCATAATCTAACATGAAAGAGAGCATGACCCATAATCTAACATGAAAGAGAGCATGACCCCATAATCTAAAATGAAAGAGAGCATGACCCCATAATCTAAAATGAAAGAGAGCATCACCCATAATCTAAAATGAAAGAGAGCATCACCCCATAATCTAAAATGAAAGAGATCATCACCCATAATCTAAAATGAAAGAGAGCACGACCCCATAATCTAAAATGAAAGAGAGCACGACCCCATAATCTAAAATGAAAGAGAGCACGACCCCATAATCTAAAATGAAAGAGAGCATGACCCCATAATCTAAAATGAAAGAGAGCATGACCCATAATCTAAAATGAAAGAGAGCATGACCCCATAATCTAAAATGAAAGAGAGCATGACCCCATAATCTAAAATGAAAGAGAGCATGACCCATAATCTAAAATGAAAGAGAGCACGACCCCATAATCTAAAATGAAAGAGAGCACGACCCATAATCTAAAATGAAAGAGAGCATGACCCATAATCTAAAATGAAAGAGCATGACCCCATAATCTAAAATGAAAGAGAGCATGACCCATAATCTAAAATGAAAGAGAGCATGACCCCATAATCTAAAACGAAAGAGAGCATGACCCATAATCTAAAATGAAAGAGAGCATGACCCATAATCTAAAATGAAAGAGAGCACGACCCCATAATCTAAAATGAAAGAGAGCACGACCCCATAATCTAAAATGATAGAGAGCATGACCCCATAATCTAAAATGAAAGAGAGCATGACCCATAATCTAAAATGAAAGAGAGCATGACCCCATAATCTAAAATGAAAGAGAGCATGACCCCATAATCTAAAATGAAAGAGAGCATGACCCCATAATCTAAAATGAAAGAGAGCATGACCCCATAATCTAAAATGAAAGAGAGCATGACCCATAATCTAAAATGAAAGAGAGCATGACCCCATAATCTAAAATGAAAGAGAGCATGACCCCATAATCTAAAATGATAGAGAGCATGACCCCATAATCTAAAATGAAAGAGAGCATGACCCATAATCTAAAATGAAAGAGAGCATGACCCCATAATCTAAAATGAAAGAGAGCATGACCCCATAATCTAAAATGATAGAGAGCATGACCCCATAATCTAAAATTAAAGAGAGCATGACCCATAATCTAAAATTAAAGAGAGCATGACCCATAATCTAAAATGAAAGAGAGCATGACCCCATAATCTAAAATGAAAAAAAATGAAAAACAGCATGACCCCATGATATACAATGAAAACAAAGAGAGGGGGCGGGCTTTTTTGGGAGGTGGAGGGGATTTTTTTGGGGGTGGGCTTTTATTTGGGAGGGCAGAGATCTGGGTTGGGGTGGGAAGAATGTGTTTTTGTGCAGGTGTGGGGGGCGAGGAGTGTGGATTTGCGGAGCGGGCTGTGGGTTTGGTAGGGTGTGGGAGGGGCAGGTGGGGGGATAGTGGGTGGACAGGTTTGGGGAGGGGAGGTAGTGGCTTTTTTTGGGGGTTGGCGGGAGTGTGGGCGGAGCATTTTTTGGGTGGGGGTAGTGCACGTTTAAGGGGCAGGGGGCATTTTTTGAAGGTGTAGATTTGGGGAGGTGACTGTACATTTTCTATTAGCAGGTTCCTGCACGTCCATAAATTGTAGGTTTGGTAACCCGGAGAGGCATTAGGTAGGGACCCAGCAAAGAGATTCGCCCTGGGATCACATAAAACTGGCCTTTTTTTATGCATTAGGTGTCTAAATATTTGAGTGTATTTCCATAGCAATAATGCAAGTATAAATTCCTATATTAAATGTTTGCATACCTTAGCGTTTCAAAGTGAAGCTATTTATTTTTTAAAGTATATTTCATGTTCAGTCTGCACCTGTTTACACTTGTTTGTTAGAAAGTGCCATCCTTTTTTTAATTTTCTCGATAAGTCGACATAGAACTACAAAAGTCAAACCTATAGGCAATAAAATAAAAACATTTTTTTCTCTGTGTTGTTTTCTTTTTTACTGTTTAATAGAGTTTCATGGTGGCAAGGACTAATTTGGCTTGACATCATGAATTTTAGGATTTGTACCAGCTGATAATACAAAGCTGGTTTTAACCCCATTATTACCCAGCATGCCACCCCTCCACCAGAGCCGCTGGAATAGCCAGGTAAAGGGCCTGGAAATGGCGCTACGATGAATGCACTATTTTCAGGGGAGGCTGTGGTTTTCAGCATTGGGGGCACAGTACGCTTGGACCTTACTGCGCTGAGAATCCAAGCCCCCTGCTGCCTGGTTTTACCTGGCTGGCGATCCACACATTTTTTTTTTTCAATTTATTTATTTAAATTAAAAAAAAATTAATAGGCTTCCCTGTATTTTGATTGCCAGCCATGGTAAAGTCAGGCAGCTCAGGGTGGCAGCTCGTAGCTGTCCGCTTTATCTGCGCTGAGAATCAATAATGCCACAAAGCGCTGTATCATTTTTTTTTTTAATTATTTATTTTTACACTGCTATATGTGTGAGGTACCCAACATCCAATCACAGATGCTGTCACAGAGAATGGGCATCTGTGATTGGCTTCTGGAGTTACCTGAAACCAGCCCATACATTCTAGCATCTAGAATGTATGGAAAGATTCCAGGTTACTCCAACAGTCAAGCACAGACGTCCATTCTCTGTCACAGCGTCTGTGATTAGTTGTTGGGTCCCTCACACATATAGTAGTGTAAAAATAAATAATTTTAAAAAATGACGTAATGCTCCGCAGCATTTTTGATTCTCAGCGCAGATCTACGAGCTATGAGCTGCCACCCCTAGATGCCTGAATTTACCTTGGCTGGCAGTATATATACAAGGAAGCCCAACATTTTTTTTTAATTATTTCAAAAATTAAAAAAATATATATTGGGCTCCCACCATATTTTGATCGCCAGCCAGGTAAAATGAGACAGCTGGGGGCTGGGATTCTCAGCATGGTAAGACCCAAGCGTTCTGAAAACTGCAGACTGCAGCCACCCCAGAAAATGTTGAATTCATCATAGCACCATTTCCAGTGGCCCTGGTGGGGGGGGGTGGCATGCTGGGTAATAAGAGGTTAATACCAGCTTTGTATTCTCATCTGGTTCTAAGCTCGAAAGTTATGGCAATTGACAATTGTCTGTCCAGAGCGACAAGCAGGCTTAGACTGACAGTGACAGTTAGAGGTCAATTGAGTTCATAGCTAAGCCATGAACACGGGTGACCCCTGATGTCACCGCGAACATTGCCAAGTTCTCAGCAGTGCAGTGAATATCCCCGGAGGTAGATGCGGTCGCAACAGCAGGACTGCAGGACGCATGCAGTGGGACCCGGTAAGTATAATGATAATGTTTAATAACTATACGCTTTCTTTTTACAGCCCCCAGTCCCATCCCATAACTGTAAAGTCCAAGCTCGGAGTTTAGATGCAAGTTAGAGTTACATTCGGCCCCAAACTCGAACTTTACAAAAAGGTACCGAGTGAACCTGCCGATCCCAAACATCGGTAGGTTCACCCATCACTAACCATCAGGTTTTATGTCATGTAAATCTCCTCCATTGATATTAGGGAGGACGTCGTAGGTAAACTCAGTCTGTAAATTATATATAGAACAAAACACAGAGTTTATGGAAGGCTCTTACCATTCACCGACATGGAGGAGGGATTGTCGTCTCCACTCGTCGCTCCACCATCACTTTCCTGCAAGGATCCCACATAAGACATGAGAAATACAAAGAAATGTCACTATAGAGAAAGGCGGTCAGCGATTATCACTGTGTCACCCGCTATACATAAAAGCAATAAGATAAATAGATCTTATAATGAAGAGCAGGGATTCAGCCACAACTTATAAATGTGATGGAGCTCGATAACAAAGTGCACGAAGTCCAGAGAAGGAGTGAAGGTTCTCACCCCATGATGAAATGTATCACAATCTCTATATATAAAGCAGGATCTGTGGAGCCGTCGAACACAAAGACACAGTTTTCTCCGATTAGAGGAACATTTTGCGCAGCGTCTCTAACACCAGACTAAACATTCAAATCAACTCCCAACCTCAAATCGCTGTTACCCCTACCTCTCCCCACATTTCCTCCAGCTCACTCTCCACTTTTGACCCAGTCACAGAAGAAGTCTCCAGGCTCTTCTCTTCCTCTGGTCCCACTACATGCACCCTGACCCCATTCCCTCACATCTATTCCAGTCTCTCTATCCAGTGGTCACCACTCACCTAACCAAATTCTTCAATCTCTCCCTCTCTTCTGGCATCTTCCCCCCTCCTTCAAACACTCAATCATTACCCCATTATTAAAGAAAACTTTTCCTGACCCATCCTGCACAAAAACTACAGACCTGTCTCCAATCTCCCCTTCATCTCTAAACTCCTGGAGCACCTGGTCTACTCCCGCCTCACCCATTACCTCTCCACTCGCTCTCTTCTTGACCCATTACAGTCTGGTTTCTGCCCCCTACATTCTACAGAAACTGCCCTCATCAAAGTGACCAATGACCTTCTGACAGCAAAACGTAATGGTGACCACTCTCTGCTTATCCTTGTTGACCTCTCTGCAGCTTTTGACACTGTTGGCCACCATCTCCTACTCTCATCTGCACTCATTGGCATCAAGGACACAGCTCTCTCCTGGTTCTCTTCCTATCTTTCTGACGCTCTTTCAGTGTATCATTCTCTGGCTCCACTTCCTCCCCTCTTCCTCTCACTATTGGGGTCCCTCAGGGTTCAGTCCTTGGATCTTTTCTCTTCTGTCTCTACACAGCCCCGATTGGACAGCGCATTAGCAGATTTGGCTTCCAGTACCATCTTTATGCTAATGACACACAACTATTCACTTTTTCCCCTGACCTTACTCCCGCTCTAATAAAGAACACCAATGACTGTCTAATTGCAGTTTCCAATATCATGTCCGCTCTCTACCTGAAACTCAACCTTTCCAAAACTGAAATTCTTCTGCTCCCGCCTTCCACTAACCTCCCTAAATCTGACACCTCTCTCTCAGTGTGCGGCACCACGATAAATCCTAGGCAGCAGGCTCGCTGTCTGGGTGTTATGTTTGACTCTGATATTTTCTTCACCCCATATATACAATCTCTCGCCCGCTTTTGCCGTTTGCACCTGAAGAACATCTCTAGAATTTTCCCCTTTCTCACCTTGAAAACCACAAAAAACCCTCACTGTGGCCCTGATTCACTCCCGCCTTGACTATTGTAATTCTCTCTTAGTTGGCCTCCCTCGCACTAGACTGTTCCCTCTCCAGTCCATCCTTAATGCAGCAGCCAGGATTACCTATCTAGCTAACCGTTACTCAGATGCTTCTGCTCTATGCCAGTCATTGCACTGGCTGCCTATACACTATAGGATGCAATTCAAACTGCTTGTTCTCACCCACAAAGCTCTTCACAATGCAGCACCCCCTACATCTCCTCCCTTATCTCTATCACCCCACCCATTCTCTTTGCTCTGGAAGTGACTTTAGACTCACTTCTGCATTAATCCGAACCTCCCACTCCCGGCTCCAAGACTTCTCCCGAGCTGCACCAATTCTCTGGAATGCTCTACCTCAAGAACTTAGGTGTAACCACAACTTACATAGATTCAGGCGATCCCTAAAAACACATCTTTGGAGGGCGGCCTATCATGATCCCTAGTCAAAGTCATCTAGACATAGCCTATCCGCTCCACCGGTCTCAAGTGGATCACAAATAGTGGTTGGTGGCCACTTATACTACTCCTAACTTTTCCCCATCTCCTAAAGTTGACTATACCATCATTGTAAATAAGCCCCTGTACTGTGTGTCACCCCCTCCTCATTGTTAGATTGTAAGCTCTTATGAGCAGGGCTGTCATTATTTTGCTTTAATTATTGTATTGTATTATGCTTTGTATTGTATTGTATTGTATTGTATTTTCTGATAACTGTTTCTTATGATGTTTGTATATGAACCTCTGTATTGTGAAGCGCGGATTATGTTGGTGCTATATGAATAAAGATTATTATTATTTACTGTAAACATTAAAACTCAAAATCTCCCCCCTTCACAGATTTGGCCACCAACTTAGGTTTTATAGAAATTAAGAA
This sequence comes from Allobates femoralis, assembly GCA_033576535.1. Taxonomy (NCBI): domain Eukaryota; kingdom Metazoa; phylum Chordata; class Amphibia; order Anura; family Aromobatidae; genus Allobates; species Allobates femoralis. The sequence goes on along the minus strand of JARQOC010000002.1, from coordinate 747,105,097 downwards.
GGAAATGGCTGTTTGTATGTTGAATGCAAAACCACAGTTTTTGGCCAAAGTGTCTTAGAGAATTAAAGCGATGGCGACCAAAGAGTCGCCCGTAAAGAGGCAGCACCCATAAAGTCACTAAGGTGGGGCAACCTGCAGCTATTCTGAAGTCTGAAATTAAAGCAACGGCTGTCACCATCCATCACAGAAGTAACTGGAGCCTCATTCATGAGAATCACCTCACAGTAAAGAGCCCGTCACACACTTCAACGGCCGAGCGATAAATCAACGATTCGATTTGACCTAGATCGCTTGAACGACATTTTTTGATCGCTGGCGAGTTGTCACACGTTCAGATATCATGAACGACGCAGCAACGACTCTGCGACAAGCCAATGATATTAGCAGTCGTTTGGATGCCTACATTCCTATGTTCTGAATAGGCGAAGTCGTTACGATCATCGTTATCAAGATGTCACAATCACCGATGCTGCAGCTGAACGGACGCCAACGACTGATTTATGCTCCGGTTCATAAACCTGCGATCAACGATCAGCCGACTTATCGCTGGTCGTATCGACATATCACACACTACGACGTCGTTTGGACGTCTCAAAACCCGTGACGTCTCAAGAACATTGTTAACGATATCGTAGTGTGTGACGAGCCCTTAAGATCGATCCGGTGCCTATAGAAACCAAAGGGCGGCCCTCGGCATTGAAGCTGCTGAAGTAACGTGAAAGCTGAGCTGTGATTGGTTGCTCTGGACTGGTGACATTTTCTGCTTTAGATCTATAGATTCCCCCATTAGATCTCTGATCATGTGAGGTGATTAGTAATGATCATAATACTAAACATCTGTTAACGCCAAACTAACAAGAAAGAAGAGTTGAAAAAACACATTTTAAATGCTGAAGATGACAACTTTAGGGTTTATTTTCCACGAAGTGAAGCCGCAGGTATTTTTCTAGTCTTTTATAATAATAGTACAGAAGGGTCAGAGAACTGCTGAAAAGCACATTATATTGCAGGGTCCACACTACCAACATGGCAGGGGTGACCCACAGCAACTAAAAGGGAGCACTAGACAGCATCTGGCACCAGGAAACCTAAGAACTACAGAAGTCAGCAGAAAAGCCATATTTCTCACCCAACAGGGCAGACTACAGTTCTCATCAGACTGGCCAGGCCACCTGACTGTGGTGGCCTTGGACACTGTGTAACAACTTTAGTAAATGATAAAACAAAAGACTGTTTCCTGCTGTTCATTTCTCTGCTAACGTGCACCACTACTACCACCCTCATCATCACAATCCCCAGGGAGCCAGCCCTGGTTGGTAAGGGCTTAACAACTGCTCTGCCACTTCACCTATCTCCCAGCCATATATAGCTGATTATCCCAACTGGTGTCATGAACTATTTATTTTCTTATTAGTTTTCTTTATCCATTTCTAATTCTCCCTTTCAATGTGAGCCAGGGCCACAGCACTGTGCATTGCCACCATGATCCTAACTATTGGTCAGTTGCTGAGTCCCCTAGCTCTTTGCACTCCACAAAAGCTTAATTACATCTGTCTATAGGATTTCCAGAAATCTCACCTCATCTACCTCATGATCCAGGGGATCATTCTGCTTCGCTCTGGAGCATCCTGGGGATATAGAGGACGGGGACTTCTCTCTGGTGGATCCTGGGGATATAGAGGAAGGGAACTTCTCTCTGGAGGATTTCTCAGACTGGACCCACCTATAGGAAATATACACAGTGACTGAATACATGGTCTACATGTGATGATCAGATGATGGGGGAGTCTAGGTGACCTCAGACCCGGCCTCTCCTCTATAATCAGGATGGTCTCCTCTTACCCGGAGATGTGAGGGGCTGGAGATTCTCCATCATCACGTCCTTGTACAGATCCTTGTGTCCTTCTAGATACTCCCACTCCTCCATGGAGAAATAGACGGTGACGTCCTCACACCTTATAGGAACCTGACACACACAATGAGCCGTCATTAGCAGACCCCTCCCCCGGTGTTATTATATAATGTCCCAGCATTCCCGGCGGGGGGCAGCGCTCACCTCTCCGCTCAGCAGATCAGTGATCCGGTGGGTCAGTTCTAGGATCTTCTGCTCATGTATCAGTGAATGAGGTGGAGGCTCGGTGATGTCACTCGGGGTCCTGCTCCGCCCTTCTGACACACGGGGGGCCACACACTCCCCAGACGACGTCTTCACTACTGTGTGATCCTGTGTATAGGGAGACACCGATCACTACATCTATTTTGATAATGAATTATGGCTTGAAAGAGGCGTCAAAAGCAATAAAAACGGATTTTGGGGCAAGTCTAAAATAAAAGAAAAGTGAAAGATATTGAAGGATGTTTGCAGTATGAAAATGGTGAAGTGGTAAAAAATTATGTTTAGAAAGCCAGACTTTAAAATTCCTATATTGTGTGTGTTTTCTCTTAGAAAGTAAATTTAACATCAACTGATCCTCACTGTACTATTGAATGGAAGAATCTAGGCTATCTATAAACACAGATCGTTAGAGAATACTTAGCTAACATAAATTAATTCAAGTCTCCAGGACCAGATGAATTACACCTCAGCGTACTGATGGAGATAGCAGAGGACATTTTTTAACCACTCTCCATAATCATGAAAATTCTTGGAGAACAGAAGTCCAAGACGGAAAAATGCAAATGTTGTCCCTATCTTCAAAAAGGGGAAGAAGGTGGACCCAGGGAACTATAGGCCTGGAAGCCTGATTTCTATACCAGGAAAGATCTTTGAACAAATTATTAAAAAACATGTATGCAAGTACCTGGATGAGCATAAAGTGAATAACCAGAGCCAGGATGGGTTTGTAACTAAAAAGTCATGTCAGTACCCAGCACACCCGGGCAAGTGCTGGGGACCTTGAAAAACGGGGGGCCCCTCGCTGTTGGAGACACCGTGCATGCCACTTGCCGGACGGTGTCCCCTGCAGATGTATTGGACCCAGAGTAACTGTCTCTCTCTCCCTTCCCTGTGCACTGGTTTCTCCCCAGCGTCCGGATTGCTGCAGCATATGAATAGTAATAAGCCGGCAGCAGAGACCCGTGACATCACAAGTGGGGCGGTGCTGATCTCCTGCAATCACCATTGCTCAGGGAAGGAGAACATAATGCACAGACACATCACATACACACAAAAGAAAATGACATGAGTGAGAAAACAGCGTAGAGGGGAGAGCACACAAGAGGTAAGACAGCGCAGGGAAGAGATGACATGAGAAGAAATGACATGGGAAGGGGGGTGTCAAACAGTGCACAGGGAAAAATAAAAATCACACTGTGGGAGAAAAGCATGTGGGGAGTAGAGCACATGGGACATACGGGGGGGAGAGAGCACACAGGGGAGGAGAACAGCACACATGGGGTGAAGAGTGCAGACAGTGGGAAAAAGAGTGGACAGTGGGAAAAAGAGAGAGGACAGGGGAAAAGGAGAGCGGACAGAAGAGTATAGAATACGAGAGGGAAAGAGCACACAGGGGAGAGACATAGCACACGGGGAAGTAACACAGCACATGGGAGGAGAGACATAGTGCATGGGGGGAGAGACACAGTGCACAGGGGAATGTCACGCTACCGGCGGGATGCTCCCTAGAGTGGATCCACTGGGCCGTGGTACTGATCTTCCCTGGGTGAGCTGGTCCTAGTTGGTCCAAACCCTATACAGGGATTGTCAGGGGCAAGCCCAGGGGGTCTACATACCACAGCTACCGGTACCAGGGGGTGGCTCGTAGGGTTAGCCTCACTGAGTTATGGCAGAGGAGAGTTTGAGGCACCAGAGACCAGAGTACAGAGGACTGGAAGAAGTACCCACGAGAGAGAGCGCAAGGAGGACCTGACTAGCAGCCAGAAGCAGAAGGCATCTAACACAATAATCCGGCACCTGCCAGCAGTAGAGGTGGCCTGATATACCAGAGGAAGGATAGCTATTGGCCAAGGGGAGTGTCAGGCTGAGCCGTGCCGGCCCCTAGATTCACAGGGGAGGAGCGCGGTCGTGCCCAGTGCACCGCCGATTACACCATCCATTGTAGTGTGCTGGTGTGTGAACTCTGTGACCAGCAGACAGGAAAGGGACCCGGCGATGGCTCCGGGACACAGCACAACTGACGACAAAGGCCCAACTGGCAGAGCAGCAGAGGATGCAGAGCCAGGGAAAGTGACCTGAGGAGCGATGCCAGGGGACCTAACAGGGGAGACACAGTGCACAAAAGAGTGACACAGTGCACGGGAGGGAGAGTCACCACATGGGAGGGAAATATACAGCGCATGGAAAGGAGAGGAGACACACACAACATGGGAGGGAGGCACACAGAGGGAGAGAAAGTGCATGGGGGAGAGACAAAGCGCATAGGAGGAGAGACAAAGCGCATAGGGGGAGAGACAAAGCGCATTAGGGGGAGAGACAAAGCGCATTAGGGGGGAGAGACAAAGCGCATTAGGGGGGAGAGACAAAGCGCATTAGGGGGGAGAGAAAGCGCATTAGGGGGGAGAGACAAAGCGCATTAGGGGGGAGAGACAAAGCGCATTAGGGGGGAGAGACAGTGCACTCGATAGATAATGCTGTCAAACTCTGACAGCTCAATCTAACATATGGTGGTGGTGATCGTACTCTTCCCCGCCCCATTAGCAACCCCATGAAAGTGAGGGGTCAGCTGAGGACCACTGTCGCTGTCATGACTTCCTGTGATCGCTGGCATTCACGGGAGAGGATCACTTCTGCAGTACAGAGACGTGGATCATCACAGCTCTGTACTGCAGGAGCAATCGGACACTGCATTGTTGAGGTGCCCTAAGGGGCCAAGTAAAATGAAAGTGAAAAAAAAGCTTTTACAAATCTGAAAAAAAAATAAAAAAAGTTGAAATCACCCCCTTTTACCCCATAGAAAAAAAAAAACTATTAAAAATATACACATTTGTTATCGCCACATTCTTAAATGCACGATCTATCAAAATACAAAACCAATTAGCCAGATCTATAAACTGCGTAATGGAAGAAAGTCCAAATGCCAAACTTACGTTTTATTGGTTGCTGCAACATTGCAATAAAATGCAATAACAGGCGATCAAAAAAATTGGATCTACCCAAAAATGGTATCATTAGAAACGTCAGCTCAAACCGCAAAAAATAAGCCGTCACAGCCCCAGATCCCGAAAAATGAGATTGTTACAGGGCACGAAATATGGCGCAAAAGAGCATTTCTTTTTCTTTAAAAACTTCTCAATTTTTTTCACCACTTAGACAACAGTAAAAGTAACATGTCTGATATCTACAAACTCATACTGACCCAAGGCATCATACTGACATGGCAGTGTTACCATATAGTACAGACCCCAGACATCATACTGACACATCAGTGTTACCATATAGTACTGACCCAAGACATCATACCGACGTGTCAGTGTCACCATATAGTACAGACCCCAGACATCATACCGAGACCTCAGTATTACCATATAGTACTGACCCCCAGACATCATACCGACGTGTCAGTGTCACCATATAGTACAGACCCCAGACATCATACCGACACCTCAGTGTTACCATATAGTACTGACCCCAGACATCATATCGACACCTCAATGTTACCATATAGTACTGACCCCGGACATCATACCGACACCTGTGTTACCATATAGTACTGACCCCCAGACATCATACCGAGACCTCAGTATTACCATATAGTACTGACCCCCAGACATCATACCGAGACCTCAGTATTACCATATAGTACTGACCCCCAGACATCATACCGACGTGTCAGTGTCACCATATAGTACAGACCCCAGACATCATACCGACACCTCAGTATTACCATATAGTACTGACCCCAGACATCATACCAACACCTCAGTGTTACCATATAGTACTGACCCCAGACATCATACCAACACGTCAGTGTTACCATATAGTACTGACCCCAGACATCATACAGACACGTCACTGTTACCATATAGTACTGACCCAAGACATCATACCGACACGTCACTGTTACCATATAGTACCGACACGAGACATCATACCGACACCTCAGTTACCACATAGTACTGACCTGAGGCATCATACCAACTTGTCGGTGTTACCATATAGTAGCAACTCGGGGCATCATACTGACACGTCAGTGTTACCATATAGTACTGACCCGAGACATCATACCGACACGTCAGTGTTACCATATAGTACTGACCCCAGACATCATACCGACACCTCAGTGTTACCATATAGTACTGACCCCAGACATCATACCGACACCTCAGTGTTACTATATAGTACTGGCCCCAGACATCATACCGACACCTCAGTGTTACCATATAGTACTGACCGCAGACATCATACCGACACCTGAGTGTTACCATATAGTACTGACCCCAGACATCATACCGACACGTCAGTGTTACCATATAGTACTGACCCCAGACATCATACCGACACCTCAGTGTTACCATATAGTACTGACCCCAGACAACATACCGACACCTTAGTGTTACCATATAGTGCTGACCCCAGACATCATACCGACACCTCAGTGTTACCATATAGTACTGACCCCAGACATCATACCGACACGTCAGTGTTACCATATAGTACTGACTCCAGACATCACACCGACACCTCAGTGTTACCAATATAGTACTAACCCGAGGCATCATACCAACGTGTCAGTGTCACCATATAGTACAGACCCCAGACATCATACCGACACCTCAGTGTTACCATATAGTACTGACCTGAGACATCATACCGACACATCAGTGTTACCATATAGTACTGACCCGAGGCATCATACCGACACCTCAGTGTTACCATATAGTACTGACCCCAGACATCATACCGACACCTCAGTGTTACCATATAGTACTGACCTGAGGCATCATACCGACACGTCAGTGTTACCATATAGTACTGACCCCAGACATCATACCGACACCTCAGTGTTACCATATAGTACTGGCCCCAGACATCATACCGACACCTCAGTGTTACCATATAGTACTGACCCCAGACATCATACTGACACTTCAGTGTTACCATATAGTACTAACCCCAGACATCATACCGACAATTCAGTGTTACCATATAGTACTGACCTCAGACGACATACCGACACCTCAGTGTTACCATATAGTGAACATGGCGAATAAATCCTCCCCAAAAAAACAATCACGCAATTGCACTTTTTATTTTTGCAATTTCACCACACTTGGATTTTTTTCCCATTTTCCTGTGCACTGTATGGAGATATAAATGATTTTATTCAAAAGTGCAATGCATCCCACAAAAAACAAGCTCTCACATATCTATACTGACAAAAATACAAATGCTATGGCTCTTGGATGTGATGCGGAGGGCGGACTGGAAGTGACAGAAAAGTCACTTCCTGCTGCAGCGCAACAGTGCCCGCCCCCCGATTCTTCTACAAGCCAACAGATCAGGTATTCGCGCCGGCTGGCACCCCTAGCACCCCCTCCCCCCCCCCCGCTCCTCACCCGGCCAGCTCCTCTAGCACCCTCCCCCCGCTCCGCACCAAAGGGGCCCGCGGGTCTATAGTTACGCCACGGTATATATATATATATATATATATATCTCCAGATACAAAACAGTTTCACCCGGCACTATAGCCCAAAACCTTCTTTTAGGACCATGTCTGGCCCACCTAATTACCTTGGCTTGTACAGACCCATGGAGGCTGAACATCAGCGAAACGGTGCCGTCGTCTGCCTCCAACACTCCCTCCCTGCACAAGATGTAACCCACATATAGTGAATGAAAGCGAGCAAAAGAAACCGCTGAGTGCCGTCTCTTTTTTATAAGCTGAAGAATATATGTTTAGATATTCCAGATTGCGGAGGAGAGCGAAGACAGAGAGAAAAAACTAAATCTACCCAAAATGTGATCACTGTGTCTTCTCTGATCTGTGGTCACTGTGTCTTCTCTGATCTGTGATCACTGTGTCTTCTCTGATCTGTGGTCACTGTGTCTTCTCTGATCTGTGGTCACTGCGTCTTCTCTGATCTGTGATCACTGTGTCTTCTCCGATCTGTGATCACTGTGTCTTCTCCGATCTGTGATCACTGTGTCTTCTCCGATCTGTGATCACTGTGTCTTCTCCGATCTGTGGTCACTGTGTCTTCTCTGATCTGTGATCACTGTGTCTTCTCTGATCTGCGATCACTGTGTCTTCTCTGATCTGCGATCACTGTGTCTTCTCTGATCTGTGATCACTGTGTCTTCTCTGATCTGCGATCACTGTGTCTTCTCTGATCTGCGATCACTGTGTCTTCTCTGATCTGCGATCACTGTGTCTTCTCTGATCTGTGATCACTGTGTCTTCTCTGATCTGTGATCACTGCGTCTTCTCTGATCTGTGGTCACTGCGTCTTCTCTGATCTGTGATCACTGCGTCTTCTCTGATCTGTGATCACTGCGTCTTCTCTGATCTGTGGTCACTGCGTCTTCTCTGATCTGTGATCACTGCGTCTTCTCTGATCTGTGGTCACTGTGTCTTCTCTGATCTGTGATCACTGTGTCTTCTCTGATCTGTGATCACTGTGTCTTCTCTGATCTGTGATCACTGTGTCTTCTCTGATCTGTGGTCACTGTGTCTTCTCTGATCTGTGGTCACTGTGTCTTCTCTGATCTGTGATCACTGTGTCTTCTCTGATCTGTGATCACTGTGTCTTCTCTGATCTGTGGTCACTGCGTCTTCTCTGATCTGTGGTCACTGCGTCTTCTCTGATCTGTGATCACTGTGTCTTCTCCGATCTGTGATCACTGTGTCTTCTCCGATCTGTGATCACTGTGTCTTCTCCGATCTGTGATCACTGTGTCTTCTCCGATCTGTGGTCACTGTGTCTTCTCCGATCTGTGATCACTGTGTCTTCTCTGATCTGCGATCACTGTGTCTTCTCTGATCTGCGATCACTGTGTCTTCTCTGATCTGCGATCACTGTGTCTTCTCTGATCTGCGATCACTGTGTCTTCTCTGATCTGCGATCACTGTGTCTTCTCTGATCTGCGATCACTGTGTCTTCTCTGATCTGCGATCACTGTGTCTTCTCTGATCTGTGATCACTGTGTCTTCTCTGATCTGTGATCACTGCGTCTTCTCTGATCTGTGATCACTGCGTCTTCTCTGATCTGTGGTCACTGCGTCTTCTCTGATCTGTGATCACTGCGTCTTCTCTGATCTGTGATCACTGCGTCTTCTCTGATCTGTGGTCACTGCGTCTTCTCTGATCTGTGATCACTGCGTCTTCTCTGATCTGTGGTCACTGTGTCTTCTCTGATCTGTGATCACTGTGTCTTCTCTGATCTGTGATCACTGTGTCTTCTCTGATCTGTGATCACTGTGTCTTCTCTGATCTGTGATCACTGTGTCTTCTCTGATCTGTGATCACTGTGTCTTCTCTGATCTGTGATCACTGTGTCTTCTCTGATCTGTGGTCACTGTGTCCTCTCTGATCTGTGGTCACTGTGTCTTCTCTGATCTGTGATCACTGTGTCTTCTCTGATCTGTGATCACTGTGTCTTCTCTGATCTGTGGTCACTGTGTCTTCTCTGATCTGTGATCACTGTGTCTTCTCTGATCTGTGATCACTGTGTCTCCTCTGATCTGTGATCACTGTGTCTTCTCTGATCTGTGATCACTGTGTCTCCTCTGATCTGTGATCACTGTGTCTTCTCTGATCTGTGATCACTGTGTCTTCTCTGATCTGTGATCACTGTGTCTTCTCTGATCTGTGATCACTGTGTCTCCTCTGATCTGTGGTCACTGTGTCTTCTCTGATCTGTGATCACTGTGTCTTCTCTGATCTGTGGTCACTGTGTCTTCTCTGATCTGTGATCACTGTGTCTTCTCTGATCTGGGATCACTGTGTCTTCTCTGATCTGTGATCACTGTGTCTTCTCTGATCTGTGATCACTGTGTCTTCTCTGATCTGTGATCACTGTGTCTTCTCTGATCTGTGATCACTGTGTCTTCTCTGATCTGTGATCACTGTGTCTTCTCTGATCTGTGATCACTGTGTCTTCTCTGATCTGTGATCACTGTGTCTTCTCTGATCTGGGATCACTGTGTCTTCTCTGATCTGTGATCACTGTGTCTTCTCTGATCTGTGATCACTGCGTCTTCTCTGATCTGTGGTCACTGTGTCTTCTCTGATCTGTGATCACTGTGTCTTCTCTGATCTGGGATCACTGTGTCTTCTCTGATCTGTGATCACTGTGTCTTCTCTGATCTGTGATCACTGTGTCTTCTCTGATCTGTGGTCACTGTGTCTTCTCTGATCTGTGATCACTGTGTCTTCTCTGATCTGTGATCACTGTGTCTTCTCTGATCTGTGATCACTGTGTCTTCTCTGATCTGTGATCACTGTGTCTTCTCTGATCTGTGATCACTGTGTCTTCTCTGATCTGTGATCACTGCGTCTTCTCTGATCTGTGATCACTGCGTCTTCTCTGATCTGTGATCACTGCGTCTTCTCTGATCTGTGATCACTGCGTCTTCTCTGATCTGTGATCACTGTGTCTCCTCTGATCTGTGATCACTGTGTCTTCTCTGATCTGTGATCACTGTGTCTCTTCTGATCTGTGATCACTGTGTCTTCTCTGATCTGTGATCACTGTGTCTCTTCTGATCTGTGATCACTGTGTCTTCTCTGATCTGTGATCACTGTGTCTTCTCTGATCTCCGGGGAGGTTTTCTGTGATGTTTTCTGATTCTCGGCTCATCTGTATGTGAGGAAGGAAGTTTAAACAGGAAAAGGAAGTTTAGTGGGCAGAGTTCCTGTCCCTGCAGTGGGGGCGGCCATCTTGTTGGTGGAGTCTCCTAGTTACCAGTGAGGGCGGCCATCTTGTTGGTGGAGTCTCCTAGTTACCAGCACTCCCAGTATTACACATGGCGGCTGCTCCTCCTGAGCTCAGGGACACAGTAGATGGAGGATTAGTGGTAGAAGCCATCGTACTGACTAATCATACAATATACCATTATCCCAGTACTGTATATACACAGGTATCATCAGAGCGGCCGGTTACATGGCGGCACCCAGCTTTCCGGAGATCCTGAGAGGAATGTGCCTGTGTTTGTGTTGTGATAAATCACAAAGATGTATGTTAATGACATAACCATTCAATGGCTACTTAATGGAAAGCTTAAATGCCAACAACACCTGCCCAGCAATCATGGGGCCCCAATGCTTCCACAGCTATCCGCACAGCATCATGGCTCCCATAGTATGATGGCCTCCACACAGTCCTGCACACAGTATAATGGCTCTTACACCACCTCCACACTGTATAATGACCCCACAGCCCTGCACACAGTATAATGGCTCTTACACCACCTCCACACTATATAATGACCCCACACGCCCTGCACACAGTATAATGGCTCTTACACCACCTCCACACTATATAATGACCCCACAGCCCTGCACACAGTATAATGACTCTTACACCACCTCCACACTATATAATGACCCCACAGCCCTGCACACAGTATAATGACTCTTACACCACCTCCACACTATATAATGACCCCACAGCCCTGCACACAGTATAATGACTCTTACACCACCTCCACACTATATAATGACCCCACAGCCCTGCACACAGTATAATGGCTCTTACACCACCCCCACACTATATAATGACCCCACAGCCCTGCACACAGTATAATGGCTCTTACACCACCTCCACACTATATAATGACCCCACAGCCCTGCACACAGTATAATGGCTCTTACACCACCTCCACACTATATAATGACCCCACAGCCCTGCACACAGTATAATGACTCTTACACCACCTCCACACTATATAATGACCCCACAGCCCTCCACACAGTATAATGGCTCTTACACCACCTCCACACTATATAATGACCACACAGCCCTGCACACAGTATAATGGCTCTTACACCACCTCCACACTATATAATGACCCCACAGCCCTGCACACAGTATAATGACTCTTACACCACCTCCACACTATATAATGACTCCACAGCCCTGCACACAGTATAATGGCTCTTACACCACCTCCACACTATATAATGACCCCACAGCCCTCCACACAGTATAATGGCTCTTACACCACCTCCACACTATATAATGACCACACAGCCCTGCACACAGTATAATGACTCTTACACCACCTCCACACTATATAATGACCCCACAGCCCTGCACACAGTATAATGACTCTTACACCACCTCCACACTATATAATGACCCCACAGCCCTGCACACAGTATAATGACTCTTACACCACCTCCACACTATATAATGACCCTCAGCCCTGCACACAGTATAATGGCTCTTACACCACCTCCACACTATATAATGACCCCACAGCCCTGCACACAGTATAATGACTCTTACACCACCTCCACACTATATAATGACCCCACAGCCCTGCACACAGTATAATGACTCTTACACCACCTCCACACTATATAATGACCCCACAGCCCTCCACACAGTATAATGACTCTTACACCACCTCCACACTATATAATGACCCCACAGCCCTCCACACAGTATAATGACTCTTACACCACCTCCACACTATATAATGACCCCACAGCCCTGCACACAGTATAATGACTCTTACACCACCTCCACACTATATAATGACCCCACAGCCCTCCACACAGTATAATGGCTCTTACACCACCTCCACACTATATAATGACCACACAGCCCTGCACACAGTATAATGACTCTTACACCACCCCCACACTATATAATGACCCCACAGCCCTGCACACAGTATAATGACCCCACAGCGCTGCACACAGCATAATGACTCTTACACCACCTCCACACTATATAATGACCCCACAGCCCTGCACACAGTATAATGACTCTTACACTTCCCCACACAGTATAATGACCCCACAGCCCTGCACACAATATGGTCACCCACACTCAGGACAATGGCCCCCACAGCCCTTCGCACAGTATAATGGCTCTTACACCGCCCCCACAAACAGTATATAAACCACACAGCCCTCCACATAATATGGTCATCCACAAACGGCCTTCCTCCTCACAGGACAATGGTCCCCAGAGCCCTTCACACAGTTTAATGACCTCACAGTCCTCCACAGAATGGTTCCCACAGCCTTCCACATAGTATAATACCCCACAGAGTAGGATAACCCTCACAGCATCAGTATAATGGCTCTTACACAAACTCCTTCACACAGTGTAAAGACCCCCACAGCCCACCACATAGTATAATACCCACACAGTATTATGGTCCTCACATAGCCGCCCACACGGTTTCATCACCCCCATAGCAGTCCATACATTGTATGAAGACCCCAAAAACTCTACATCAAGTTTGATCATGCCCACAGTCCCTCTTCCCCACACATGTGATGGCCCCAAAGTGTATCCCCGACACAGCGAGCCGATATCTCACAGCCTTAAAGAGGGAAGCTATAGCCTAATGGTGTTACCTTGTGTATACCAAAGTGCAAGAAGAGAACCTGTCAGGTGCTTGGTAAAGCTGGGTGTGCTCATTGTGATAGGTGAGTGGATGAGTGATTAAAAGGACGGTCAAGGGTGAAACACACAGAAAAGGATGACACCGTGGTGACATTACACTACATGTATTATGTACCAAAAGAGGGGATCGTGGTACATACAATAAATTCAGATTTAAGGCTGGGTTCACACCATGGTTTGTTCCTGTCAGTGGGGATCCTGTTTTTTGCAGGACCAAACAGACAGGAACATACAGGACCGGATTTGTAACTCTGGATTCCATTTCTGATTTCGGATTTCCATTTTTACATAAACCAATATGCTACATACTCAGGGCCCACGATAGTAACAGGAACACTGTCGCTCAGTACACACAAGACCACCACGGATCCACCGGGATCCGGGACACTAATGGCCACTTTACACGTCCCGATATCGGTGTCCAACTCCGATAAAAAGTCACATGGTTCGTGCGTTGGCCCCGATATCGTTCGTGCGTTGTATGGTGTAAATGTCCAATACGATGCACGAGCAATGCCAAAACGATATCGGGGATCAAATGAGCGTGCTCTCCAACGGCCCGATATTGGATGGACGATGTGGCAGGATCGTGCTGTGTGACAGCCCAACAACGATGTGGAGTACAACTTCCCCTATTTTCTCCCATGTTAAATAGTCGGACGTACAAGGGAGCATACACATCGCTGTTGCGTTGCCTACCGATATCGCGCTGTGTAACATCTCCTATGCGATCTTGGAATTCTGCCCAGAAAAAGCGCGCTACCGCGTCGTTGTATCCAATATCGGACCGATGGTGGGACGTGTAAAGTGGCCATTACATTTGGATCAACAGGACCATATCATGACTCACTCAGTCAGTCCCAAAGTCGGCTGTGACCACCTGGCCCTTGAGCCGTCCTCGGTCTTCATCACACCGCACATCTGACTGCCTGGCCCTTGAGCCGTCCTCGGTCCTGGACACTGGCTGGCATATACGCATCCTTATGCCACCGGCATGGAGCTGGCAGGCTCCCTTCACTTCCCCCACTGGGGACGGATCACTTCCAGCATATCCTCACATGGCAGTGGGCTGGACTGCTCTGATTCACATCGTCCTCTCCTCACTCAGACACCTGGCAGGTTCTTTATCCAGGCTGCCTCACCCACAGCTGCAACACAGTGAGTCAATCAGCACATCTCTCACACACAGACCTGAGATGTGATTAACCCCCTGTGCACCATTCAGGTTTAGCCCAGCAAAGCACTCATACCCACAGGTTCAGCCGCTCATTAGCCTCATGAATCTCTCATATCTTCAGAACTCACACTCAGCTGTTTTACTCAGCTCATGAAAAGCCTTCAGCTGTTAACCCACTGTACATTGGACAGGTTTCACACAGCACACACACAGGACAGGAAAACCGGCCCATGTGAACAGAGACCTGCACTGATAACCTGTGTGATGCACCCGGCCAGGGGCCACATCACCACAATAGATACACTGCTAAAGTGAAATCACACGCGAAAACAGAGCAGTGCAGCAGTGTTCTAAGCATACTCAGTACACTAAAACCGGATCCGGGAAACGATTCTGTTGTTTCCCGGATCTGGCACGATAGGCCCCCATGTTAAGAGCTCCGGACCATACCGGATCTGTCCGTTTTTTTCACAGGGGCCCAAAAAAGGAGCAGTCTCCGATTTTGGGGCTGGGAAAAAACAGGACAGAAACTAATCCAGGACTGAATTCACAAAACCAGATGGCCATTTATGACCAATCCGGCACCATAGGGAAACATGGGAGGCTAAAAACAATCCTTTTCTGTCCTTTTCAAAACGAACAGAACAGGATGGCAAAAACCGTGATGTGAACCCAGCCTTACAATGAACATAACTCTCATCTAAATATTACTACTACCACTAGAGGACACATTCCCTTACAAAGGGGGGAAACAATTGGATTAATAGCTTTCAGGTCACCTATAAGGTCAAGGGTACTAACTAATTGGGCTTTCCTCTTTTAGCAGTACTGTCACAATGAGCGCCAAGTCCCTTAGTTTATTACAAGCGGCACTTAGTTTAATATAGGGGCATAGCCCAGTAGGAGGCAAAAGCCCAAGGTAGTTAATTTACTTGCTTCTTCAGCAGGGAGGGTGA